>JASPKZ010008484.1:127500-333004 GCA_030220185.1 Diploptera punctata | reverse complement strand
GGATTATTTAATTTCATAGTGAGTGAGCATCTAATCGTAATCTTTTAGATATTTATTGTACAAGCGAGTTGATAATTGAAACGCGGTAGATATGCCGGCCGCAACTATAGGACCATAGCACCCTGGAAATATTTCTTGACATTCAAGTGCAAGTTTTTGAATATTTAGTAGTGAAGCAGAACTCATGGTTTAAAACCTAATCCGTAAACGCTCGATCATCAGAAATAAAAAAAAACTTACACTTACATTATTTCCGGAGGAAGGAATATTTGGAATAAGAACATGTGTGGAAGTTAGAACGCAATCAAACGGATGCTTTACTAAAATAAATAACCCATAACATGATATCATTAGGATAGAAATAAATACCTTACTAAACTAAGCTAAAAATCTGCGAACTTTAAAGTAACTACTTAAAACTAAAACATCGGGTAAATGGACCTAACTTAGGAAGCGAGTAGATGATCTTAATCGCTTGCAATAAATTAACCCAAAAGATTAATTAGAACCACAATTAAATAGGGAACAACTACGAGTAATCTTAACAACTGATTTGAATAATACTAATAATTAACTAAATTAATAATAAAGCAGTTTGGCAGGTATAAAGGAGATTCAAAGATTACGACGACAGGTCCCATAGGTAAAAAGCTGATGACCGAGACTCAGTGAATAACGCACTGGCAAATCTGATCTATAAAATCAAAACATGATAACTAAATCGACAAAATAAATGAAAATAATGAAAAGAAAAATATTATAATCGTAAATAATAATAGATATTCACGGAAAATATAATAATAAAAATACTAAGTAATAATAATATAGATAATAAGAATTCACCAAACAATTAACTAAACAATATTAATAAACAATAATAATAATACATTCACAGAAAATTAATAAAAAATAATGAAATAATGCCTAATATTAATAATCATAATAACTATAAATAAGTGCAATAGACAATTATTAGCATCAGATGGTTTATATCGATAAAACTTAAGTAAGAATATAATAATAGGAGAAATCATTAGATTAAAGGATGGCCGGATATTATTAAAAGGAAAAGAGGTCTAAATGATCGTAATACTGAGATACACCAGATAGGACTAGCGGTAATCCTTATATAGTATTTGAATAATAATAATTAATACCAGAAGTAAAGGAAGTAAACAACGTGAAAGGAGTGACAAACCAAACATCGACGAATAAAACCAGGAAGATAAAAACTATTAATATTAGTGAAGATCCTAAACCTTAATAAAAAAATAATAAAATAAAAACCGCCCGAATAATAATAATAATAATAAATAATAAAAATAATAATAATAATATAATTACTATAAACAATATTAACTATATTAATAATAATAATGATAATAATAATAATAAAAGATAACAGGACATCAGTAATAACAATAAACCTTAACGATCATAATAATAATAACAAAAAATAAAATAAAATTACCAGTAATGATAATGCATAATGATAATAATGAAACCAGTAAATTTAAAACTAACAATAATATAATAAATAAATATAATAATAAGTCGCGGTAAATTATAAACCACACTAAATAATGATGATTAAATAAGAGCGAAACTACCAGAATAAGACTTGTGTTTATGAATAGAATGAAAGATAACGGAAAAACCACAATCTCAATTTCAGCAATTAGGGACTCATTTAAAGAGTGAATGGGTTCCGGGATAAGTAGTAGGCTAGTTCGCGAGAAGATAACGTGGAAGCAGTCCAATAGAGGCACGTAGTATGTTAAGCCTATAGCGGAAGACGAATGATAGGTTCAATTATCAGCAGTTATGCCAGCATGGAGGGTAGAAATTATTTTAACATTGCAAGAAATAAGGAGTGACAACAGTTCAGATTAAGAGGAGAGGATGTGCATTATCCAACTTGGTTAAAAAAAAAAGAGAACGGAAGAGGGGCATGTGAACTTAGGAAAATTTATAAACTTTTGAAACGCAGTGAAGAATAGGACAAGCGTTTGAAAGATTTCCCCAGAATTATCGAGTGACAAACATGCAGAAATGATCGAAAACAAATTAATTTATTCCCATAGTAATTTAGGAAGATGGAGGCATTAGGATACTTCACCGATAGTTGGGTGTCTTAATCGATCTAGTGGAAGTATTATCATAATAAATTTGGGATTTCAAAGGGCTACACTGAATATATTCTAATGGAAATTACACACAATTATGATATTCGGCTGATCATGACACTTGACTGAGATGCATACAGGAGGGAACAGAGAAAGGATCTGCGGCCGAGATCCCTCCTCTGTACACCCTTGATAGCACATCAGTGGGACTAGTGACCAGTTGAGAATAGGACACACACACATGGGAATTTGAAACTTATTAAATAGTAAATGACCACTAGATCGCCTTAAGGCTCGCCAGACTTGGGCCTACAAATCACTCGGAACCATATAAAGATAAAAACGAGCGAATAGACTGTAACCTAGGTCAATCTTGGCTAAGCGATGTTAGGGAAATCGCACAGAAACCCAAAAGAAGTTAGAAGAGTAACAGAATTAGGATAGGAAGCGGAAGCTCTATCTTGATGGAGGCCTGGCACATGACAGAGCTACTGGGATAGAGATGCGAACAGCGACCCTTAGGAGGAAAACAGTGCACAGACGAGAGAGACCAGAGAAATAGGGAAGAGTTAGGGAGTGCGCAATCGGAAGGTGGGACACCCCCCGTAATAAAAGGATCTGGAGTCACAGACCTCCTCGGTGATCCTGGGGCACTGGCCATAAAACCTTGCCGGCTTGGCACTGACGTTTAGGACCAGGGAACAACGGCAGATAGAGCAAATAGGCATCGGAGAAATAGTGGCAAAGGACCACTTAGAAACAGAGGACAACAAGGAATTGAAAGAAATATAGAATCTTTAGCAGAAGAAGGCACCCGGGTGTTAGGAAGTGAAGTGGGCAAGAAACGAACCCCGTCAAGGGAAATAGGATCAAATCCGCCCCTATTGACGCAGCAGTTGTTCGGTGAGGTCACCAGCTTACCTAAGGGAATTTATGAGTCAGGACTCAGGGAGCGAGTTAGGAAGGACCAGGGCCACTTTAGACGGAATACATTCTCCGCCTTCATGTCGTGCCCGGTTCTGTCGCTGGCTCATCCGGCTTATATACAAGAAACATTAGGGAATTCTGGAGCGACAGAATTAAAAGGTGGGTCAGGAAGGGCCAGGGCCACTGACTGCGTGAATGGAATCGACGCATTTTCCACCTTCAGGATGGCGCCTAGAGAAATCCAGGCCCCCATTGTGGAAGACGGGACCCATTTTCCGCCTTCAAAGGACGCGCCCGGCCGCTTCGCTGGCTCACCCGACACGATTAGCGAGACAGAAATCGCGATTAGGAGTGGGGGCGGGCATGACTAAGGGCCACGTCGGTATGGAGGGTATCGACGCATTTCCCGCCTTGAGGCTAGCGCCTAGAGAGATCCGGGCCCCCTTTGTGGGAATTGGGGACCTTCCCATGCCCTCGAGGCCGCAGCCCAGTCATGGTCTGGGGCCCCCCAAGAAGCGATGGTCAGGGACCATCCAGAGTCAATAATGATGCCAGGAAATCCGCCGGTGGTGAGAAAGCGGAAAGAATACCGCGAAGGAAGACGTACGCACAGATAGAATGTGGTCCTAACGGGTAGATAACAAATACTAGCAAAATAGCACCGGAAACACTAGTGCACTAGAGGGAACAGAAGGAAAATTGGGAAACGCACATACATACGATTGTGCCATCGACAGATAGAGCCAAGAGGGACAGATTGACCTAGGATGGAAAGGGAAGAAGACGACATATAAAACGAGAGGTTAAACGCCTATGGTGGTGTAGATAGGTTTAAGCGCATAAGCAGTCTAAAATAAATAGAATCCTAGGATACAAGCAGAACAGATAGGAGTAGTTCCGAGTGATAGAGGAAGTAAGGAGAGAACCCTGGAGTAGGACGTGGGTAAATATTTCAGAGTAAGAAGAAAAAAAAATCGAACCCAAATAAATGATGATATGTATGAAATGGGAAATCAAGGAAACCCCGGGAGTAAGAAGTAGGAAAAGCAGGTTAAATACATGTAGATCAGGAAACAATCAAGGAATAAAGTATACGAACAAAAATAAAAGTATAAAAGTTCAACAAATCAGCTATGAGAATTTGCCAATCAAACAAAACAGTTCGGTGAGGTAAGAGTGTAAAGCACGCCGTATCAGAAGTTACGGCAGCAGAAGGGAGAATGAGGACAAGGAATCAGGTTACGTAACATCACGGTGACTCCAAAAATTGAATCAGTAAGGATTATGAGGTTAAACTAAGTGGATTGATATATTAGCAGTAAGATCAGATAGTCCGGGAAAATTAGACCAATGAATAATGAAAACCTGAATCCCTGTCCAGACTCAAGTAGCTTAAAAATCATATCTCAATTAAAGAACATTTAAGACAGAGAAAGGGAGAGTGAAGAAATAGAGGCAGTTATTTCAGAAGTGGAGAAAGGAAAGAATGCTCTCAAACTCAGAACCTAAGGAAACGATGACGTAAATTCAGGATACGGATATTAATTGGTGTTTGTAAGGACTGATTAGGCTTTGGTCAAGTAGCATTTACATGATTAATAAGTGTAGTATATGTCCTTCCAACTGATGTGAAGACGAGCGCACCCAGTCGAACCTAGGACTCTATTATAAAGGAAGGGACTAGATAAAACCCTTAGAATTAGGCAAAATTTAGGACTGCTAAGTATAGCAAAATATCGACCGATCTAATTATGGAAATTATGTGTATATATACACCTGAAGAACTGTCAAATTGAAAGTTTTAGGGAAGATAAAAAATTATTTAGAAACTGATATTTGTTGATGATGGCTATACACAGAATTGATAGGCATAAGAGCACTCTTTCCCGTTTTCCAGTTAATAAAAACAAAAGAAAAAATTGCAAAATGCAAATTTTGTTGTTTGTAACATTGAGATATGACTAACTAGGAGTAAATTTAGAGGAACTCAAACCTAGGGAAAATTATGTATAAAAAAAATGTACATGGATGTTCAAAAGAAAAAAAAAATTCGGGACATTTTGATTATAAGATAGGTGAGTCATCCCGATAAGCCCATAAGCATCAATGGTTTCATTTCAAAGGCCCAACTGAACCTATTAAGAATACATGGTGTAGACTCGTAGTAATTAAGAATAAACACAACTACAAAAAAAAAACGAAGTAAACAAAAGAAGAACCATTAATGAACCTATTAAGAATACATGGTGTAGACTCGTAGTAATTAAGAATAAACACAACTACAAAAAAAATCAAAGTAAACAAAAGAAGAACCATTAAGACAAGAAAAACACATTTTGGCACGAACAACGACTACACACTATGCTCAAACTATATGAACACGACTGGGCCAACTAGAAGCGACGGAGGATGTTAAGTCACCTAGGACATTCCCCACACCACGAAACTTGGTCAGATCAGCTGATATCAAAACAAAAGGAGGAAGATAGGGTCTACGCGGGTACGACTTACTACATCAGGGATAGTCATTCAACATGGGAAATGTCCACCAGTCAATACGGTGCGACATGAGAGACCAAGCAAATACCTTAACCATATCAAACCGAACCTCTGATCGTCCGTGGATCATATAATAATTCCCAACCAGTATTATGGAAAAAATTGGATAATAAAACACATAAATCCTATTAAACCTATCCTCCGGATAATCCATGGCTCCTAAAAGAAATTGCTGGTCTCGAGAACTTCAAGGACAGACCCAGTATCCGGCATGGCTCTCTCCCGGACGAAGGAAGATACCATCATCGAACGTGGTCCCAGGCATCGGATTCAACCAGGGATGCTGTAATAGATCAGCATGAGCGCGGACATGCGCGGCGCCAAACAAGAACTCAGTGCTCAAGTTTCTCGGTGAACGGGCTGGTGGAAAAGCCGAGTGTTGTGAAGAAAGTGATAAGCTCAAATTAAATATTTTAGGAAAAAAATAATAATAAATAAAATTTTCGAATCTAAAGAAGTGTGCAATGAAAAACAAACAAAACAGCAAAGGGAAAAGAAGAGGGAATAAGAATGTATAATTTGTGTTTCATGTATATTTTCTTGTTTCAGGTGCAGAGTGATAAGCTAATCCATTTTTTTTCCCCTGCTATCTAGCATGTTTTTAACACCAAATGACCGTGTAGCAATAAGATGGAGTAGGTAAACGTCATATGTCAAATGTTCCATATAGAAAGGAGAACTTCGGTAAAATACGAGGAGAAAATGGATTAACTTAAGCACAATATTTCACCGTACATAATTATTTAAAGAGTGTTCATGTTGCATTTCTTGTTGTACACTAGTATTTTGGAAGGGGTCAAACTTGGGGAAAGGAAAAGGAGCTACACGGTAAGATGTAGGTAAGAGAAAAAAAAAAGGAGATCTCTAGAGCATGGGGTGTGGTCAAACGAAATTTCAGGAAGATTTTATGGGGAACAACGTACTATGGTTTATGATAACGGCCTGAAAAGGGTTTTTTCTTTAAAAATCCCTTTGCCAGGTTTGAGGAAGGGGGAGTCTGTTATAAATAGGATAATTTAGGATAATTTAGGACTAGATATTTTAATTAATTATTTTAAATAGTATTAATATTATAGGTTTCCTATTAGTAATATTATAGGTTTCATATTAGACAGAATATGTAATCAGATTTACCTTGACCAGTACAGTTAGGTCTATATCAAATCATATACAGTTACAGTTGAGGTTCTGGAAACATCCAAAAACGAAATATAGCCTAAGGATGAGAAGGTCAAGGTTTTCGCATTCAAAGACAGCTGGACAAATGTACCGTTAGGGCCTATGAACTTACTATGCTTTGTGAAAGAGAGAGAGATTACAGTTAGGCCATCAGAGTGGGAGTGATATAAGCGAAAAGTGACTGAACGGGGAGTGGTAGTTGTCAGCAGGGCTGTGGTAAGTCTGCACATGTTATTCTTAATAGGATAAAATAGGGGCCTTTAGAATAAAATCAAGATGGATAGGTTCAGAAATAAATTCAAGTAGTATGACGTAATATGGGTTGACCTCTCTCTCTTTCCCTCCCCCCATGAATATGTATTAGAATAAGTTAGGCTAATTTATTTATTTGTAATTAATTGTTCTTATAATTGTTAAATATAGATGGTTATTTAATTAGTTATTTATTTGTCTCGAATACCCTCTACTATAAAGTCATCAGCCATGCCGCTCGGCTAACGTAATCCGTAGGTAAATCACACTAACTTACCGTTCACTAGTAATCCATGTTCCAAAGGTCCTTTATGCCCTAATATAGCTACCCCTAACTGTAACAGATACCGGATTCAAAATAACAGATATAATCAAAACAAATACTGGATTACGACAAGGAAATAGTTTATCACCCACTTTCTTTAATATATATATATATATATATATAATATATATATATATATATATATATATATATAGACGATATTTTAAATAAATGGAAAGTTTTAGTGAATCCAGGAATAAGAATAGATAATAAAGTGTGCATAAATAATCTTCTATTTGCTGAAGATGTAATAATACAGAAAAATGAAGACGACTTACAAAAATCTATGCATGCATTAAATGAAATATGTAAATTATATGATTTAAAGATTTCTGTAAGGAAAACGAAGACCATTGCTTTTAGAGGAAGAGATCCAGTGAGATCCAAAATTATTTTAGAAAATCAGAATATAGAACAGGTGTCTAGTTTCAAATATTTGGGCTGTGATGTTGGCTACAATATGGAGAGAGATATTGGCTCCAAAATAAATAAATTTTACACGGTGTGTGGAACAATACAGAGAACATTCAAAAATAAAATTAGAAAAGAAACCAAGATAAAAATGTATAATATTATGGCGGTTCCCACCATTATTGTATGGATGTGAAACTTGGGCACCAATGAAAAAACAGAAGGATAGAATACAGACGGCGGAGATGAGGTTCCTAAGACAAGTTAAAGGATGTACAAGACTTGATAGAATAAGAAATGAGGATATAAGAGAAGAATTGAAAGTACAGCCTTTATTGGATAAGGTTACGAATTACAGACAGAAATGGATTGATCATATGGTTGCAATGAGTAAGGAGAGATATCCATTGTTAGCAAGAAATTATCAAACAAGAGGAAGACGTGATGTTGGAAGACCTAGAAGACGTTGGGCTGATGCATTATGAAGTCGGAATGGGCAATTGCCTAATACCTGGAGTGATGATGATGATGATGATGATAATAATCATGATCTGGACAAACTCCAAAACAATCCATTCGATTTAACCATCATTGACACCCCCTTCTTCCATAAGCCCAACCATTTACCTCTCTTCTATCTTATTTAATGTCAAAGTCTATTTTTCACACCCCTTCACAATCATTACTTCCCGCTCTTACTGGTATCATATACTTAATTGTAATATCCGTTTGCCCATTACTGTCTTAATGGATACAACCAGAGATTGCTGATGTGCTATGACGTTATATGTTAAAGGGAATATAAATAATAGTCCATTAAATTGAATCAAAACCATTTGCAAAACAAGTATATAAAGAAGAAAAAAATCCTGCAACAAGTATCGGATCATTCGCTGGTCTGTGAATAAGCCACTCCAGGTCCCTAGACATGAAGTCGATTTGCCCCGGTAACAACTTAAAGCTACTTCCGAAATAGTTGTCTTTTGGACATTTACATCTGAAATATCGACTCCGACCGGGTTTGCACCCGCAACCCTATTGGCCTGACTCAAGGAACCTAACCCCTAGAATATTTGTTTAATAGAAATAATAAAAAATACATCTGTGCTAAAACACTACGAGGATCAAAGGCCAACTGGATTGGTTGACATCACTTTAATTTAATTTCTAAATTGAAACTAAATAGGTTATTATATTTAATCACTATTGATTAATTTTGAAGCTTATTGCGGTTAGCGTGACGTATTCTCCTAAACTTTGTGTCAGTTTCCTTCGCTACATTTCGATATTTTTCATTTTTTCAAGCAGTTGTCCTCAATAGACTGAACGTGTATTGAAAATTTATATAATGACTAGCTAATACCCGGCGTGGGCTGCTACGCCTAAATAAATGAAAATTGATGTGTTTTTATGTTTTGTTAAATAAGTAAAAGGAAAAAATGTATATCCTAATTAATTTTAGATATCCCGTGCTGTTTACTCGGCGTTGTCCGGAATCATCCCGATCTACTTGGCATAAATGAGCTGAAAGACAAAAATTAATGTATTTGTTATGAGTTAGTTGAATAAGTAAAATGAAATATTATTATAAATGTATATCGTAATTATTTTAAGATTTCCCGTGCTGATTACCCGGTGTTGCCCGGGAATCTACTTATCTCGATATTCTTGGCATACTGTAAATGTGCTACTAAAAGACAAAATTCGTTATTGTGAGTTATCCGTAAAAGAATACCCGGCCATGTGCTGCTATGCTTGCACAGGAATCTCGTGCATACTTGTCTCGATCTTGTTGGCATCAACGAAAGACAAAAAAATTGTTATTGTGAGTTATCCGTAAGAGATAAACATATGCTGTCGCGAACGTTTTTACAGAACGTTTTGAGATATTCAATTCTGTGTACATTAATTTCGTGTATTTGTTAAGGTTTAGGCAGTGTAAGTCATTTAAGCGTCCAAAGAGCTGCTTTTTTCACTACAAAGGGCTATGTTTAAGGGTGTAGGAGTTCAGTATCACAACTCTCTTATAACCTATGTTCATCCCGGAAATCTTCTGAACATTTTGCAAAAAGTCTCATCACAATCGGATCAATGGTATGGCCGCACATAAAGTACGAACAAACAAACAAACATTCATATTTACATATTAGATTATCATGAATATGAGCGATGTTTTCTGTCTTCGCCTTAACCCTTAAATTGGCAATATATCCTGTATGATATATTGGTTTAATTTATTTATTACTGTTTATAAAACAAGAGAGAAACGCACGAGTAGGAATAGCTTAAATTTCTATCAAATTATAAATTATGTACAATAATAACTTACAGTAAAATTATAGAGGTATAACAGTAACAAGTACTATGAGTAGACTCTATGGACGTATACTAAAATATTATTTGGAAAAAAAAAAAACTGTAGTGATATAGAATTTGAGGAACAGTCAGGATTTACAGGGGGTCGTTCCACAACCGACAATTTATTTTGCATTACTCAGGTAATAGGAAAGAAAATGCAATATGGGCAACCTTTGCACCTACTATTTGTAGATCTTGAGAAAGCATACGACAATGTCCCTATATATAAATTATGGACTGCTTTAAGACGTATGGGAATTAAGACTATAATTCAAGCTATACAAAATTTATATGACAATTGCATGTCTAAAATTAAAATTGGCAGTAAATTATCACATGGTTTTACGACAAATAAAGGTATTCGTTAAGGTTGTTGTCTATCACCGACTCTGTTTAAAATATTAAAGAATTGGAGAAAATATTCAAGCATGGGAATTCCTAATTCAAACAACAAAACTTTATACAACTTACATTTTGCAGATGATCAATTGTTAATTGCACAAGATTATGAAGATTCAGAATATATGACTAGAAAATTAACAGAAGAATACGAAAAATGGGGATTAATTTTGAACATGAAAAAAAAACAAAGTATTTATCAATTGGTGAACCAGAAAAAAAAGTAATTTTTGAGACTGGAGAAACAATAAAAGCTTGTAGTGATCACATATCTAGGATTAAAAATGGAAGTTATGAAGAGGAAGTAAGAAATAGATATAATAAAGGACAATTTGCAATTGCTTGCCTCAATGGAATAGTATGGGATAAAAATATAAGTAATAAAAATAAAATTAATATATATCATACAATTGTTAAAAGCATCATTACTTATGGAGCAGAACTTTGGTCATTAACATAAAAAACAAATAAGTATTTTTGGCAACGAAAATGGATTGGGTGAGGTTTTTATCGGGGTTTTTCCTCACCTGTAAGACAAATGTCAGGAAAACGTTTAGGCCCAGACGGTCCCCGAAATCATATGACCATCATCCTTATCATTATCATCATCATCATCATCATCCTTCAACGGTGTGGAAAGCAACGGGAAGCTACCACACCTATAATTCCCTAGGAAAGCTGCAAGCATAGCATGAAAATGGTGTAATTGCAGTGAAGGACCTGCCCTAGGGCAGAATTACTGTGGATGGATGGATAGCAGAACTGTAGCTGCGCGCACGGACGTAGGTACTAACCATGTAAAATCAGGAACAAATAGGAAATGAAGCACTTACCCAGCTTACTTAGGTTAATAGCTGCTCCACACACATATTTACGTGAAGCGAGTGTACGCGGGATGACGTGGCATTAGTGCGCAAATCATCGACAAACGAAACAGGTTAATGTTCCACTGTGTGCAGTTACGTTTTTATGTGTATTCGTTTTAACTATGATAATCACATCGCAGCATTCACAAGAGCTTCATTTTAATGCTCAAGGTAGGTTTCACCAGCAGAGGTAACTGTATTACGCCAGTTTAAGCTATGTATTATACAGGGGAGAACTGGCGTAATACAGTTACTTCTGTTAGTGAAATTGACCCTTAGACTGTGAAGTTCAACGTTCATTTTTGCACTAGATTTATATCCTATCGCGTACATACATAGTGTTCTGCCCAAGAGCAGGTATTTCACTGCAAACTTAGCATTCTCCACTCTTTCCTTAACTGAGTTTTCTTTTTGTAACCGCATACAAACCATTTATTTTAATATTGTCTATCATATGATGTCTTTTTCTGCCTCTAACTCTCTTTCCGTTGACCATTCCTTCTAGGGCAACCGTCACCTGGCGGTTTCTTCTTAGCCAGTGGCCAATCCAATTTATTTCCTTCTTCTTTATGAGTTCCAGCATTGTTCTTCCTTCGCCTACTTTGTCTATCACATCTTTATTTTTATTGTGTCTGTCATCCTCTCGCTCAGACATTTAAATTTTCAGTTGGCAAATGTTATTCTAAATCGTAGTATATAATGGAAACAGTTGATTATATGTATCTATTATTGTGATTTAGATGGCTCTATTGTATAAAATTATTTTGTTACGAATATGGTGATTATAATAATGATGCTTGTTATTTTTAGGATATTTGCGACCGGAGTTTCCTGCTATTTGTGGTAGAGTCATAAAAACGCTTAAAAATAAGCAAAAAAATTCATCCTATCGGGAATCCAAAATTCGTGCATTGAAGAGAGAGGTAACCATGTTACTTATAGAGCACAATGGTCAATTCATTTGTTGGGCGAAATTAGTCTATTAAATTGAATAGTTGGATGAAGATTTTTCCTTATCTTCTTAATATATAAAAATTTCGTGTCACGTTGTTTGTCCGCGATGGAATCCTAAACTACTGAACCGATTTTAATAAAATGTTGTACACTGTATGCAGTTTGATCCAGCTTGAGACTTAGGGTAGTTTATAACTAAATTTATAGTCGCATTATTTTTTTATTGCAAATTATTTGTTTATTATTTAACAAAGAGTTATAATTATCTGTGAGTTCGATACGATTCTAACAGATGGCGGTGTAAGGTATCTGTGAGTTCCATACGATTCTAACAGATGGCGGTGGAAGGTAATTTGGTAAGGTAATTGGTTTATTATTTAACAAAGAGAGATTCATATGGCTGTGATTTTTGTTGCAACCGCGAATTTCAATTGAATTACAAATATTGATTATTTCATAATTCAAGTGTGTTCAGTGTTTATTTTATTTTCAATATTATTAATATCGTGTGTAAGTATTAGTTTTAAGTAATCTGGCTGAAAGACAGCAACTTAATTTAAATTTTTCACGTATACCTTAGCCACAGCAACGCGTGGCCGGGACTTCTAGTTATAATATATATTTCTTTGTTCAATGCCATAAGTTTGTCATTTCGACATTTATGGTATACTCTCTAGGCATTGGCATATTGTAACCCACTTCTTAATTTGGGGCGCCTGGAAGACGGGGTTACGCAGCCCCAATGATATAATGGGTGATGACGAGCCAGGAGATCCTAATCCTAAAGTTAATCTAAAGAGGTAAATATGGTATTCATGATAATGATGGCCAGATGATATTCGTGGACCGTTTGGGCTTTAAAGTATCCTGGCATTGTCTTACAGGTGAGGAAAAACCCTGAAAAAACCTCACCCAGGTAACTTGTCTCGACCGGAGATCGAATCCAGGCCCACTGCGTTACAAGGCAGCACGCTACCTCAAGAACTCAGTGGTGGACTTAATTTTTAAATTTTTTTTTCGAATCATAAATTTTTATTGATTGGTAACAGATTGTAGCAGAAAGGATAATTAAACTAGAAGTTAATTCATTCTTCTTACTAAATTGTTGGTTTGGTTACTGGTTTTCGATTAGAAATTACTAATGTTTGGTTAAGTGTTAAAATGTATAATTTTTTAGCAAAATTTAATTTACTTAAGAAATGTTTCTAATTTCGTCGTGTGAGAGTTCGTATATAGCCTTATCATATCTGGAGGCGCTACAATCACATTGTACTTCAGCTATGTGGTAATTTCTCTTCGACTAAATTGCTCTCTCTATTTCTCTATCTTCAAATTGCAACCCTTTTTACCGCGCGTATGCTGGTGATAATAAAGTAAGTTCATTTCTTGACAAATAATATAACGTCATTCACCATGAAATAGTTTAAAGTTATTTGCAGGAAATTGGGTAAAATGAAAGGAAGTTGTCTTTTAGGACATAAAATATTAAGCGTACTAGTGTCAGTTTTATTATTCCTAAAATTTTACTTTATGCGTTGTTCTGCAAATTAAAAAAAAAACAAAGTTATAAACTCATTATGCGTATTAACACTTCTCGGAACAAAGTTTTACATCAATAGGCATATTTAATTAATTCTGCTACAGATAGTATTGCTAGGCCTACTTTAATCTATGTATCAACAATGGCATGATAGCCCAATGTTGAGCCTTAGGCTCTCCTTTTTTAGGAGTTACTTGGCCAAGTTAATTTAGTTACTCTTATTTGCCCACAGATGTCATGAATGGTATGCGGTCAATATATCAATCCAATGAGACATCTTATAGGCAACTAAGGTATTACTAGAATGTTGAGGTCGGAAAATTTTGCTTTCAGACCTTTTTATTCAAGCTTAAGGAGCGTTTACGAGCCTGAAAATCTTCAGACTCGGGCCCCACGGCTTAAACTCCCTCTCGGAGAACTATCTACTTGGAATTTTCTTTCCTAAAAAAATCCATCAACCCCGGTCAGGTTTTAATCCGCGACCCTCGGAACCAGAAGCAAATAACGTAACCACTAGTCCACCCAAGCCGCAGGCTTACTTTTAAGATCGTATGAATTTCCCTTTGTGGTAGCGGCTGAAAACTTTTAGTGATCTGTAAGATAAAATTCCGTTGACCTAACTTAACCTTATCTAATAAAAGTATTATTTTAATTATCTGTAAATATCTAATAATTATTATTAATACATTATTATATCTCTTGGAAATTTTATGTTAAATGAATGTATTGCTAAATTTTATTCATTAGTTATTTTTTTAATATAGTCTATCGTTATTTTATGCATCTTTAAAAATAATTAGAGAAGACTATTGAAGTACTTTGCCTCGTAATGTATGATCAGAATAGTGGACCTAATGACGCACTGGAATCACCAAATAATATAAGTATGGAAAAGAGTTAAATTTGTGAAATAGACAAGTTGTATTAAATAAGTTGCCCAAAGAACAGTTGGCGGATGAGCAACTATGTTGGAAATAATAAAGAAGAGGAAAATAAATTTAGGAACAAGTGGTTAAGTGGTTTTACTGTCTGTAGAAGGATCCACTTGACAGAGCAATGTACGGAATAAATTCTCGGAAGAAGATGGTATGGAACATAAAGATCTATGATTGCTGTAGACACAAAAACAAAAAACGAGTGAGGAGTGGAGAATGCATTGACTCTAATTGAGAACCTGTCTTGGCTAGAAAACTATGGATATAAATATAACGTTCTAATTTTAAGAAATAAATAGTTTCATTACAGGACTGTTCCCTATCATACATTTAAATATGTTGAAAAGAGTTGATATCCACATGAGTTAAAAAAATACTCTACTCTTTTCTGTTTTCTAGTTTCTCTTAGGCAAATTTAAAATTAAATAATAGAGGAATCTTACAAAGAAATCTTAGTTGGCCTATAAGAGTTTAATTGATATTTACAAATTACTAAGAATTTTGTTTTTATAATTTATACAATTCTCTCTTGTATAAGTTAATTAGTATATAATAACGCTCTCGATTATGTTTACATTGTTGACATAAGAAAACATCAAGTATTAAGTGCTCCATATTTATAGGTTTTTGAGAGATAATTATATAAATATTGTGATACATTTTGATATATATCAGTTTTTATTAAAGGTTTATGAATAGTTTTACATAATAATATTATATTTTTATAGTGAATTATGGCTTCAAATAACTAAAACTATATAATTATGAAAATTGTTTACCTTAGCAACCATATGAAATGTGTACATTTTATAGAAGAATTTATAATAACATATAAATATTTTATTACTTATTTGATTGAAGTATTACTGATGGATTTATACATCAATTTTGAAGAAAAGTACAATTTTATATACATATATTTTATTTTCTTAATATAAAGGCTGGCAATGGCCACAGCAGTGCTCTATAAAATGATTGACATGCTCTATAAAATGTTGTGTAAAGTCAACTATCATAACACCAGGCAGCTCTACCAGCAAATCCTACTCCCACGTCCTCGTCGTGACCTCTGGACAATGTAACTCATAATTACAGCAGATGGGAGAGGGTGAGAGCGAGTATCCGGCGCTCACAAACCGGACCAACTGGCTATGGGAGCACTCCCAAACAGAAAAGCAGGCAAGTTCAGAGGCCTCAAGGTGGCAACCCCACCACTGAACTTTCTCAGCGATGGGTTGGTAACCCATTCTGAGGAGATCTATACATACTCAGAATCTAAAGGAAAGAAATGACCGGACTGATATAACAAAGACGACAAATGCAAAGAAAAGGAATAACGAAATGAAAATTGGTGTATGGAATGCCAGAGGTCGTCTAATAAAGAAACTGAATTAATTAAAGAGTTAGAAGAAGCCAAAATTGATATAGCAGTGATACCAGAAACGAAGAAAAAATTATGCGGAAGCAAAGAATTTAGAAATTATATTCTACTTTATAGCGGTGTAGATAAGCTCAGACGAGCAGCAGCAGGAATAGCAATCTTCATAAAAACACAATGGAAAAATAAAATTGATTCATATTGCTACGTTGGAGTATATGCCCCGGAAAAAAGGAAAACTGAAGAATCAGAGAAATTTTATCAGGAGTTACAGGTTCAATATAATAACATAAACAAATCAGATTACATTATAATAGCAGGCGATTTAAATGCCAGAATTGGCAACACTCCGCTACAAGGAATTGTTGGAAACAACGGCGAACAAATCATTAATAAAAATGGAGAACAACTTATTGATTTTGCAGCACTTAATCTTAAAATCACTAATTCCTTTTTTCGACATAAAGACATTCACAAATATACATGGTCAGCAAGAGGGACTAAATCAATAATTGATTACGTGATCACTAATAATAAAACCTCGCCATACGTTAAGGACACTAGAGTCTTTCGAGGTTACGATATTAACTCTGACCACTATCTGTTGGCGTCCACAATCAATATCCCACTAAGATGGCATAAAACTCAAAGAAAGAGAAATTCTCCTGAGAAATACTTTAAAATACATCTATTACATGAGCTCAGTATTAGAAACTTGTATCAAATTCGAATGAATACATACCTCCCACAGTATGCGGTAAGCACCAACATTAATCAGGAATGGGAAATATTGAAAGACATTTTACTAAAGACAGCAACAGAGGCTCTTGGTACAAGAACAAAGAGACAAAATAGAAGAGGTTTAGTTATTTGGAATAATGATATTGCAGATAAAATTAAATGTAAGAAGGAAGCTTATATGAAATAGCCTACTTAAATGATAGGTCACACGAAAACTTAATGAATTATAAAAGACTATCAGCAATTGCCAAACGAGAAGTTCGCAAGATCCAACGCCAAACATGGGAAACATTTATTTGCAATAATATAGAATATGATGTTAATGGACAACAAGTCAAAGCGTATAAAATATTAAAAGAATTAAATAAATCTGTTAAAGATAACTTAAACATAAATCCCATCCCAATGACTAAATGGTTAAATTACTATGAGCAGCTTTGGACGGCCACAACTAATATAACACAACATACTTCCAGTGATTATGATATAGATCCTATCACCTTGGATGAGTTGAACTTCGCGTTATACAAATGCAAACTACGCAAGACACCAGGATCAGATCATATCAACACAGAATTATTAAAATATGCTTCGATCCGATTCTTAAACAAATTTTTAGATCTTATTAATATATGTTGGAAGACTGGCTGTGTACCAGATGAATGGAATAACTCGTTAGTTGTACCTATTCATAAAAAAGGAAACAAAAATGATATTAATAATTATAGAGGAATTTGTCTGCTAAATGCTGCCTATAAAATTTATGCAAAAATAATTACCAACAGATTAAACACAATTTCTGACGCAATTATCCTAGAAGAACAAAATGGTTTCAGACCCAACAGATCCTGTATAGATAGTGTCTTTGCGTTAGCACAAATCATAGAAAAACATAGAGAATTTAACATACCAACTTTTATGATATTCATTGATTATCATAAAGCCTTCGACACAGTAAACAGAACAAAATTATGGGATATCTTACATAATGCAGGAATACCCAAGCATTTAATTCAAGCGATTCAAAGCATGTATCATAACACACGAATTCGAATAAAAATAAATAATCAAATCAGCAAATCAGATAGACTAATATCCCAAGGTGTAAAACGGGTTGTCCACTTTCCCCTCTTCTATTTAATTTATATATGAATGAAATCATAAAATTATGGCAAAACCAATCACAATCACACTTTATGATTGATGGTCGACCCCTCAACACATTAATGTATGCAGATGATCAAGTAATATTGGCTACTTCTGAAGATCACTTACAAAGAGCAGTACATAGATTGTCAAATATAACCCAAGATTATAATTTACAAATTTCGGTGAGTAAGACAAAAACTATGGCGTTTCAAGGGAAAATACCGATAAGAACTAAAATTGTTGTTAACAACAATATAATAGAACAAGTTAATAACTTTACTTATCTTGGCTGCAATCTTTCGTACGACACATGTAAAGACATAGACATAAAATTGGTCAAATTTCAAAAACTTATAGGAACAATAAAAAGCATTCTTTTCCGAAAAGTACGTCCAGATACAATTCTAAAATTTTATAAAACAATGGCTCTTCCAACTCTACTTTATGGTTCTGAAACCTGGACTCTTACTACAGGTAAATTAAATAGGATAGTAGCTGCAGAAATGAAGTTATTAAGACCTTTAGCGGGTTATTCGCTTTATGATCACATGCGTAATGAAGATATCCGCAAAGCTCTCAACATATCAGCAATAACTGAAATCATTCAAAAATATCAAAATAATTGGCATGAACACCTTCTGAGGATGCCAAACAATAGACTACCTCTGCAGCTATTGAACTACAGACCCACAGGGCGAAGAGACCCAGGAAGACCTAAGAAGAGATGGAGGGATCAATTTCTTTCCTGAAGCGGAACAGGCCAATTGGCTTAATCCATACCTGCCATTGATGATGATGATAATAACGCTCTCTAATAAAAACCCTGGTAACTTATTTTTAAATAAGAATATATATATATATATATATATATATCCATCCATAGTAATTCTGCCCGAGGACAGGTCTTTAACTGAAACCATAGCATTTTCATGCTATGCTTTGCAGCTTTACTAGGGAATTATAGGTGTGGTATCTTCCCGTTGCTTTCCACACCGTGAAGGATGATGATGATGGCCGGATGATTTTCGGGGGCCGTTGGGCACTGAGCTTCCTGACATTTGTCTTACAGGTGAGAAAACAAACCGAAAAAACCTCATCCAGGAGCCTGTACCGACCGGGAATCGAACCCGGGCCCGCTACGTGACAAAGCAACACACTATCTCGAGACCACAGCGGTGGACTATATATATATATCTATATATATAGATACACCGTGTCCCATTCAAACCTCCCACATTTTAATTAATCATAACTTTCAAAGTATGCGGAATTATAAAATGAGGTTGGTATTAAAAGAAGGAGAAACTTAAAGAATTTTTGTTTTCATTGTTTCATTTAATTCATCTGTCGCATGTTGGACAATAATTGTATAAACCTCGTTCGCCAGACATCACTCCACTGGACTTCTTCCTCTGGGGGTGTGTAAAAGAAAGACCGTATGTTTGCGACTCCAGTACATGATCTTCATGATTTACGAACCCGTATCCTTGACACAATTGCAACAGTACCAATGGATATGTTGGACAGAACGCGGCACGAAATCGAATACATACTTCATATTGTTCGGGCTACTAATTGTGCACATATAGACGTGTTTTAGTGTGTGACAATGAAAATTCTTTGAGTTTCTGTTTCGTTTAATACTGGCCTCATTTCATAATTCTGCTTAATTTGTTCGTTATGTTTAATTCAAATGTGGGAGGTTTGAATGGGGCACCCTGTATATTAATGAGAATAAAATCGTCGTTATTCAAATCTAGATCTAAAATGGTAGACAAATAATTCCTCAGATTATTTTATTTCACACCTGGTTTTTAGTGCCGTAGACCTTAAAGCAGGGAAGTGCTCTTTTACTTCTTTACAAAGTAAGCAATTGATTAAGATGTTAACATACTGTGCATTTTTACAATCTTAAAAATTCAATGATTCTGATCAGGTGTGAACCCTGAACCTCGTAACTAGAGCCAACATAAAATACGATGACCGACTCTTCTATAAATAGATATTAATTATACACTGCGCACTGGAGTGAACCAGATGTAAACTATCTGACTATTTCTGTGTCATTTGTTGAAACCCGTAATTAAATTTCATGGAATTTGTATGAATTCACTTTTATACTGTTTAAAAAAAATTAGTAAATTATAAATAATTTAAAAGTTCGTTTGAAATATGAGAGAACTGTTGGCGCACCAACATCACTGTGTTTTTGTTGTTTTTCAGCTAGATACTTCATGGGAGTAATCTTTTAGGAATGTATGATCCCTTAACTTTGGGTGTTCAAGTCTCTATTCAAGGGATACTATTAACTAAATTATTTTAATTGTAGACAGCATGCATATTGTCTAGAAATAAAATCGACAAACTGGAAATTTTCCTGTGGCGGTAATCGGTGATTTATTTGGAAAACAAATATTTGAGGGAGACTCGCCTTTATAGGAGTTTCCATAAAAAAAGGGGATTGTATATGAGAGAAAAATAATTTTTAAAGACTATTTAACTCATGCCCCAAATGGGAATCAATGACCAAACACATTTCAATGATTTTTTATTTACAACCAATCACAGTCGTGTTTCGCCCAGAATTTACCAACTAAAGTTTATCATAATAAAGAAAGCACCTCCTTTTAAAATTCAGGATAGGTCATAGCATTATTTGGCAGTAACTGACTCTCTACGAAATACGGCTACCAGATTGTATATATAGTGCATAAGTGCCAACACATAGCGCATGCGGGAGTTAATATAAAAACATTTGTAGCAATTGATTATACCACCAAAAAATAAACCACTGTTTGCACTTTCTTAAATGTATTTTTTCCCAGGTAAAACATCCCAGAAAGATAAAATTGTTATATTTATCTCATAGGACATCAGAGATGAATTAATATACAGTTTGATGTGTTTCATTTTTTCTCCACTAGAGTGCATTCTTACAATATTGCTTTCCTTTGGCAATAAATAATATGATCTGGTTGCAGTGATGAACAAAGAAGCAAATTAAGCGTACCAATCGTTTCTCATTTGTTTTTAAACATCGCCGTTTACATTAAATATATAACTATTTTAAAATAACTATATTTAAATAATGATTTGTGAGTAAACAGCTTAATGTTATTCGTTAAATAGTCCTAACAAATGCCACTCTTGATTTCCAAATTCTCTAGATAAATTTACTCCTCACTTCGTGAGTAGTGAATTTATCGATAATTTGGAAATCACTCGTGGCATTACTTATGAAAAGAACTACGGCATATACAATTTGTTCAAGCAATATTGTTATAGTAAGTCATAAGGAAATATTTATTTTAATTTGTGTATTTACCTTATTTATTTTACGTAATCAGGTTAAGACCGTAAGGTCTTCTCTCTCACTTCACTAAGGTTAAATTATGTATGTAATAACAATTATGAATTATATACATGTTGCCTATCATTATATAATATGCATAAGCTACACAATATAGAGTTGA
The DNA here is from genome assembly GCA_030220185.1 of Diploptera punctata. NCBI lineage: Eukaryota > Metazoa > Arthropoda > Insecta > Blattodea > Blaberidae > Diploptera > Diploptera punctata. The sequence continues at coordinate 311,432 of JASPKZ010008484.1, read as the reverse complement.
CAAGGAAAAAACAAAGAATACTAATAATGATGATAACAATAATAGTAACAGTAATAATAGTAGTACCTTATAATATGATGAAGTAATTGGCCTGGTAAAGTAAGTGTAAAATATAAAAGAATAATAAAAGTGCACATGGAACACATAGGCCTATATTATATTGTGTACAGAAATATTTAGTGAGTTTTTTCTAAGTGTTTTTAGTCCTTGATATACGAGGGGAGGGAATTCCAGAGCCGGGTGACTAAAACAAGTAAGGATATATAGGCCTACTTTTAAAAAAATCCATCCTATATATTTGGAGGACCCCGTCTCCCCGCGTCCTCCCCCAATAAAGCATTGCTAGTAATTCCAACGCCGCGCCATTTAGTTGGAAGAAGGTGTATATATATATATATATATATATATATATATAGGCCTATATATATATGTCCACCGCTGTGGTATCGAGGTAGCGTGCTGCCCCGGTCGGAGCAGTTTTTCTGGGTGAGGTTTTTATCGGGGTTTTTCCTCATCTGTAAGACAAATGTCAGGAAAACTTTAAGGCCCAAACGGTCCCCGAAATCATATGGCCATCATCCTTATCATTATCATCCTTACCATTATCATTATCATCATCATCTTCCTTCGCCGGTGTGGAAAGCAACGGGAAGCTACCACACCTACACAGTTCCCTAGTAAAGCTGCAAGCATAGCATGAAAATGCTATGGTTGCAGTGAAGGACCTGCCTTCGGGCAGAATTACTATGGATGGATATATATATATATATATATATATATATATATAGTAAAACTTGTACAAAGCGAAATCGCATGGGACCAATTTATTCCACATTAGACAAAATTCCACATTATAAAAGAACAAAAATATTAGATTATAGAGTACCTTAATATCTGTCTCTTTAAGTACCTTGGATTAATTGTACTTCCGCTGCCGTTGCAAAGTGAAGTACGAGCGATTTCGACGGTAAAGCATAAAAGAAAGAAAAAGAAGAAAGAAAAAAGCAGTCCCGTTTCGTCAGCATTAAAAATGTCTCTTAAGTCCGTATCCTGATACTGAAGTATGCAGTTTCGGTTTCCATCTACTAACTACACTTTCGTCCACATCCTCTTTGATTTCCCGCAAATTTCAATCAACACTACATAGTGTCGTCTTTTAAAACTGTACAGCCAACCTGAAGATGCCTTGAAGTTGTTATTGTGTAGGGATGTAGCTATAGTTAGAGCTTGACTTTTGAGCATCGGTTCCGAAGTTTGGAAATATTTTTATCATGCACTTGTAAAAACTCCAACACAACTTGCTTCATTTCTTAATTTATTTCATTTATTTATTTATTTTGCTTTTCTCTTCGTTTGATCATTTTCTTGCATCCATTCATTAATTATTTTTTCTTTGAGTTTTAAAACCTCATAAACTTGGGGTTGTCCACATTTAAATTTAGTTATTATTTAGAGTACTGAGAGTTTGTTTTTCTTTATCTTCAATCACTTTCATTTTTTCGTTTAATGACAATGATACATACGATTTAGCCATCTTTATTCCGGAAATTCAGAACCTGTGAAAGATACGTACACAATCGGTGTCAGATCTTAAACTAATTCAAGATTTTACAGTGCACTGGTCATTTGTAAAACATATGTCACACGCCAAATGTTGGTTAAACGAAATTCGCATAAAGCGTGTGCATTGAGGCCGAAAGAAAATTAGAGATACAGGTGGAAAATGTACTTCACTCGGCGCCAGAAATCATCCCTTATTGTTATTTCGCCTAACGGGAATTCAATAAAGTGGAAATTAATTCATTTATCTCTGTCTTTCCGCCTTAAAAACATGTTTTTCATGAATTGTGTAGCAATATCCTTACGTTTTCGCGTTGGGCAGATTACGTTTTATACAAAATGAATAACATATAATTACTATGATTTCGTCGGGACCAATATTTGTTCATATTGGACACGTTCCGGATTAAACAAATTATATATATGGCCCACCGTTGTGGTTTCGAGGTAGCGTGCTGCCTTGTCACGCAGCGGGCCCGGGTTCGATTCCCGGGCCGGACAGGCTCCTGGGTGAGGTTTTTTTCGGGGTTTTTCCTTACCTGTAAGACAAATGTCAGGAAGCTTAGGGCCCGACGATAAATCATACTAAAGATAAAGGTAAAGTTAAAAAAATAAATCGTAGATAATCCTGAAATACATGAAATATTATCAAATTATAACTACAATTCAATCAATAATACACAACATATATTTGCCCATTTGGTTCCCCCGTTTTAATGCCATTCATAGTTTGTATTGAAACAATTAGAAATATAATTCGACCTGGGACTTTAGCAGTTCGATTAGCAGCTAATATAATTGCAGGGCATTTACTATTAACTCTTTTAGGTAATACAGGCCCTTCTCTTACAGCCCCTCTTCTTTCTCTCCTTCTAGTTACCCAAATTGCCCTCCTAATATTAGAGTCCCCGAAAATCATCCGGCCAGCATCATCATCATCAACATCCTTCACCGGTGTGGAAAACAACGGGAAGCTACCACACCTATATTCCCTAGTAAAGCTGCAAAGCATAGCATGAAAATGCTATGATTGCAGTGAAAGGCAGAATTGGATATGGATATATAGAGAGTATATATATATATAGGATATATTATATATATGCTATGAGCTTACGGTTAAAAATACATGTGGATAGAAAGCTAAATAGAAAAAATCAAATTAAATTATAATGGAAATTTTTTTTTATTGACATATAATTAAAACTTAGGTTATTCATTTCTAAAAGTAAGCATATCCTATTGTCTTAGATATGTTGAATGTAATAAATAATGCATATCTTATGATGGAAGTTTCTTTTAAACTTTATAAAAAGGCTCGTGGGAGGGGGGAAGAAGGCCCACCTAAACAGCACTGTTTCCTTCCACGTCATTATTCATTGTTGACTACCGCCTGGATGTACACTCCATCTTCTTTGCTACACTCTGATGCCTTTCTCATTAATAAAACATTGAATCACTTTTCGTTTTTGTGTGACAGATATAAGAAAATGGACACATCCTGAAGCTACAGAGGGAATTAATTTCCAATAGTTTTGTAGGTATAAGTGCTTCTTTGCTTCAAGTTTTATTTAATGTATTTTATAATCTGTATCTGACGATAATTTTACTAATATTTAATTTTGATCTTCTTCACTTTCACCTTCACGAATTGATTAGTCACTAAGCCAATTAATCTGAATATGTTAAATGTCCAAAAATTCTACTATGGGGGGTAAGCCCATGTTAATAATTTGTAAAAGATAAAAAAAAAGTATAATTCTAAAACGCCCACAGTGAATGAAGTCTAACCCACACAAAATTATTTAATTTTGAATCCTTACAAATTAATTGAGAATAAAATTTAGTAAAATAATTGTAAGCAAAATAAATATTTATTAATAAAGTTTCTTAATACAAGTAGCATGAATACTAATTGAATGTTATAAAAAACTACAATTATAGAAATTAGACATTTTGAATTGGGAAATGGAAGTCATTAGACAAAGAATAACCGGAAAAGTTATCCTTATGTAAAAATAATAATTTGGGGGATCCTTTTTATTTAATTTTTAATCTAAAATGGTTTTAATAATTTTAAACTAAATATTATTTATTTTGTAATGTTAAATATAACAGATTATTTTTGTAACATCGATGTGAAATGTAACAATGAATACGTCACATATATATTATTATGACTATTTAACTCATGCCCCAAATGGGAGTCAATGACCAATCACGTTTCAATGATTTCTGTTTTACAACCAATCAGAGTCGTGTTTCACCAAATATTTATCAGTGTTATAATTACCATATTAAAGAAAGCTCCTCCTTACAATATTGCGTTTCTTTGGCAATAAATAGTATGATCTGGTTGCAGTGATAAACAAAAGAAGCAGTAGAAGCGTACCTATTGTTTCTCATTTGTTTTCAAACATCGCCGTTTACATTAAATATATAAATATTTTAAAATAACTATAGTTAAATAATGATTTGTGAGTAAACAGCTTAATTTTATTCGTTAAATAGTCCTAACAAATGCCACTCTTGATTTCCAAATTCTCTAGATAAATTCACTCCTCACTTCGTGAGTCGTGAATTTATCGATAATTTGGAAATCACTCGTGGCATTACTTATGATAAACAATAGATATTGAATTCACAGACAGAAGTTTATAACAAAAGAATATTCAAATAATGTGGTCTTAAGTCGGCCGAACATTAAAAATATGATTGGTTATCGAGAAATGAAGACGGACTTATCGTGTTTTTTCTTGATGGTGTAATTACCAATCAGAAACTGACAACGTTGTAATTTTCAACAGAGAAGAAGAAGAGATGGCTACAAGGATATGACAAAGATACACGCCATAGAATGATCTCCATATAAAAAGTGTAAATAATTAATGTTTTTATTAAATTATGTTAATTCAATATAGAAGTAGAATAAAAATAAAATGACGTGAGTCTAGTGAACTAAAAATTATACCAGAAATAATTTAACAGTGCCGTAATTTTTAAATAATTAAAATAGAATATAAAAATTGATATACGACTATTAAAATAATTAGTATTGATAATTACATATTATTTAAATAATATTTAAAGTAAAAAAATCTTTATATAATATAGTTGAAAATAAAATAGTGAAAACTACCAACTAGAAGAAATATTAAGTTATTAGTTATCAGATTAAATGATGGAAACAATATTACGAAGTTTCATCTTTATCGCTTATTTATTGTGTAATAAATAATAATTTACAGAAGAAGTGAATGTTTTATTTGATAACAATATTACATTATTCACCATAATTGTGTTAATCAACAGCTCCCCCGAGAAAGATCTACATGTTGGTGAAAATAAATAAACGAGAACAGAATATAATATTTAATAAAAGTAATACGAGTATATTACATAATACCGTTACAAATATTGGTGCCGCAATGTGACCCGAAAAGAACTAAAGAAACCCCGTTTCAAAACCAAATATCGGTTATTATATTTACACATTTTATTCTAGAACAAAGAAAAGTGAATCATTAAAGTTATAATTTTTTAGATACCCTCTTTTTAGACATGTTGGATGTGGTTCGAATTATTGCATTCCATTGATTCAATTTTATCTCAGCAAAGGAATTGATAGCCAACTCACTACTTTTCTCTTATCATATACCCTGTTCTGATAACCGTACCACTACATAGAAAGAGTATGGCATGTATCACAAAATATCCACGAAATGAAAGGTCGTATTTTCTTAGATATGAGTCCCATCATTATTAATACGAGGGCGGATCGGAAAGTAACGTACAATAATTTTTTTCTGCCTTTGTATTGCAGCTAGAATGTTGAAATTTCACAGAGATATAGTTTGAAGTTTTCACTACAGATGGTATTTTGTTCTCAGGTGCACCTCTTGCGAGAGAAGCTTGAACTATGCAACAAAGATGGCGCGCATGCTACAGTCGTCCACAGGGCGGATCGGAAAGTAACGCACAATAATTTTTTTTTAAAAGGTTTAATAGTAAAAAAAAGGAAAAAAATCACAAATGAACTTACATCTTTTACCTACTTTTCGACATAGTCACCAACTTTCTCAACACATTTTTCCCATCGTGTTACCAGTTTCAATATGCCCTGTTCGTAGAAGTCCGTTTGGTTGGAGTGTAGCCATCTGCGCACTGCTGATTTCACTTCCACATCTGTCTCAAAGCGTTTCCCGGCCAGGAATCACTAAGGCGAATCACGTGGCGAATCACTAAGGTTCACGCGTCCCTCTTGGAAGAATGTGCACCACCTGGAGACATTGCTACGGTCCATACAATCATCCCCATACACGCCACGCATGTCCCTGTGAATTTCACTGGGTGTATGCCCTTTGGCCCACAAAAATCGAACAACACTTCTCTGTTCCTCACAGGTGGACGACTGTAGCATGCGCGCCATCTTTGTTGCATAGTTCAAGCTTCTCTCGCAAGAGGTGCACCTGAGAAAAAAATACCATCTGTAGTGAAAACTTCAAACTATATCTCTGTGAAATTTCAACATTCTAGCTGCAATACCAAGGCAGAAACAAATTATTGTGCGTTACTTTCCGATCCGCCCTCGTACATATTATAAGAGCAGTGTATATTTTCATTTCATAATATATCTCATTTATTCCTTTACTATTTTACGAAAGGTTCGAATTTTTTAATACAAATGTCTGTATATTGCAATATTTACAAAGCCTTCAGTCAACATACGAGTACATTAATGTCGTGTCCGTACTTTTAGAAGGCCAACACGCACACAATGTTGAGTAACACTAAGAAATTGGGACTGGTAGTAAATATCAATAAAACTAATATGTAGTCACACATAGAAATGATGGAAATGGACAGCTAGTGACAGATGAGAGAAATTTTGAGGAAGTGGCTGATTTCAAATACCTAGGAACAATAATCACACATAGGAATGAGATGCACAAAGAAATTCTGGCTCAATTCTGGAAATGCGTGCTATTATGCTTTACTGAGACACTTGATGTCCCAACTCCTTTCAAAAAATGTTAAACTGAAAATGTATAAAACTATTATTCTACCAGTTATATTGTATGAATGCGAAACATGGACTCTTACTTTAAGGGAGGAAAGGAGATTACGAACATTTGAGAATAAAGTTCTTAGGAAAATTTTTGTACCAAAGAGAGATGAACAGACAGGTGAATGGAGAACACTACATAACAGTGAACTACGTGGTCTTTATAGGAAGCCAGATATAATAAGAATAGTTAAGTATCCTAGACCGCGATGGGCATTACATGTGGTATGAATGTGGAATGAAAGACGTGCATGGAAGCTTCTTGTAGGAAAACCAGAGGGAAAATGCCCAGTTGGTAGACCAAGAGTGAGGTGGGAGAATAACATTAACTATGATTTGAAGCAGATTATACAGGGAATGATTGGAAAACATTAGCTCAGGATAGGGATGTGTGGAGAGCTTATATCAGCTCGGGCATGAACCTACGGGGCCTGTAGTGCCAATGAGTTAGTTAGTTATTTAGTCCGTATTTTTATTACGAGTTGCAATCCCTATGCCGTTTAAATCCAAATTAAGCCACCATCGGCATATGGGGTTGGGAAGAGGTGAAAAACAAATTTCCAAAATGACTGAGGTTAGCGTCGAATCCTTAGTTTTCAAGGTCGCTGAGCTGACGTGATAAGTGCCAAGGATCTTCACCTCTTATTGCAAATAATAATCCGGTTTCAGAAAGTTGTTTTATAACGTACATTTTATTTTATAATATATTGGCCCCTGCTACTGTTTTTAATGCATTAAAGTGTATTTTTTAATTTTAATCCTGGGTGCCTCTTTATCTCAAGACCGATAATTCTGCCTCTTCCTGTAGATAAAATCCTGTTGATTAAATTGCCCCTTCCTGCTGATAAAATTTCCTCTTCCTGCTGATAAAATTGCCTCTTCCTGTTGATAAAATTGCATCTTCCTGTTGATAAAATTGCCTCTTCCTGTTCGTAATGAGAGATATTTCCGCAAATTAACTTATTTGACAAGGATATCGATTCAACAATCTACGATCGATATGGTACAGCAAGAAATGCCAAACGAAAACAACTTCAAATTTTACCAAAAAGAGGTTAGTTCTGTTGCTCTAAAAAATGATTAAATGTTGTATAATGAATCTTCATTATTGTTAATAGTTATTTCTCGTACAATCATCTGATACCGACTTTTCCAAAGCCTAAACAGATTTAACAGTAAAGATTTTTATGTTATTTATAACTATACAGCCGGCTTAGAAATCGCCCGGAAGTAAGATCAGAATACATAACCTCACTTTTGGTGATTATTAAACATTATAATTATTTTTAGCATGTGATGTATTATTCGCTAAATAGTCACTCCAAATCTAACGCGATATTGGGTTTTTCATTAGACAAAATCACAACCTCTTGTTAAATTACTGTTGATAATTACGACTAACCGGAAAATGTTTTCTTTTTCTATAAAATCTTTAATGTTGTTGAATTTAAGAGAGCAGATATCAGGTTTCGTTAAAATCAATTCAAACCTCTTTAGGTGATGAATGACGGAGTGGAAAACAGAAGCTTGAGAGATGTTCAATTGTAGAATAAATACACAATAAATCTCTTTAGTCATCAGGTATTGAGACACAGCAATACTATATAAAATTATTAATCTACCCACGATCTCCTAGTTGTTCCATATTCAAATACAGACCAGTTACTAATCTTTTTGTAATAATGGATATGATTTTAGAGATGAATATTGATGAAGGTCCACTATAAGCAATTATAAAGTGAGTGGACATGAAATAGACATAGCAGTTACCCTAATAAATCCCTTAAGATCACAAGGTATTAAACAGACTAGTTGGTAGCTTGTTTTCTGGAGCTGGTAATTGATCCTTTGACGCTGACGACCCATGAATGATCCACATTTAAATTAACTGTGCTTCGCTCCTTAGGGAGATCGGCAGTGAATTATCAAGGGAATGACAAGGGATTAAAGCTAATTTGCTTGTCTATTTGCAAATAAACTTAGGCTGTAATCAAATTAAACTATTAACACCATGGTAATGTGAATATGCACTTTTTTTAAGGTGGATTTAAATTTAGAAATTTTAGTAATTTGACTTCCTGATATTAATGATAATTAATAATAAGTTAAAATTAATACTAAAATTCCGTTGAGGTAAACAATCAAAAATTAAAATATTAAAATAAATACCCGGCAGGTGCCGTCTTAAAAAAGAACTTTTGACAACTGTAGGCCTTTCAGAAACCGGCTTCCATCTTCAGCTGAAGGACATGAGCTAATGACTGTTGTATTGTTTTGCGACGCTTCTGACCAGCTACTGATAAATACACTGGAAGGCGCTGATGACAGAAGAGGTGCAAAACAAAAACAACGGTCAGTAGCTCAGATCATTCTTCTTAAGATGGAAGCCGGATTGTGAAAGATGTACAATTCTTAAAAGCATAAAAAAGTAACCTAGTTTAGAACGATAGTACCTGCCAGGTATTTATTTTATAATTTTATATTGTTACTAGCGGACCCGGCAGACGTTGTCCTGCTCGAACGTTTAATTCTCGTGTCATGGCCGGACGATAAACATATGCTACTTTTTTACCATACAATTCACTAGTTAAGACAAAATTATATATTAGTAAATAAGTTCGCAAGAAAACCCCTCACTGTCATCTGTTGTGGCTCAAGAAGCGTGCATGACGACATCACATTGTTTTCGCGCGGAATATGTCGATAATGCAGATAACTACACATCTGACACAAAAAATCCTGTAACATCGATCGTAGAGCCACCCACCGAGTCCATTGTGAATCTAAACCATCCGGGGACACACACAAATATTTAAACAAAATCTGTCTAGTCGTTTAGGCAGTTTTCAATTTCGGGTTTCAAGTAAACCTCCAATTCTAATTGTCGGATTTAGCTTATTTTTTGATAGTACCTCTATCGGTTAATTTTAATACGATATACTAAGTTACGTTTTGAAACCTAAAGAAAAGTGACCTCTGGAGCGATATTTAAATTTTGACTTCAGATGAACTCCTATACCTAATGGCTTTAAAGAGTCCATTTATGAATCTAAACCATCGAGGAACCGAATCAGACACACACAAAACATTTCATCAAAATCCATCTAGTCGTTTAGGAGTTCGGTGACAGAAACACACATACAGAACCATATCTGCTTCTACACACTATACTATTAACTGTATTGTAAGCCTATATTTTCCCTTTACAGAGATTTAGGCGCTGTCCCCCTACAGGGAAGAATTTGAACCATACTAATTTAGTTACACTTGTTTTCGTATAGATGCCATTTTTTGAGTGGTCCGTGGTCAGCGTTCCGCCTCATACTGACATCTAGGAAACCAACGTAGTACTAGGACGGGAAAATTCGGTAAATTTTGCTTAGAGGCCTTTTCATTCAGGCTTAAGGATTTTTACGATCCTGAAAATCTTCAGACTCGGGGCCCACGGCTTTCAGTCCCACCCGGAGGACTTGCTCCTTGGATTTTTCCGTCCTAAAAAATCCATCGACCCCGGCCGGTTTGAACCCGCGACCCTCGGGACCAGAGACAAGGAGCATAACCACTAGTTCACCGCGGCCGACTATACTATTAACTAATATAATAATATTTATAGTTATACATTTATGTGAAGTAAATTAAATTACTGTCAAATTCAAATCGCGCGACAACATATCCAGTGTTCACAGGAAAAGAGTAGATGACTCTAAATTCATTGAAAAGGTGATGAACAAAGTTGGACAGCAACCTGGGCGCCGTAATTTTTTAATCAAACAGTGACTTAATAAAAAAAATTCTTAATTTTTTTCTGTTTTTTTCCGAAAGTGGGGATGCATGTGCTCCCCCTTGTACGCTCCTGCCGGCGCCCATGTACAGAATATTTGTTTTTTTTAACATACAAATGCAGGGGACTTGACAGAAGTTATTGTCCATAATTATGAGAAAACAAATAACATAACAATAAATTAAAACAATAAAAAAATATCATAGCAAACATCATAGTTTGGATCTTGCTTCTTTTAGCGTAGCAGAGTGAAGTGCTCGACACTGCAACAGGTGGTCTGTGCCAATGTTAGTGTTTGTGGAGCGCAGAGGGCAATGAGGGCTTCTGTAGATTTCAATTTGAAGAAGATGAAGGATTATAGTCGGGGTTATGTTTAATTATGTCCAAGGATATGGGTTCATGGACAATTGTGCTCCGGACTAGTTGGGTTCAGGTTTCGGTAGAACAATGGACTTATATCTCGGGAATCCGTGAGAAAGGATATTCACTGGGTATATATATATATATATATATATATATATATATATATATATATATATATTAGGCCTGGTGTGATATCTTGAAATTGACGTTCCACTTTTATTGATACTTTGACTTACATTTGTCGTATTAGACGACGAGTTGACACGAAGGCTCTTGGTAAATCAGAACTAACAATATTTATAACACTCAACAAAGTGCTGAAACTTATACAGAGCGATGTGCCGTCTCTACTTGCACTCACGTAAGCAACTTAGTTTATTTCGCTTATGTAAAGCGATGTGCCCTGCACCGGCACACTCGCTAGTCGCTACTCCTACTGACTACCGAACTGAACTCTAGTTTTCGCTAAATAAAAAAATATGTATTATTTCTGAGTGGGCCGGCATTAGTCTCTTCCACCAAAAGTCTTAGCGTCTCACTAACAGTTTATATGTTACACTAATTTTGATTGGTAAATTATATCTTAAGGGCGTTATCGGGGGCGTTAAATTTAGGCGTTTGTGGCCTCGTCCCCTCCCTTTAAATTAGTTGCCTCATAATATAATATTTCCAGGGTTGACCAAATGGAGTGGTCTTTAATAGGACGGCTGACGTCTGTCGGCATCAACCATATCCCGCCAAAGAAGGCACCCGCTGCTAGCGACATGTCCTAGTTAAAATTGACTTGGGGATAACTCTTTCCACAGTTTACCTAGGAAAATCCAGTTGCTTGTTTGTGACTTCCCAGCCTTTTGTATGAAGTTTTTGGGCTTAGCATTGTTATAACAATTTGATAATAGTGCAGTCTTGTAAGTCCTCTTAACAAAGGAAACTGCAGACTTTTCCCCCATTGTATAAGGACTTAAGGTTCGATTGTACGATGTTTAATAGTTTCGTTCACTACAATAGCAGAGGTCCAGGTCTATGACCGGCGCTAATTGCTTGGTACTAGTGTTTTATTTATTACTTATGAAATTATTTTGTGGTAGGTTATACCATTTTAATTTTGTTACCAATGAATTCCTGTTTTAATTCTAATTCATTTGAATATAAATAATGCCTACTTCTGATAATGATTACAGGTTATTAAATTATTCACCCTTAATAAAAGTACTTATTTATCTGAAATAAGAGGCTGAGTGAATGACTTGCCACAAAGATGAGCTATGTATGGTCGAAAATATGCTACATATTCCTTTCTAGGTGCAACTGGTGTAGTATGGATAGTGTTTTTCTATTGATTATTTTCTTGAATTCTGGTCTGAAGATTGGTTGAGAATGTGTTTTTTACCGTTTGTTTGATTTAAATGATTGCTGAGCGATAAGATGTGTTTGAATTAGGTTGCTCTAAACACATTGCTGCTCGTTTTGCCAGCACATCGGCTACTTCATTTCCAGTGAGATGGTACAAAGATAGACTCACCTCCACGTGGTTACCATGAAAACGAAAATTCTTTCGGCCAAGTATCACATTGCAGACATGAGTTCACAACAACAAACATCAAATTGTTCTTTAAGAACGACGAACTCATTATTACATAGCACAATGAATTACAGATGCTCTTAATCAACAGAAAAATAACAACTAAGATCCTCATTGATAAGCAAGCAGACTCTTCACTGTCATGGAATCCAACATTGGAATAGATGATTTTCCAAAATTCCAATTTCCATACTTCATCGAGTGGCATTGTATTAGGTGTTAAATATTTTCTGACATCTAATTTTAAAATAATTAAGAACCGAAGAATATATATATATATATATATATATATATATATATCTCAAGATAACGATAGCAGTGAAAGTCATAATCAGTATACCAATAATAAACAGTTATACATGAAAGATTTAAATTGAAATGTTTTATACCTCACCTCATCCAGTCTTCCAATTATATCGGTTTCGAAGCATGGGAAGTTCAACTTCAGTAATTTCTTGACGACTGAAATTATGTCAATCAGGAGAACTGCTTTTTCGTCTCTCTGTTAGTGGACTGATGATCCTCCGGATCAAATTAGAATCCCCGGGAATATCGAAGTTCATAAGTTTTTCTTTCTTGTTTTTTTCCAAACCGTGAGTTCATTTTGTTTTTTATTTGTTTAATTAGACTGGCTTTTGTATAAATTAGATGTTTTTTTTTTCAGACCAAGCACGAGCAGCTAACTGCTGACTTTTCCACTTCACCATTTTTGACACTTCTAAGATGTCCTTTCACCCTGGTTTTCAAATTTCTTTTTTGTTTTTGCTATGTAAATTTTGTCACAATCCCTGCATTTGATCTGATAAATTCCTAATTTGTTTTCTTCTTCAGAACATTTTAAAATTGACAATATTTTATTAGATACTTTATTTTTGCAGACGATCAGGTTGTGATATCTGAGACAGAAGATGGCCTACAACGGGCAATAAGTAAAATATATGAAAAATACAACTTCAAAATATCTACTCTAAAAACAAAAGTTTTAGCTTTTGGGGGTATGATAAACTAACAGCAAAAATTCAAGTAGAGAATAAAATAATGGAAAAATTGAGCAATTTTAATTATCTGGAATACAATGTATCGTATAGAAAAAGTGAAGACATTGAAAACAAAATAATTAAATTTAATTATATGTGTGGCACCATAAAACGAATCTCAAAGGAACTAGAAAGGAGACACTTAAAAAATTGTATAAAACAATGGCGGTTCCAACACTACTCTATAGATCGGAACATTGGGTCTTAACCAAAAAACAGGAACGAAGAGTAAAATCGTCAGAAATGAAGTTTCTGAGGAGTGTATTGATATACAATAATGGATCAAAGGCGAATTGAGGATATACGAAGAGAACTGAATATATTCAAACTATTAGATAGAATTATACAATGCAGAGATGAACGGATGTATCACATCAATAGAATGGATAGCAATAGAATTCCGAAACAGATTCTTCATTACAAACCACTAGGACGAAGAAAAGATGGGTAGACCGATTCTAACATGAGATCGGAATAGACCAGCAGATCTAATCCTTGATGCTGATGATGATCATGTTTTCTTCTTCAATTTTTTTATTTTTGTTGGTTCTAATTATCCTATTTAGGATGTATTTATTCTTCGGTGTCATTCTTATATTAAATTTAAAATAATAAACGTGTGGGGCTTCAATGAATGGTAAGTGAATTTCTTGAATTCTATGTTCTCTTCTGTTTGTTTTATACGTGTGCTTTCATTCATTAATTTTTGTCTTCTGAACTTGTTTATTTCCTTGTGAACCGTATTTTCTTCAAAACCGTTTTCTGTTACTATATTAATTATGTATTCTTTTTCATAATTGCCTTTGCTTTAATATAGTTATCTACATGTGTATTCTTTTTGTATATTGCAAATTCTATCTTATTTTCTTCATTTCTTGTTACACTTAGACCTTACAATGTGCAATAAGCAACATTAACAAAGAGTCGTAGACCTGTCGGACTGGGTAGAAGAAAATTAAATGTGCGTGAATGAATAGAGGACAGAATTTGTGATATTTAGTAAAGGCACTACAAGATCACAAAAAATGACATCTTAGAAGAATTACACATGGAACCTTTAAAAAAATTCTGATTATAAGTCAAAATGGATGCAAGATGTTCATCGAATGGAAGATCACATGATACCCAAACAAATGTTAAGATATCAACCTGCAGGAAGAAGAAGACCAGGACGTCCACTCAAAAGACTTTTTGGATGGCGTTTGTCTTGAGGCCGAAACAGGTCAACAAATGGCCTAAATTTGTGAATGTACTATGATGATGATGATGATAGTAAGGGTGGAAATCTAGCAAGGAATGATTACATCTTGTACAGAGGACAAAGACTGCATACCAATAACTCATTTAAATACCTGGGAATAAGCATACAGACGACTGTGACATCATTCTCTATACATTTGAATGGTAGCGGTAATACGTAGTATAAATTATATCAAATATTTACACAGGATATCGATAGAAACTGCAATGAAGCTCTTCAATTCCGAAGTTCTACCGACTGTCAGATACGGCTTGGAACTAATTTGGGAACACCTAACCTGGAAACAGTTAGCAGAGTTAGAGAGTCTCAAGCGAGATTCCTTAAAAGAGCGCTGGAAGTGCCTAAGTACGCGGCGTCCAGATTAGTCTATGTATTAGCTAGAGTAATCTTTCTAATGGAAGAACTCAGACTTAAGATGTTACTGTCATACATAGAAATGCCTTCAAGCGGTTCTAAGCGAACTAGAGGATAAGAGAGAAGAAATCCCAACCGAGTTCTATAACACAGATGCAATGACATCTACTGACTGGAAACGTGCGGGCTATGACCTGAGACACTATTACAAGATTTACTGTACATGGGTTCCATAACGGAAAATGAAGAAGAAAGGATTACCATCAACCTGGACCTGATTGTTTATGCGAGAGTTGTGGAGAACCATCTGATACCTACCACGATATGAACACAGAGGCGAATCACATACACAGTTCTGTCCTTTAATATAAAATTGTATGCACATTAGTGCGCAAATGTTATTAAAAATATGATTTGTCTTCCAATATGAGTTTCCATGGTACATAAATCAGTTATACATGATTTCGTTTTCACTACGGTACGCCACATTTAAGTAACAGGCAGGAAATTAGCAAGAAGGTTCTAAATCAAGGTCAAAATCATACATTTAGTTTTTTGTAGAAAAATTGTTTGGTTTGTGTGTACAGGATGTAAATGCAGCGCAATCTTGGAACTGGAATGTGAAGTACATTTTGGAAACCTGGTGCTTGGTCTGTATTTTGACATTTTCTCTTGGTACATGTATTACTTTTAAGTAGGACACTAACATTAAATATAAGTAACTAACTCACTGGCACCATCAAACCTATAATTTCATGACCGCACTGACCTAAGTTTTCTTCTT
Source organism: Diploptera punctata (assembly GCA_030220185.1). Classification (NCBI taxonomy): domain Eukaryota; kingdom Metazoa; phylum Arthropoda; class Insecta; order Blattodea; family Blaberidae; genus Diploptera; species Diploptera punctata. Next base: position 295,648 of record JASPKZ010008484.1, on the reverse strand, counting down.
CTTCTTCTTTTTCTTCTTCTTTAGTAGGCGACTACAACCTCATTGAAGTTTTGGTCTCCTCAACAATTTTCCTGGATACAGACTGGCCAATTTCCAATTTTCATTTCTAATATATATTTTATAACATCATCCTGCCATCTGTTTTTTTGGGCGTCCAGCTGTTCTGGTGCATATTGGTTTCCATTTGTATATTCGTCTTACAAGCTTGTTTTCCTGCATTCAATTTATATGTCCTAACCAGTGCAGTCTTTGAGCTTTAATGTGGTTTATCAGATTTTTATTTCGTATTCGATTATTTAATTCAGAGTTCATTCGTATACGCCATGTGCTATCAATTTCTCTAATTGGTCCAAACATTCTCCGTAAGATCTTCCTTTCCAACATTAATAGTTTTTGTTTAACAGACTCCTTCAGTACCCATGTTTCACAGCCATAAGTTAAAATCGATCTTATTACTGTATTATACAGTTTAACTTTGGTTAATCTGGAGAAAGTTTACTTTTGAATAGTATTCTATTTGCATAGTAAGCTTTATTGCCCAAAGAAATTCTTCCTCTATTTAGGTTTTTCCATTTACAGTTGAACCAAGATATTTATATAATTTTACTTCTTCTATATTTGTATCATTGATGTTCAGATTACTTATTTTTTTCATTTCTTGTTGTACATTTTATATATTTTGTTTATAATTCCTATTCTGAGCTAATGTTTTTCAATCAACCCCTGTATAATCTACTTCCCTCAAACCATGGTTCTCCCATCTACTTACTGGCCAACCTACTGGGCTCTTTTCCTCTGGTTTTCCTACAAGTAGTTTCCATGCCACACTTTCATTATCCATTCGTTCCACATGTCCTGCTCATCGCAGTCTACGAGACTTAATTTTTCTTATTATATCTGGTTTTCCACAAATACATGTAGTTTAATGGTATGCAGTCTTCTCTATTCACCTATCCTTTCATCGCTCTTTGGTTCAAACTTTTTCCTAAGAATTTATTCTCAAACACTCGTAATTTTTTCTCCTCCTAAAGTAAGATTCAATGTTTCGCATCCATTTAATATAACTGGGAGGATGACAGCGTTTTACTTTTTAAGTTTAATTTTATAGAGGAATTTAGAAGACAAGAGTCCCTGTAATTCATAATAAAATGAATTTCCATTGCGCCTATGTTCAATTTCTTTCTGCACTTCGTTAATGAATGTAGCTATTTTTTCTAGGTATTTGAATTCAGCTACTTCAACATTTTTCTCTTTTGTCATTAACAGTTCGTTTCCATTATACAGGGTGTTTGTAAATTAGACCGACAAACTTTGGGAGCAGATAGTTAACCTTCATTGAAGCATATTTTGTTAAGAAACCTACAGGATTTGACGCTTCGTTTCAGTGCAAGAGGAGTCTTAGATGAAGGGATGGAAGGAAGTTTTACATGCAAATATCAAGTCATTCCGTGTCACATAATTCTGTGTGTTAGTCTAAATACTCTACAGAAAAGCAGAAACAAAGCGTACTTAATTCTAAAAAAAAGGAAAGAAAAAAAACACTCTAGTGTTGCATTGTCAGGATGGATCCAGTTTATTGTCCATCACAACAAGTGCTAGAACACACGTTCATTGACACCTAGAAAAAAAACAGTATATCAATGTGCCACACTTTGACATACTCTTCCAAAGATGCAAGGAGTTTCCTTATTTCAGCTGCTGCGCTGACAATGTATGCTACAAGATCATCTCCAGAGTCAATATCGGTTTCATGAACCATTGCCTTCATTGAGCCCCACAAAATGAAATCTAGATAGATCAGGTCAGGCGAGCGTGCCGGCCCACCACCCCCACCTATCCAACTGATCGTATCAATGGATGTAAACAAACTTGCTGTAATAGGTTCCGAATGCTACTGAGCCCGGAAGTAAACAAACCAAGCGTTAGTAGTAATGACAAACCACTCTTGGACTGAAAGGAGTGTTTATCCGTTTCCTTCTATCCCATCCTGTAAGATCCCTCTGCACTAAAACGAAGAGTCTAAGCCCATACGTTCCTTGACATAACATACTTCAATGAAGGTTATCTGTTCCCAAAATTTGTCAGTCAAATGTGGAAACACCCTGTATAATATATTTTTCTATGTGTGACAATTTATTTAGTTTTATGATGTTTAATTCCAGCCCCAATTTCTTAGTGTTACTCAATACAGTGTGTGTTGACCCTTAGTATCTCCTCGCTATCGCCTAATAATAATTTATTATCAGCATAAATTAGCATCTCTTATCAACATCAATTAGTTGTAGATCTTCTTCATCCTCTAACGATTTTATGGCATGTTATAGTACAGAATTGAATAGTAGAAGAAGTAGTGCATCTCATTTCTTTAACCTACTGTGATTTCATGACTATCTAAAAAGTGTTCCCTCCATGGTATCTTTACCTTGTCGTGGTGGAGTGGCTTGCGTGCTTAAATGATCCTGAGAGCTATACCGGCGGTAGCATTGCTGCCGATAAGGTTACCCATGCCGGACTGGTCGAACGTGATAAGCCAGACGAAAAAAGTACCTTGGTCGAAAGAGTGACGATCTTTCACCGTAAAAATACAACCATCAAGAAATGCGGAGATGGGTTCAACTGGGGTAAAATTTTCCGGAGGTCAAATAGTCCCCCGTTCGATTCTCCGGGCGGTGACTACTTCATGGAACCCATGCCAAAGGCTCAAACACAGGGACATGTTCCTAGGAACATAGAATGTTAGGACTTTATACAATAGCGGGGCACTAGAGATATTAACGCGGGAATTAGATAATTCGCCCTTGGATATAGCCGTTTTACATGGAGTTAGGTGGCCAGGAGAAAGTAGTCAGGAATCAGAAAACTTTGCATTATACTACGGGGGTGCAGAAAGACCTGAATTTGGAACTGGTTTTTTAGTCAGAAGGAGGATCCTATCCGCTATCCGAGATAAGTTTGTTAGTGATAGGATATCATACATAATTCTAAAGGTAAACAACATGATTTTATAATTGTAAATGTACATGCCCCCACAGAAGATAAAGATGACAAGATCAAGGATGAGTTCTATGAAGAATTAGAATGCTTATTTGATAGCCTTTCACGATATCATATGACAATTGTCTTAGGAGATTTTAATGCAAAACTGGGGCGGGAAGATATATTCAAACCAACAATAGGCAAATTCAGTCTTCATGAAGATAGTAATGACAATGGGGTTAGATTAGTCACCTTCGCCACATCAAAGAATCTCATTGTTAAGAGCACAACATATCAGCATAAGGATATTCATAAATACACCTGGACATCTCCAGATGGCGAAACTCGGAACCAGATAGATCATGTATTAGTGGACAAACGCTGGCACAGTAGCATCATCGATATTAGATCAGTTAGAGGGACAGACTGCAATTCGGATCACCATCTGGTCAGAGTGAAAATCAGACAACGGCTATCGCTTATGAGAGGAACATACACTAAAGAAGATTCTGTGAAATTTGAATTAGAAAACTTGAAAAATGATTAAATGCGGCATGAATACCAAATCAAAATTGCTAATAGATTTGAAGTACTGGTCTTCAGATGACAATGTGGCAAACGAAGAAGAAACTGATTTAAAACAAGAATGGGAGGCTATAAAATATAATATTAAATTGGCAGCACCAGAAAGCATTGGTTGTTTAAAAAAAAGGCAAAACAAGAAATGGTTTGATGAGGAATGTGCCGACATTGTAAAGAAAATAATAATAATAATAATAAATGTGCACTCAGGTTGAGCATTAGTGGTGGTTTAGTCTTTGCTGTAGTCTGTAATGGGTTTGTCCTTTTCGCACATGTTATGATGTGGTATTTGCCGCATCTCTGTCCACACAACACACACTTGCATTCTTCGGTCGGCTCGTGGAATTTCTTGTTTGTACATATCTTGTTGTGAAATCCGTGTACTGCGAGTCGTGTTGTGACGTGTCTCTGGGGGTTGCACTCTCTGGTCCATCTGTCGTCCAGCATGGCAGTTGTGGTGTAGAAATCTATGTCTATTTCCTTCTTCTTCCTATTTCTGATGCTTATGAATTTCTGGTATGGTTCTGTGGATTGTAGATAGAATTGGGTTCTTATGTCCTCTATGAAGTAGGTCTCTCTCATGAGTTCATAAGCAAAACGAGATGGCGCTGTTTTTCCTATTCTCAGGATCCGTTTCATGAACATTGCTTTCACTTTTTCGATTCTTATCAGATCTCCGATCTTAAGTTTTTCCCAAATTATCTCTATTCCATATGTAATAACTGGTGCCACTGTCGTTTTGAATAACGGGGGAAGTCCGATGTTTCAGGGTCCTCTTTCCGTAGAGAGAGATATATACTATGATGAGTGGTACATGATAAATAATTGTAAAGAAAAGAAAGCTAGCAAAAATGAAATGGTTACACGAGCCAAATGAAGTAAATTCAGAGCAATTGGGTAGTATTAGACGGGAAACCACCAGGTTACTAAATAGTAGAAAGAGGGAATATTTGAGAGAGAACATTAATGCTCTTGAAATGAACGCAAAAAATAGGAACAATAGAGAATTATATCAGGGAATTAGTATAGAGAAGAAAGGGTTTCAGGTTAGAACAAACATAATTCGGAATAAAAATGGGGATATGATTGCAGATTCCAGGAGTGTATTAAATAGATGGAAAAGTTACTTTAATCAGCTATTAAATGTACATACAGAACAGGACATTGAGGAGGATAAGTTACAGACAGCAGAAATGCTAGTCGCAGACCCAAGTGCATTAGAGGTTGAAATGGCGATTGAAAAATTAGATGTATAAAGCATCAGGTTCAGATGAGATCCCAGCAGAACTGAAAAAAAACCAGGGGGAGAAAAATTGATGGACAAAATACGCTGGTTGGTTAGTATGATTTGGGAAAAAGAAGATATTCCAGATGAATGGAAATAATTAATTATCATACCAATTTATAAAAAAGGAGATAAAACTGATTGTAACAACTACAGGGGCCTCTCATTACTTTGAACTTCGTACAAAATTCTAAAAAAATATATTTGTAAACAGACTTACTCCCTATATTGATGACATTCTAGGAGATCATCAATGTGCATTTAGAAGAAACAGGTCTACAACAGATCAGATTTTTAGTATAAGACAGATTTTAGAAAAGAAATGGGAATATAATGGTACTGTTCATCAACTATATGTAGACTTCAAAAAAGCATATGATTCAATTAAGAGGAAGAAGTTATATAGTATCCTGCTGGAGTTCGGTATTCCTAAAAAGTTAGTTAGACTTATACGAATGTGTCTAATTGGCACAAAGAGTAGGGTGCGTGTAGGTAAACAGTTTTCAGACGCTTTGAAATCCAGAATGGGTTGAAGCAAGGAGATGCACTATCTCCTCTACTATGTAATTTTGTACAAGAGCATGCCATTAAATCTTTAGAGAATGAGGAAGGCGTACAACTCAATGGTATTAATAAGCTGTTAGTTTATGCTGATGATGTAGTACTATTGGCCGATAGCGAGAAGATACTAAAGGACAACACGCACACACTATTGAGTAACACTAAGTAATTAGGACTGGAAGTAAATATCAATAAAATTAAATATATGGTCAGACGTAGAAATACATTATGTAATGGAAATGGACAGCTAATAACAAATGAGGGAAATTTTGAGGAAGTGGCTGAATTCAAATACCTAGGAACAATAATCACAAATAGGAATGAGACGCACAAAGAAATTAAACATAGGCTCAATTCTGGAAAACCGTGCGTGCTATTATGCATTGCAGAGACTCTTGATGTCCCAACTCCTTTCAAAAAACGTTAAACTGAAAATATATAAAACTATTATTCTACCAGTTATATTATATGGGTGCGAAACATGGACTCTTACTTTAAGGGAGGAAAGGAGATTACGAATATTCGAGATTTAAGTACTTAGGAACATTTTTGGACCAAAGAAGATGAACAGACGGGTGAATGGAAAATACTACATAGCAATGAACTATATGGTCTTTATGGTAAGCCAGATATAATAAGAACAGTTAAGTCTCGTAGACTGCGATGGGCAGGACATGTTGCACGTATGGGGAATGAAAGATTTGCATGGATGCTTCTTTTAGGAAAGCTAGAGGGAAAACGCCCAGTTGGTAGACCAAGAATGAGGTGGGAGAATAACATTAACTATGATTTGAGGGAGGTAGATTATACAGGAAATGATTGGAAAGCATTAGCTCAGGATAGGGATGGATGGAGAGCTTATGTCCGCGCGGCCATGAACCTAGGGGTACGATAGTGCCAGTGAGTAAGTAAGTAAGTAATCTGAAAACTGTTTGCCTTCACGCACTCTACACTTGTGCTCTTTAGGCACATTCGAATAAGAGCCTAATTACCTTTTAAGAATTCCGAACTTCAACAGGATGTTATAGGCTATAACGTCTTCGTGTTAGTTGAGTCGTATACCTTTTTGAAGTCGAAATGTAGTAGACGCATAGTGTCATTAGGCCCTATATTCCGATTTATTTTCTAAAATCTGGCTTATACTAAAATATGATCTGTTTTACACTTATTTCTTCTAAATCCAAATTGATAATCATCTATTACGTCGTCATTATAGAGAATGAGTCTGAATAATTATATATTTGTTAGAGTTTTGCGCGCAGTTGAAAGTAATGCGATTCCTCTGTATTTGTTACAATCGGTTTTATATCATTTCTTACAGTTTGGTAAGATAATTGATTCTTTCCATTCATTTGGAAAAGTCTCTTCTCACATAATTGGTTTAGAATTTCAAAGTTACAACATTGTCTTCATTACTGACATTTTATATATATTTTTTTCAGTAACTTATTTAATGTTAGTTTCTACTAAATCACTTCCCAAGAATAACATTTATTTTAAAATGAAGAAATAAAATAAAATAAAATAAAGGTAAAAAGTAAAATACTTTTTATTGGTCACTCTATTAACAATTTTAACGTTTAAGAAAATGAAGAATTTAAACATTTTCACAGGAAGCGAGATTAGTTAATTGATTTTGCTAACTATGTCAGAGTGGACATTTTTACTGACATTTCGATAATTAAATAAATCCCATAAATATCAGTAATTTAAATAAAGTTTGTTTCAATATTGTGGGAGAACTATTTTGTTCTTTGGAAAAACATAACCTTCAAATAGTTCCTGCCTATTTGTTAGTTTGAAATATTTTAAGTTTTCTGGTGCAGAATTACGAGAACTACCTATTTTTATAAGATATCCTTTGTTAGAAAATCAATCTGAACCAGAGTGATAGCATACCATAGCATACCGAATATCCACGGTATATATATATATATATATATGTCCATATTAAATTATTATTTTATTATCATTATCATCATTATTGTCACTTTCGTTAAGAGATAAGAATACAAGACACGTGGGATGAAATTGAAAGAAGCTGATGATTATTTCTATAAACTTTTGATTAAATTAATTTGTTTAGTTTAGTTTATTAATGCTTGTACAGTGAAATCCATATAAACCTGAACCGTTTTAATGGGCCATAAGTCTTAAACCAATAATAGGACACATGTGCAACTTTTGGAGAACATAATACACAATTGGGAGATTACATTGCACTGTTTACATCTCAGAGCAAATGTTAGAAGTGTCCTCCACTAGCATGTATGCATATATTTGTACTCGTTAGCCATGGTCTGTGAACTTCTACGGATCTACGGAGAGTATCCTCGCCAATGTTACTTATTTTTCGTTTCGAATGAATTCCTTGAAATCATAAATTGTCCGAGGCCGATTCTTTTACACTCTATTTTATAGATACCTCTACTAGATAAAAATAGTGAGGTTATGTCAAGGGATCTGGTGCGCCACAGACCTCTTGCGATTATTGTCTCAAGAAAACCCTTGAGGATGCCGCACGCAGTCTCTGCCGAAACGTTGGGGAACTACAAGCCTCAAGACCACGGCCAACAGCCCGGAAATCTTTTGCAAGATCATCATAGTAACTCGGGCCGTGAAAGCCTAAGTTAATATATTGTTAACAGTCTCTGGATTCATGGTGGTCTGTGTTTTCCACTCTCACTAACGAGTATACCAGTTGTATCCAGCTTTATTGCTAGCGATAAAATTGTTGCCTTTGTCGGAATATCCCGTACATTAAATTCTCTTTGAAATTCCCGTTGTGTTGTTACCAAGGAAATTGTCTTCCAATATATTTTCACAATGAAAACGCGTTCTCGAAGTGAGTACTGCATGTTGCTGTTATGACTGCAAACTAGAGACTGTCTATAAGCCATGGAGATGCTCGTAATTTCCATCGAAATCAACAATATAGTCCACAGATGGCATTGATCGATTGTTGCCGTGATTGTTGTCGATTCTCCCTGAGCCACAGAGATCATTAAAACAAATTTCACATTTCTACGAGCTTTCAGAGAGAAATTATGGCCTATTAAAATTGTTCAGGTTTATATGGATCGCACTGTATATTAGAGACGAAGATACAGGTGAATTGAGAAATCTGCATAACAGTGAGCTGCATTATCTTATAGGGGAATCAGATGTAATAAGAACAACTAAGTATCGTGGACTTCTTGGCACGAATGGAGAATGAGAGAGGGAAATGGAAAAGCCTTGTAATAAAACCAGAGGAAAGGGCAAAGTAGGTAGGCCAAGAATGAGGTGGGAGAATAACTTCAGTCATGATTTGAGGGAAGTGAATTATACAGGGGATGATTGGAAAACTCAGGTTATGGATGTATAGAGAACCTATGGCCAGGAAGTCACGAATGTCCGGGTTCGATAGTGCCATTGTGTTAAGAGTTATATATTATACATTTTATTAAACACAATATGTACACTTTTGAAATTTCGCCGGTCTTTTGTAATTGTGATGAGAGGCTCGGTTCTGCTTTTTCATTTCACTAGGTGGTACTTGGAGCATGGCTCGTTGCAAAGCTTACATCTGCAGTCCTTCTTGGGGTCGTGGTATGACGGATTCTGGCATATCTTCCCGTGGAAACCATGCGCGGCGAAGCGCGTGTATAGGTGGCGAAGTTGGAAGTTCGGCCTTTCCACACATCAGTTTTCATCGTTTCTATTTTCATTATTTCCCTCGGTATTGCATTGGCTTTGTTTTGTCTCTCTTTAATGGCGTCTTTATATGCCTGCTTTTCTGGTAGATTGAAGCGGAGCTTGATGTTCTCAATGAAGTATGATTCATGTGCTACTTTCTAGGCGTAGCTATTTCTTGTGTACTTCGAGAGTGATAAGGCTCTCTTGAGGTATCTGACTTTGACATTCTCCAATTTCGTGAGGTTTTTTCGCTGTAAGGTGAATCCAAATTACCTGAATACCCTATGTCGTCGCTGGTGCTACCTTGAGTTGGAACAGCGCCATCGCCGTTGGATGGGACAGTCTTTGAAGCTTGGGGATGTCGAACATCGAATTTATTGCCGCTATGGTCCTATCTTGTATGTGCATGGTTAACATGGTTCCAGTGGTCTGCAGCGTTACTCCCAGGTAATAATAATAATGTACTTAAAGTTGGGGACTATTTCTAGGGCTATGTCGCCGCACATAAAGTGGTCCTTTTTTTTGATAATCTCCCTCCTTTTCATAACTTCATTGCTTTTGTCATGGAGCTATATATTAGATATTAAAATCAATAATTTGGTTTTCAAATACGAAGAACGTATAACACAAGTAGTTAAACCGATATAATAATAATAATAATAATAATAATAATAATAATAATAATAACAATAATAATAACAATAATAATAACAATAATAATAGCAATAACAATAGCAATAACAATAGCAATAACAATAGCAATAACAATAGCAATAACAATAGCAATAACAATAGCAATAACAATAGCAATAATAATAGCAATAATAATAGCAATAATAATAGCAATAATAATAGCAATAATAATAGCAATAATAATAGCAATAATAATAGCAATAATAATAGCAATAATAATAGCAATAATAATAGCAATAATAATAGCAATAATAATAGCAATAATAATAGCAATAATAATAGCAATAATAACATTAATAATAACATTAATAATAATAATGATAATGATGATGTTAGTATTGTAATACAATATTATATAGCTATAATATAATCCATCCATAGCAATTATGCTCGAGGGTAGGTCTTACACTGCAATCATAGCATTTTCAAGCTATGCTTTGCAGCTTTACTAGGGAATTATAGGTGCGGTAGCTTCCCGTTACTTTCCACACCGGTGAAGGATGTTAATGGTAAGGATGATGATGATGGTCGGATGATTTTCGGGGACAGTTGGGCCCTAAGCTTCCTGACATTTGTCTTACAGGTGAGGAAAAAACCCCGAAAGAAACCTCACTCAGGAGCCTGTCCCAACCGGGAATCGAACGCGGGCCCGCTGCGTGACAAGGTAGCACGTCTACCTCGAGACGACAGCAGAGGACTAAATAATTAACACTGTTATTATTATAATTATTAATATTGTATTATATTTAATTTAGTAATATATTTATTTTTACGATTTATCGTTAAGAATCTCAGTGGACTATCGAACCCATAGGTTCATGACGGCGCGAATATATGCTCTCTGTACATCCCTATGCTGAACTAATGTTTTCTAATCATCCTTCCTCACAACATGGTTAATTTTCTCGCACCTCATTATTGGCTTGCCCACTAGGCCGTTTCCCTCTGGTTTTCCTACAAGTAGCTTCCATGCCCCTTTTCATTCCCCATTCGTGCCAAATCTCCTGACCATATCAGTTTACAATACTTAACCCCTCTTATTACATTTGGTTTCCCATAAAGATCAAGTAGTTCACAGCTATTTAGTCTTCTCCACTTGCCTGTCTGTTCATTTTTCTTTGATCCAAAAAGGTTCCCAAGAATTTTATTCTGAAATACATGTAATATTTTCTCCCCCCTTAAAGTATTATAATTATTTCCACCGCTGTGGTCTCGGGGTTACGTGGTCGCCTCGTACGCAGAGGGCCCTGTTTCGATCACTGGTGCTTAAAAGATTCTTGTGTGAAGTTTTTTCGGGGTTTTTACTCACTTGTAAGACAAATTTAGATCATTATCTAGTCAGTATAACCATCCATATCATTTTCTCCTTGTTGAGTAAGACATGAATGACTGAATTATGTGTGTTATCTTAATTGTTCGTGTTTTCTTGGAGTTGAGCCTGGCATTGAGCTGATCACTAATCCAGGGAAGCCTTCCATCTACTTGTGTGGCCTATAAGATAGGTATGTGATCTCTCTCTCAATAGGTCGTATCCCCGTAAGACCCAGACTTGAGGTATGTAAGGCAACCTACAAAGGAATATGTTAAACTAACGTAAAAAGAGATTATTGCAATTATAATAATAATAATTATTATTATTGTTATTATTATTATTATTATTTCCACCGCTGTGGTCTCGAGGTAGCGTGCTGCCTTGTCACGCAGCGGGCCCGGGTTCGATCCCCGTTCGGGGCAGTTTTTCTGGGTGATGTTTTTATCGGGGTTTTTCCTCACCTGTAAGACAAATGTCAGAAAAACTTTAAGGCCCAAACGGTCCCCGAAATCATATGGCCATCATCATCATCCTTGACCGGTATAGGAAGCTACCACACCTACAATTCCCTACTAAAGCTGCAAGGCATAGCATGAAAATGCTATGATTGTAGTGAAGGATCTGCCCTCGGGCAGAAATACTATGGATGGATGGATTACTATTATTATTACTATTATTATTATTATTATTACTATTATTATTATTACTATTATTATCATTACTATTATTATTATTATTATTATTATTATTATTATTATTATTATTTATTATTATTATGCCCACCGCTGTGGTCTCGAGGTAGCGTGCTGCCTTGCCACGCAGAGGGCCCGGGTTCGATCCACGGTCAGGGTAGTTTTTCTGGGTGAGGTTTTTATCGGGGTTTTTCCTCACCTGTAAGACAAATGTCAGAAAAACGTTAAGGCCCAAACGGTCCCCAAAATCATATGACCATCATCATCATCGTCCTTCACCGGTGTGGAAAGCAACGGGAAACTACCACACCTACAATTCCCAATAAAGCTGCAAGTATAGCATGAAAATGCTATGATTGCAGTGAAGGACCTGCCTTCGGGCAGAATTACAATGGATGGATTATTATTATTATTATTATTATTATTATTATTATTATTATTATTATTATTAAGTGGACATTATGTAGAGTGCAAGCACATGAACTATTGGTGACAGAAATTGACTTCCGGAGGAGGGATTTTAGAAATTCAAGAAGAGACAAAATTAGAAATATCAAAATTATAAATACAATGGATGTTAAAAAAAAGTAATACTAGTTATTGAAGAAAGAAGACTGAAATGGTTTGGCCACATAAAGAGGATGTCAGATGACTGGATACCTATGATGATGATAAATCTTCAAGCGGAGGGCAACAGAAGAAATAAGACACCAAAAGAACAGTGGATTTAAGGAGTGCATAGGAGTATGGTGTCGAGAGTGTTAACAGAGAGAGATGCAGAGAATAGGGATTTATGGAGAAGAAAATTTAAAATGGATTGTAAGAACACTACTGTATTGTAGAAAAAATTCTTTATAAAGATTATTACTATTATTATTATTACGCATGTTTTTTTTTAATGATCGTCATCTCTATTCACCTGCAAATATTTATGTTTAAACTTAAACACAAGTATTAATTTATGCATGAAATACGGTTGTAAAACGTTTGTAATTAACGAGTTTAATTAATACAAATTAATTATAAAGATAACTTATCCAAGGGAAATAAATGAAGACCATTTTTAAAATCCTTTATCTTGTATTATTTATTGCATCAATTCATCAGTTTCATTTTTCATTTTCTCATTAAAATGTGTTGAAGTTTCACTTTAATATATGTTTATTTAGTGCGGTGCTATGTTGGAATTTCCGATATCATAAGACATTTATTCATCGATGCTGTTATTAGACATAATGCCTTCAGGACACATTATACAACGGAAGGAGTTTGTTTATTGAATCCTAGGGATAATAATATTGACTTCAAGTTATAGCAGAATAAATTTTAAGATGAACTCAACTTATAAATTGGATTTTAAGTAACTGAATCCAATTTTCTCTGGAAATAAAACTCAAACTTCAATTTTAAAACAATTTCTATAAATGAGTTCCTTGAAAAAAAAATCATCTAAAATTTGTTAAAATTTCTGTAGCTATAAAAATGACTGTAAAGCAAATTATAATTGGTTAATATTCATGGATTTTTTGAGGCGGACAGCTGAAATTACTAGAAGAGATAACATAAGAAACAGTCTAATTAAACAGATAATGATGTTCAAACTTCAATTGTGTATTTCATAAAAAAAGATATAGTCATGTAAAAATAATGACAGAAGACAGATTCCCAAGAAGAAGGAGAAGAAGAGGACGGCGAAAAATAACGTGGATTGGTGGTGTTTTGAGCAGTATGAGGGAAAAAGGATTGGACGATGGATATTGCGATGAGAGAGCGAGAGAGAGAGAGAGAGTGGGGGGGGGGGCGAGGAGGATGACACTAGATTAATTGACCGGAGGAAGATGTGAAACATTGTGAAACCTGCTAAATAAATAATTAAATAATTTAATAATTTCATGTATTTGGAGATTATATGGATTTTAATGAAACTTCAAATCCTACAAATTAGACCAAAATTAAACCTCCAACTTTGGATGTCGTTGAAATGGTTGATAGCAGTGAGTTACACAGAATATTGATCTTTTTTTTCATAAAGGGTCTAATTATAATAGAATAATGTGTGAAACTGTATTGGTAATCAGGAGTTAATTCTAATACTGTTTTCTCTGCTTTTTATGAATATTTAAAATCGCTGGTATTCATGATTTTCAGTCAGAAATTTGTTTTTTATATATTTGTCATTTGCTAGTTTCTTTAAGGGAGCTGGTGATGTTCGATTAATAGCAAAGAGGTTGTGTTCCAATATATGAATTGAATTCCAAACATCTCCGCAATACACATCGCACATGATACACCTACTTTTTGATACTGATTCGTCCATTGGATCTTTGTGATGGATTTAGTTTCACTTTCTCCCTTATATTTAATACAACACACACTATACAATCATTTAAACATATGCTCCTCTCTGTAGGCTATACATAACCAACGATTGTCCGTCGCCGTGGCGTAGTCGGTAGAGTCCCTACCTTCCACTCCGGCGACCCGGGTTCGATTCCTGGCGGGGTAGGGGATTTTAAGTCTCCAGCTTGGGTCTGGGTGTGTGTCCTGTCTTTTATTTGAATGTGTGAATAAGATAAAAAGGTTAACTAAGGTAAAACAAAAAGGAATACCAGTGTAAACGAAAGAAAACGACAAAGAAAGAAATAAAAATAAAAAAGATCCTCTGAAGTGGTGCGTAAAATTGAAAATAGACGTCATAAATGTCTTTATCCTTAGAATATGGACTTGAAGCACGAAACCATGTGGCTACAGGACATAAGCAAACTGATAGTAGTAGTAGGACTTTATTACACTAAAAGTAAGATACATAACATGTCATTTACAAATGGATCGCACTGGCAGCAATCCGCAACATTAAATTAATGTCTAGCAATAATATATATTATAAGAAACACAATTACATTATACATTAATTAAGTTACGTATAATCATTAAGTATTAATAATATTACACTTTGCTTGCATGTTTATTCACGAATAAATATTATTTTTATTTTCCGTGTCTTATCCAGAAATTTACCTACGTTTATCCAATTTTTTGGATTTATCATTAATTCATAGCATGCCAATTTGAATTTACAAATATTTCCGGCAACAACTGACACCTCCAATATTCCAAATCGTTACATTTGAAAGTAACGTATGATTATGTACATTGGACACGGGAAGATGCTCATATGCATTATGAAGCTTGATAATAACAAAATGTCCACCGCTGTGATCTACGAGTAGTGTCGCTGCCTCGCAGCAGCGCACCTGGTTCGATCCCCGGTCGGGACAAGTTTCCTGGGTGATGTATTTTTCGGAGTTAAAATAAATGTCAGGAACATTTTAGGACTAAACGTTTCTCGAATATCATAATCATCATTATCATATCCGTCATGTTTAATATGAATTTGTGTGTAAATTATATGTTTCGTATTAATGTTGTGTTGTCTCGGAGGAGACCCGGACATTGAGCTGATCATTCATTCGGGAAGACCCTTAATATCCTTGTGTGGTCAAAAACATGTTTGTGTCTATAGTTTAAAATCTTTCTCCTGACAGGTCATGCCACTGTAAGACTTGGGTGGCGTGTGGCACGTAAAGGTGCCTATAGAGTGAGTGGTTAAACAGAGTTAAAGAGGAAGAAGATAGTAAAATATTTGTGAAAATTAAACCATTCTAAACTTATTTTAAATTACATCTAACCTAATTGATAATTTATATACAATATAATTAGACAGTATTTCAATACACATATTTAAAAGTTTAAAATAGTGAAATACGTACCGGAGATTTCATTTAATAGAATTTCAGTAAAAAAAAAATGAAGGCGACTGAGATCTCGGGTACAGCCTTTGAAATAATTGATGGCGCACAGATAATGTTCCAAGTCTCAGGACGAAACCACTGTGCATGATCACGAGTACATTTTGTTCACAAGTATACAACTATTTGAGAAACTAAATCCGTTCTATTTCGTTGTGTGCCGTGCAATGGAAGTCAATTTCGTGTAAATAAGTAGTGCGGCCAACATTGAAAATAAAACAAAGCAAAAGAAATGAAACAAAATAAAGAAAATTAATTGAAATATGGACGAGAGAGAGAGAGAGAGAGAGAGAGAGAGAGAGAGAGAGAGAGGAGAGAGAGAGAGAGAGAGAGAGAGAGAGAGAGATAGAGAGAGAGAAAGGATGAGAGCAGGATCGAACACGCGACCTCATGCACGGGGAATAGAAGCTCCCTCCACTAGACCATAACCACCTCTCCTAGAAATTGTCTGTTGAAGCAATGCTATATTCTTCAGGACTTAAAATTTGATATTAATTTAAATTAAATTAATCAGACGCATTTTGTATTAGTAATGAAAATAAATAATTTTATTATGCCATGTGTTTTGTAAACAAAGTAATGAGACCTTACAATCGTAATTCATTTTCTATATATATATATATATATATATATATATATATATAATCTGTATTGGCAGTTCCATCTCTTATCTATGGATGTGAAACCTGGACATTAACAAAGGCAGATAGTAAAGAAATAGAGGCTGCTGAAATGAAGATGTTGAGAGCAATAGTAGGATACCAAAGGACAGATAAAAAGATAAACGAAGATATAAGAATAGAACTTAATATATTTAATCTCTGTGAAAGAATAAAATATTATCAATGCTTACCTTCAGCACGTATTACGAATGAATGAACAGCGCATACCAAGAAGAATGTATCATTATAAACCAAACGGGAGGAGAATGTTGGGAAGACCATTGAAGAGATGGAAGGACCAATTGGACCTATAATGAGATCGGAACAGGCCATTGGGCTTAATCCTTGTTGTTGTTGATGATGATGTTTCCTTTAAATTATTTATTTCCATATATTCCATTCTATAGTAATTCTGCCCGAGGTCAGGTCTTTCACTGCAATCATAGCATTTTCATACTATGCTTTGCAGTTTTACTAGGAAACTGGTGTGGCAGCTTACCGTTACTTTTCACACTGGCGAAGAATGATGATGATAATGATGGCCGGATGATTTTCTGGGACCGTTGAGCCCTAAGCTTCCTGACATTTATCTTACAGGTGAGGAAAAACCCGGAAAAAATCTCACCCGGGAGCCTGTCCGGACCGGGAATATTTCCATGTATATATATATATATATATATATATATATATATATTCAAATTTATTTATATGACGAAGCCTGGTAACATGTAGACATTAAAATTAACTTCTTCTTCCTCTTTCTTCTTAAACATAATTTGTAGGATTCTCATCCTGTTTATTTCCAAAATCACTCCTCGGAGGAAGACGTATTGGATGTGCATTCACTGTCTATCTATCTCTTGGCTGGTCTTCCTTTTGTTCTTCTCCTGTCCATTGGTATATCTTCTTTAGCTCTTGTTGCAATTCGGTTTTCTTCCATTCTTTCAATATGACCCTTCCAATATTTTCGTCTATCTATAATAAATTTGGTTATGTCTTGAATGTGACATTTGTCCCTAATTTCTGTGTTGTTTATTTTATCAAATAATGTTTTCCCCTGAAAGTTGTTAAGATTTTCACTTCACAGATGCTTATTATCAACGGGTGGATGGGGTTCGTTGGTCCTGAATGACAACCCATCTAAGAGAGACAACTCCAAAATAAAACGGGGTAGGCTGAGCTCTGGAGCTGGGTGAAGGCAGTCGGCCTAAGGAGGACACCCCGATTAATAAACCCGCCATGAAAACGGGCTAGCAACCCACTTCAAGGTGTATCTTATACATTGCTCGCAGTCCCAAGAATCAAGCCTCGGATCAAAGACGGAAACGTATATTAAACGCAGCTAAGGAAGTAATAGATCTAAGACAAGTAAATGTAAAAAACAATAAGAAGAATACTCCATGGTTTGTACCTGAAATTAAGGAAATAGCCAACAAGAAATATGAATCATATTTACAATTTTTGAAAAACAAAACTCCTGAATCTTGGAAAACATACACAACCGAACGCAATATAGCAACCGCTGAAATTAGAAAAATTAAGCCAGATTATTGGGAAATATATTCCAGTGATATGGAATATGATATATATGGAGGCCAACGAAACATATGGGGAACATTAAGAAGAAATAAAATGGAAATTAGGGATAGTATACAAACAAACAAAATTACAATGCAAGAATGGAATAATTATTTCCTGGAATTATATAAACAAGAAGAAAATAATCAGGATGTTTATGAATATCAAAATCAAGATGAATTAATTGAAACAACAATAGATGAAGTAACTGACGCAGTATGGAGATTGAAAAATCGAAATGGCTGCAGGTCCTGATGCGATAACAAATGAAATGTTGAAATATGGAGGAATACAGCTGATAAATTAACTACAGAAGTTATACCAAAATATCATAAGCTGTACCACCCCAATGGAATGGAAATCGAGTATAACTATCCCAATATTTAAAAAGGGTGATAAAACTAAACCAGAAAATTATCGTGGAATTACATTACTTAATAGTTTTCTAAAAGTATTCACAAAAATATTAAACAATAAATTAAACGTATTAATCCATATTAAAGAACAACAACAAGGATTTCGGAAAAATATATCCACATTAGATACAATTTACATAGTTAGACAAATTGTAGAAAAATCATGGAAATTCAATAAACCAGTATTCTTATGTTTCATATATATGAAGAAAGCTTTTGTTAGAGTACAGCTTGAAGATGTTGTACATATCTTGAGAGAGAATGAAATTCCTAATGAACTGATTAGAGCAATAATATCAATTAACCCACACTGCGGAACAGTAATCAAAGTAAAAAAAACAGCAAACGTAAGAAATAACGTTCACAAAGTGCATCAGGCAAGGTGACTATTTAAGTCCATTTTATTTAATATTATAAAGGATAAAATTATTGAAAACATACCACCACGTTTGGGTTATAAAATGGGAAACGTTAGATTTCACTTAATATGTTACGCAAATGATGTCGTTCTCATTTTAGAATCTGAAGATAATTTACAAAGATCTTTACATCAATTTAATATAAATTCCAGAAAATACAATATGGAAATGAACACGAATAAGACAAAATGCTTAACAACATCAAAAGAATCAGTAAGATGCAATTCAGAAGTGGAAAGAAAAATTATAGAACAAGTGTCAGAATTTAATTATTTAGGTGTATTAATAACAAACACTAAATATGTAATAAAAGAAGTAAAGAAACAAGCTGATAAAACAGCACAAATATCGGGATATACGAAAGATTGAATTTGGCGCAGCAAACATATGTCAATAGAAACCAAAACCCGCATGAAAATTAACGAAGTTATTAAATAGTAATAAATGAAATATATATATATATACACCTAACCAGAATCGAACATGGGCCCCCGTCGTCGGAAAAAGAGACTTACAGACTGCTCTACTGAAACGAGCGATACGAATACTGCATCAAGAGAGACTTAGGCCTATGCCGTCCGCTTTATACTCAAACGAGTCAGAACATGCAACAACGTACTGGTGTGAATCGCTCTTCAAAACTTCCATCATCAAGAGTTGCGCGATCATTTTTTTCAAAGGCTGTACATATTTCGTTCTTTTAAACATTTATAGAATAACCTGAATGGTACTATTATATAAAGTACACGGTTTTAAAGATGAAACTGCATATTGTATTTCAGATACATCAACAATGAATACCATCATTTAGGATAATAAATATCTCTATGATTATCAATATTAAGTTAACTTGCTTCTTTGTATGCTAACAACTGTTTTTCTCAAAATGAAGAAAAATTACTTAAAACACTATGTCATATACTCCTTCGTATGTCGACTGAAACATGTGTACCATCCATTAAGAGGAAGGAATTTTGCAAACTTCTGCTAGAATAAGGAATTTATAAAATGTCTATCGCACAGGAACTGCGTAAAGTAAGCAAATTCCTCAGTAAATCGAATTTATAGACCGATTTTACTGCTTTGCGGATTATATCTTTCTTTTCTTAACTAAACCGTATGTTTCCACTTATGTTTCGAAAAAACAAATATGGCGGCCGATAGTTATTTTTAAATTACAGCTTTCACGTAAACGTCTCGTCTGATGATGGGATTTCGCTAATTTTTGGACAATATCTCTCGTTTCATTTTACTGGAATAAACTGAGTTTCGTTGCGAAAAACCGAAAATCGCAGTCGCCATAGTGATTTTAAATGCTCGCTGATTACGAATTTAACCTACTAATTGATTGATTGTCCCCATCAGGCTCCTGGGTGAGGTTTTTTCGGAATTTTTCCTCACGTGTAAGACAAATGTCAGAAAACTTAGGGCCCAACGGTCCCCGAAAATCATCCAGCCATCATCATCATCCTTATCATTATCATCATCATCCTTCATCGGTGTGGAAAGCAACGGAAAGCTACCACACTTATAATTTCCTAGTAAAGCTGCAAAGCATAGAATGAAAATGCTATGATTGCAGTGAAAGACCTGCTCTCGGGCAGAATTACTATGGATGCATGGCATTGATTAATATATGCCGTGTTTTGTCAAAAAACAGATACAGCGGCCGCTAAGATGCTAACAGTAATGAAAGTCTAAAACATAAATGGCAAAGCGATCATTATAGTTTATTAAATAATTATTGATGTAGATTATGAGAAATAAATCATAGGTAGTTATTTATTATCTGCTCAATTCTCATGTTTATGTATCTTGTGTTAACAGAATGACTGACATGCTTGAATATTCACCATCAAAAATACCAACTGATGAATCCAAACTCAACCTTACTTTTTAGAAGAATTGCTATTTGCCAGTTTGGTTTCACCCATCCATCTCATGGCTCTTCAGTCCAAGTCTGACCACAACCACTCTAAATCATTCTCCTCCATACTTACCTGTTCCTACCCTACGACTTCCAATTTCTTACTCCTAGAAATTTAGTGACGTATTGTCATCGTATCATCCTCTGGGCCATCTCACTGTCCTTCGTCCTTCAAAATGCTCCTGTAAGATTTTAGTTGGTCCTCGTTGTTCGTCTGTTCTTACACATGACCAACCCAATGGTGTGTTTTGAGTTTAATTATATCTGAGAGTTAATGTTCTCTGTTTAGCTGTCAGAATTATCAATTTCGTCTAATTTTCCAAATTATCTGATCGTTAATTGGACCGTAGATTTTTCTGAGTATCTTACTTTGAATACATATTTTAGTTTGATAGAAATTTTGTGAAAGGGTCCAGGTATTACTTCCATATATTGATATAGGTGTATTACTGATTTGTATTTTTAAAAAAATATTTCTTCGATGGCTATTTTTACATTCTAAATTTGAAATATTGCAGAAAAATTATATTAGCAAATTTATTCCGATTAATAAAAAATTGAGGCCGCTAGAGCGATAAAACACACACACACACACACACACACACACACGTATATACATCCATTCATTGTAGAGCAGGTCTTTCACTGCAATCATAGCATTTTAATGCTATGCTTTGCAGCTTTACTAGGGGTGTGGTAGCTTCTCGTTGCTTTCCACACCGATGAAGGATGATAATAATAAGTATGATGATGATGGCCAGATGACTTTCGGGGACCGTTGGGCCCTCAGCTTCCTGACATATGTCTTACACGTGAGGAAAACCCCGAAAAAACCTCACCCTGGAGCCTGTCCCGACGGGAATCGAATCCGGACCCGCTGCGTGACAAGGCAGCACGCTACCTCGAGACCACAGCGGTGAACACACACACACACACACACATATATATATATATCCGCATTATCATTTTTGGTGTCTGTTTTATCATCATCATCATCATAGTACATTCACGAATTTAGGCCATTTGTTGACCTGTTTCGGCCTCAAGAGAAACACCATCCAGAAGTCTTTTGAGTGGACGTCCTGGTCTTCTTCTTCCTGCAGGTTGATATCTTAACATTAGTTTGGGTATTCTGTGATCTTCCATTCGATGAACATGTTGTATCCATCTTGACTTATAATCAGAAATTTTGTTTTCTAAAGATTCCATGTGTAATTCTTCTAAGATGTCTTCATTTTTTTTGTGATCTAGTAGTGTGTATCCTGCAGTCCTCCGAAGATATCTCATTTCAGCAGATCTAAGTCTCTGTATATCCTTCTGTTTCAACGTCCATACTTCGCTACCATACAAAAGAGTTGGAAGAGCCAGTGTTTTATACACTTTCAGTCTTGAATGCTTTTGGATTAACTGTGGCTTGAAGATAGAATTTATTAACCCTAAATTTTATAGGATCGGTAAAGATCCGCAATTTTTTTCGAAAACCTTTTCATTAGTATACCCTTAGTAGCTACATTTCTTCGGAAACTAAATATCGTGTATATCCAAACGTAGAAATATATTATTAATGAAAGGGAATGAATAATTAATAAATAACAATTAAGGAAAACATTTTTAAAAAGTGGTAGAATTCAAATACCTAGAAAAGAGAATACAAAGAGGTGATATGCAGAAAGAAATTTAACATGGGCAGAACAGTGGAAATTAATCCTATTACGCTTTACAAGGCCACTTATAATATAGTAAAGTAAAGTAATCCCACTACAGGCCTCGGGAGGCCCTTGGGGTAGTGTTAGGTTAAGGCTCCCACTTTTTCTAGACAATCGGCACTTGATGTCAGTCCGGTTGTCAGCCCTGCGTGACGGCTGCCTTTATCCCCAGAACAAGCGTCTGATACTCATTTCCGTTAGGGGCTGATTCAACCCTAGGGCCTTAGTGCCGTCAGAAGGTTTTGGTCAGTTGAAAAATCCTGACCCCACCGGGACTTAAACCCTCTACCTTCCGACTTGTAGCTCAGTGACTTAACCACTACGCTACGGCGTGCCCTCTCTCTTATAATATAAAAGTTGCTAAAAATATAATCTAAAATATGTAAAACGACATTTATCAATTTATATCATAATGGATGGAAAAAATACAGTCTCTTAATTTTAAGAAAGGAGAAAGTGTTACAAGTTGTTTGAGAATATGGTGCTTAACAATATTTTTGGGCCAAAACTACATAATATTGAGCTCCAGGATCTTTATGGAAACAATATGTAATAAGAAGAGTTTAGTCTCATAGCCAGGACATATGACACCGACGGTGAATTGAAGATGGACAAGGGAATTATTTTTAAGAAAGAGGAAAAGTACCTTGTAGTTAAACAAAAATAAGGTGGAAAATAACATCAATCTAGATTTTGCAGTTAATGAATATTATACATTGAATGATTTGAAACGATTAGCTCAGGATATGGATATTTGAAGAGCTTATGTGTGAATATGACCAGCCTCATGGGCTAGTGGTCAGCGTTTCATGAGGTCCCGAGTTCGATTACTGGTCAAACCATAGACATTTTTCCTTAAAGGGAATTATTCCTGTGGTTGCCCATGGTCTGGAATTTAGGTTAAGTTTAGGTTAAGAATTCTCCTGGCGCTTGATTATCATTTATCACCCATCATATCATCGGGATAACGTAACTCCGCCTTCTAGGCGCCCCAACTTCAGAAGTGGGTTACAATTACGGCAATGTCAGGGAAGAAAACGAGAAATGTCACAAAAGACAACCTGTTGGCATTAGACAAAAACAAATATAATCCGGCCGAATGATTTTTCACTTTCGGATTGATTTATGGATAAATGAGATTAATACACGATTGGAGGAACAACATATGTTTAAGGAACCATAAGACGTACACGTCTTTTATGATTTCTATACATTAGTCAAGGTGCACGTCCATATGTTTTGGATAATGAATAAAATATTTGTACACAAAATACATTTTATTGAAAGATACGTTTTAACAGTTTATAATGTTTGCCTAATTACAAGGTTTATAACTAAGTCATAACGTCCATCCAAAATTACAGAGTATGGGAGGATTCTCTTTGAAGTGGTGAAACACAATTATTTCAGGCAATCGGCTGAGCTCTGGTGGCAACTGAAGTTTCATGCGCCACACTTTAGACATGGTCTTCCCCCCGCAAAAAGAGGATATCGTTATTAGGTAGCGCGCATGTTCACCCATGAGCAGAATAATTCCTATACGTGATTGAGTGTATATATATTTAAAAAAAATAGTTTTTCGGTGAGAGTCTGCAACACCCTGTATGATTTTAATTACCACCTTCTCCCAAACAAGTTTAAGGCCCAAAGCCTGTTACGGTTTCAGTGAAGCATACTCAGTCCATCTTTTTTGTAGGAAGTCCCAAAGATCTCTTCTATTGAGGAAGGTATTAGTGCATGACTTTTTAAATAAGTAATTATAATTTAAGTCGTTTAGAAATACATTAAAATAAATCATTCACAAGTAATTTTCCCCACATACTCTTAACATAGAATAGTCCCTCATTCGGTTCTCCGGGCGGGGACTACTTCAGGGAACCCATGCCAAAGGCTCAAACACAGGGACATGTTCCTAGGAACATGGAATATTAGGTCTTTATACAGTACTACATAAAAATGAACTACATGGTCTTTATAAGAAGCCAGATATAATAAGAACAATTAAGTCTCGTAGACTGCGTTGGGCAGGACATGTTGCGCGTATGGGGAATGAAAGACTTGCATGGAAGCTTCTTGTAGGAAAGCCAGAGGGAAAACGCCCAGTTTGTAGACCAAGAATGAGATGGGAGAACAACATTAACTGTGATTTGAGGGAAGTAGATTATACAGGGAATGATTGGAAGGCATTAGCTGAGGATAGGGATGTATGGAGAGCTTATGTCCGCGCGGCCATGAACCTACGGGTTCGGTAGTACCAGTGAGTAAGTAAGTAATACTCTTAACATAGACACGTGACTTGAAGCGGTTTGTAGTCCATTGTTTGTATTTTACGATGTTTTTATATGCATTCTCTCTTGATTAACAAACAATGAAATAAATATGATACCTCAAATACACCGAATTTACGTTTTAAGTAGCGTAGTCAACAACATGAAATGTTATTTTGAGAGTTTTTAACCTGACACAGGGATGTTGACCTTTAGGAAGTTCATTCGATCTCTCATTCATTCCACGTGTAACCCGCTTCACATGAACTAATGTCTTTTATCTCTGAAAATATTATTATTTACTCTTCCGTTAGTTACGCATCATTGAAAATTGCATAACCTGGATATGCAAATTTGTACACAGTGGAAACTGTTTAAAATGTTCCAAATACAATACGCCATGATTTGATATCACTGATTTGATTCTGAATAAATGAAACAAAGTTGTTAGCTATAGTTTTTGTGTATTTTACATGCAAATATTAGCAAATAAAAATATTTTACTTTAAAAGAGACAACAATAGTTAAATACCAGATGCGAGTTTGTGATTCATAAATAAAATGAATAATTGTACCACTTTAAAATCATAATGCTTGGGTGGGTGTAAGCAAGAGATATCTCAATCTGAAATTCACTCATCCCCGAGATAAACCAGAAAAGTCAACTTTTTCAATGTCTTCTTTATTTTCATAATGTATATATCTTCTGTTCTTTATGCCACTTAACATGGTAACTGGATAAATCTATTCTTCATTCTATTAGCTATAATAGACAATTTTTATTTTAGATAAAATGGAGAAAGTTCACTGGGAAAATATATATATATATATTGAGCTATCACGTTTGTGCTAATTTTGGACTATCAGGTTTTCCCCAGATATGAGTGAATTTATCATTTACACAACAGGAATAACTTACTCCCTATATTGATGACATTCTAGGAGATCATCAATGTGCATTTAGAAGAAACAGGTCTACAACAGATCAGATTTTTAGTATAAGACAGATTTTAGAAAATAAATGGGAATATAATGGTACTGTACATCAACTATATGTAGACTTCAAAAACGTATATGATTCAATTAAGAGGGAGAAGTTATATATTATCCTGCTGCAGTTCGGAATTCCTAAAAAGTTAGTTAGACTTATACGAATGTGTCTAAATGGCACAAAGAGTAGGGTGCGTGTAGGCAAACAGTTTTCGGACAGTTTTGAAATCCAGAATGGGTTGAAGCAAGGAGATGCACTATCTCCTCTACTATTTAATTTTGTACTAGAGCATGCCATTAAATCTTTAGAGAATGAGGAAGGTTTACAACTCAATGGTATTAATTAGCTGTTGGTTTATGCTGATGATGTAGTACTATTGGCCGATAGCGAGGAGATACTAAAGGACATCACGCACACACTATTGAGTAACACTAAGAAATTAGGACTGGAAGTAAATAGCAATAAAACTAAATATATGGTCACACGTAGAAATACATTATATAATGGAAATGGACAACTAATGACAAATGAGGGAAGTTTTGAGGAAGTGGCTGAATTAAAATACCTAGGAACAATAATCACAAATAGGAATGAGTTGCACAAAGAATTTAAATATAGGCTCAATTCTGGAAATGCCTACTATTATGCATTGCAGAGACTCTTGATGTCCCAACTCCATTCAAAAAAAACGTTAAACTGAAAATATATAAAATTATTATTCTACCGGTTATATTATATGGGTACGAAACATGGACTCTTACTTTAAGGGAGGAAAGGAGATTACAAGTATTTGAGAATGAAGTACTTAGGAAAAATTTTGGACTAAAGAGAGATGAACAGACAGGAGACTGGAGAAGACTACATAACAATGAACTACATTGTCTTTATAGGAAGCCAGATATAATAAGATCAGTTAAGTCTCGTAGACTGCGATGGGCAGGACATGTTGCACGGTGTGGGGTATGAAAGGCTTGCATGGAAGCTTCTTGTAGGAAAGCCAGAGGGAAAGCGCCCAGTTGGTAGACCAAGAATGAGGTGGGAGAATAACATTAACTATGATTTGAGGGAAGTAGATTATACTGGGAATGATTGGAAAGCATTAACTCAGGATAGGGATGTATGGAGAGATTATGTCCGCGCGGCCATGAACCTACGGGTTTGATAGTGCCAGTGAGTAAGAAAGTAAGAATTCAAAATTATGAGTTACCATGAAGCACGCTATGAAATATACTAATCACTATGGGTGGATTCATATGACATCATATATTTTCCAAAGCCTATATTCTATGTTTCCAGTAAGTAAAAACCTTTTTATATGCTTTATTATTAAGATTAAGAGTTTTTTTATTGGGTCTTAAAAGTCATATTTCTCACTTTTTCAGAATGTTGTCACACTTCTGCTTATTTCTATGATAGTCATATTTTGGCCATATTTTGGGTTTTTTATAGACTAGTCATCAGGCGATTGGAAATAACCAACATTGTATATGCATAAAATTCGTCAGTTTCACAGTACACTTGTTTGGAAGGTTTCTGTTAACAGGTAGCAAACGTTTGCACTGGACAATAGAAGAAGATTTCCTTTTTCTTGTGATGGAATTAAAAATGTATATGAATGAACAATTAATATAGTATGAGTAAAACATTCATTCAATTATAAGGTCATATTTTTGTCTTTTTAGGTCATAAACCTTTTCTAGGTCATAAATGCATGCATATTTTCCATTTTTTAGGTCATAGAAGTCTGCCCCTTACTAATCACCGTTGTCATTATACGGTATTGCTCTGTCCTACAATATCAATGTTTTTTTTATTTTATGACATAATATGTTTAGATAACTAATTTTTCACCATCTTGGTGATATATGTCTTTACACATCCACTTGAAATGATCGTTATTATGATTTTGAGAAGACCAACACCGTGATTTAGGTATAATTGTTACCTCTTACGCAGCGTAATGTTACCGTCTTTCGATCAGATGAATTTCCCGGTTGTTCTTGTTTTTTTGGACAGATGCTAGAGTATTAGTGCTACAACTTTCTTGAAAATCATTGGTATGTATTATCATCCATCATGCATTTGCAAAACAAGTAAAACATATAATATAGCCATCCTTTTATTCGAAATAGAACAATGTTATCCTATTTCCATAACTTATTCCAGTGTCTGATAAGTTAGAGTTGCAAGTCCACTCCAAAGATACAATTTAGCGTTTCCCACGAGTTTAAGAATTCGCGTGACATAATATGGGTACAGAGCACTTGTCTACGAAGTTAAGATGTCCTTGCATCACACCAATTATTTTGGCGATGTGAGAGTACTTAGACGTCGCGTCGCCAGGTGTCTCTAAGGAGAGTAAAAATGCCTTGTTTTACAGCTAAATAGCTAAATGGGTCACATGTAAGTATTTGCAGAACAGTTACAACAGCACATTACTGCACATTAAATACTCATCTATACAAACATCTACAGGTACCTTAATTCGGCGATCTTACCTACAGTTTATAAATAAATTCACTTTTCATAAAGAATCGCTTCAACCCATTGTTCATTTTTTAAAAATTAATACCACCTCATTTTCATGACAACATTTCTGGTATTCTCTCCTGGCATGACGTACTTGTAATACACTTCTGAGGACGGGACGCCTGGAAGGTGGGTTACGCTGTCCAGATGATATGAAATATAATGATGGTGGTAATCATGCGCCAGCAGATGACTTAAAATAGTGATGGCCAAATGAGTTCAGGGATATTTGAAGTTTCCTGACTTTTGTCTAATAAGTGAGGAAAAAACTCCGAAAAAACCCTCAACCTGGAATGAAATCCGGGCCTGCTATGTTACAAGCAGCAGGTTACCTTCAGGCCACACCGGTGGACGTGAAAATAAATGTAACATTTGCCAATGCACTTCTCCATCATTGATGTTTAAATCCAAAATCATAAAGGCAAGAGCACAGGTGTGCCTGATTCTTGGTAGAATTTATTTTCTTATAAGTAAGAAAAAACTTTAAGGAACAAACATATTCGTTATCTAAAGTAAATTATGCCATATAACTGTAGTGAAAGTTTCTATAAAATATAGTAAATGAAATGTTATATCTCGTCATTGTTTTAAGTTTTTTATTAATTAAAGAGTGCTAAGTGAAGGGATGAACTAATAAACGTTCAGTATTCTTACATGTATTGTGCCTGTTATGATCTCACTTTTAAATTTGTAATTCAACGCTATATCAACAACTAAAGGATCTGTACCATTTACACGAATAATGAATCAATTTAAGGTTTACGATATAAATTACTTCCATTTGTTTTATGAATTATGTATGCGAGTTACTATAGGTACTAACTATGATTATTTCATTATATCCTACATTGGGTGTATCTAACTGTATAACCCATAAGCCTATATTAACATGTATTATACATAGTCAATAAAATCCCAAATCACCAAATTAACAAGTTAAGAGTCAGCGCGTTTCAATAGCAACACTATTATTATCAAGACTTAATATTGACTAAATATAAACAAACTAAAATGTGTAAACTAAAAATCAGATAAAAACTACGTCACATGACATGATTAATTTTTAATAATATTTGACATTTTAGAACAAATCCTCTTGTCTCTTTTAATTAACGAAAAGAGGACACTGACTACAATATGGCCCCTGTCATTATTAGTAATTTATATATGTTTTATACATTTCTGAACTCTCATAGAATAAATACTATATTAACATATTCTGAAATATGAGAAACTGTCAGAATTTGAAATATTCAACCAATATAGGCAATATATTATTGATTAAGCCTATATAGGGCTATTCAAAAAAGAAGGAACAGACTTCAAACATTTATGTCTTCCAAATTACAAAAGACAGTAACACAATTCTAACATTCCTGGAAAGAAAAAAAGTTCAAATTTCACTATTTTGAGTCTCGAGGTAGAGTGCTGTCTTGTCACGCAGCGGGCCCGGGTTCGATCCTCGGTCGGGACAGTTTTTCTGGGTGAGGTTTTTATCGGGGTTTTTCCTCATCTGTAAGACAAATGTCAGGAAAACTTTAAGGCCAAAACGGTCCCCGAAATCATATGGCCATCATCATCATCGTCATCATCCTTCACCGGTGTGGAAATCAACGGGAAGCTACCACACCTACAATTCCCTAGTAAAGCTGTAAGCATAGCATGAAACTGCCTTCGGGCAGAATTACTATAGATGGATGTATTCAATATGAGCACCGTGTGTTACACGACAAATACCAAAACTGTGGCTAATTCTTGCCACACATGAATCAGCTGGTCTCTAGTTATCAAATTCACAGCTTCAACAATTTGATGTCGCAGATTTTCAAGAGTGTCGGGCATAGGGGGAATAAAAACACGGTCTTTTATGTAACCCCACTGATAAAATCACACGTGGTTAGGTCCGGTGACCTGGGAGGCCATCGGCGATGAAGTTGATCTTCTGCTCCTCCTGTTCCATTGGAACAAGAGCGCCAATGCAACCGTGATCAAGCAACATCGTCAATGCGCCCATGATCGGAACTTCAAACTTTTCTCTTTCTAGGAATGTTGGAATTGTGTTTCTATTTTTTTGTAGTTTCGAAGATATAAATGTTTGAAGTTGTTCCTTCTTTCTGAATAGCCCTGTATTTTAACGGAAGATGAATACGCCGCATAAACAACATCGTCAACTCTTTCGCTGGAAAGGTACTCAGATTTAAATTTTGGGGACATTTAGAGAGAATGGTGTCTGCAGTCCCCATAAATGTATAAACTTACATTTTGCGATATCCGTAAGAATTAGTAGTTCTTGTAAAAATTCGTGATTCTCTCAGACACAGGCAAATATATTATTCGATAGCTAATAACTTACGATGCAAGTAAATGTGAATAACTTAAAATAATAATGTTGACACGAACCATTTATCCATTTTCAATTGCAATAATAGATTGAAGATAATTACATGAGGTAGTTCGACCATCCAAGCAACAGGTAGTTATGAAGCGGCATACAGTAGATAGTGGCAGGAATTAATTCAATGTTTTGAGACGCTTCAATACCATTTTTCGTGCAAACATAATAAAGATAACTTTTTATTCATTTACTCATTTAGCAGTTTGCATACTGTTTCGCATCTACATTCGCCCAATTAATCAAGTGTCATTCTCCTCGACAGTTATACGTGGAACTTTTTTTTTTTGCTCATACTGCTTAAAACATCATGCTATTTTTTTTGGTCGTCCTCTTCTTCTTCTTCTACTACGAGGTACCCATTCTTAATTTTTCTGGAAATCTGTCCTCTGTCAATCTTTTTACATGATTATATCATTACAGAGTGATTCAGAAATATGGCTATACATTTGATCTCATTTTGTGACGAAAATATTATTTTTAAAGGAAATATGATGTTATCATTGGAAAGAGAATCCTTCATATTACAACAATAGAACAAAAAAAACTTATCACTGCTCACGTGCAACTTGGTGGGTTGATTTTTGTGGGCTAGCGTCGAACGCCTCCACAATTATCTTCGTTGTTTCTGCATTCGTGCTAATGCGAGGGCTTCCAGGAGGTTTGATTTTCTGCATCCTTCCCGTTTCCAGCAGTCGTTTTCTCCACTTCCCCACAGTCGACGGCTGCAATGCTACGTTAAACTCACGTCTTGCCCGTCTTGTGGCCTTACGATCATTAGCATACGTTATTGCCCATGCAGCAATTGTAATTTGCTGTTGCATATTCAACGCCATTTTGACTAATGACGTAAGTTCTACACTGTTTTGTTTTATTCCATTGTTGTAATTTGAATAATTGCCTTTTCAAAGGTAATTTCATATTTCCTGTAATGGTAATATTTTCATCACACAACGCGATCAAATGTATAGCCATATTTATGATTCACCCCGTATAATTTTTTTTATGAAATTCGCAATTTAAGTTTGAACATTCAATAATAATAAAATGTAATAATAATAATAATAATAATAATAATAATAATAATAATAATAATAATAATAATAATAATTTAAAGTGCCTGTGTTACGTCATAATGCCTACTACAAACATTAAATGCTCTTAAATATAATGCACTATGCTATTATATGAATGTTTCTTTGTTTGTCCTTGATAGAATTTTAAACCGCTCAACGGATTTTCATGAAAATTTGTACATACAGGTTTTCAGGTACGGTTAGTAATTAGCCGCTATCTATTATGCTCTAAAACCATGAGGTGTAGGATTTCAGTTGAAACAAAAATTTTAAGAAGTTCTAGCGATCGCAATCTTATATTCTATTAATATAAACCGATATAGGTATTATCAGTAAAAAACAATATATGACCATTAGACGTGGGGATTTTTCCTGAAATCCGAAAATGAAAATTTACTCTAGCAATGGAAAAACTAAACATGTTGTTTATCCACTCGCATTAAGTTAACATATCGATAAAATCTAGGCCTACTTATAAAACGTTTTCATTTTCAAACGCATGACGTATCTAAAAATAATTTCTATATAAATCTATATAATTTATTTTTTACTCACTCAATCTAAAATAAAAACACATTTTTTATTTATTAAGACGTAGTAACTCACACCGGGTGTTAGCTAGTTCTAGATGAATACTTGCATAAATAACTTATAATAATTATATTATTTTTAGTCTGATCATCTTACCTCAATATTAATGTTGATTTGTTCTTGAACATGTTTCAAAACAGTTCTGTTTTATTGTCAGCTTGTCCAGACTGGTTTGATTTATGTTGCACACCCTGGATGTCGATGTGAGCTCCATCCTGTGGTTGGCCAAAGAATCTCCAAACAACGTCACGCTCCGTCGGTATTTCACAATTCATAACTCTGCTTTTGTTCTTCTGAAGAGTTATGAATTTTGAAATACCGACGGAACGTGACCTTGTTTGGAGGTTCTTTGGTCAACCACAGGATGGAGGTGGCATCGACATCCAGGTTGTGCAACATAAATCAAACCACTCTGGACAAGCTGACGATAAAACAGAATTGTTTTGAAACATGTCCATGAACAAATCAACATTAATGTTGAGGTAAGATGATCAGACTAAAAACAATATAAATAAAATAACTTCAAAATATCACTTCCTAAAATTAATAATAAATTTATCAAGTAACCTATGATATTGTAATAAAAAACTGTAGAGCTTTCACAAACCTCTATTTTTCCTTGAAAGAGACTATAGATCGGCAGCCCCAGTAATAAATCACAATAACGAGAAAGCGAAACAATGCAATAAAAAGAATAATAAAATATTCCGTGTTACGACACCTATATAATATTTATTTACTGAAATCTAGTATTGATATACTGTATAATTTACAATATAAAAATAGAATACCTGAGATCTCAGTCTTCCTTAACTTTCTTCAGCTAAATATGTAGCAGCTGCTCCAAAAGTACTCCACATCCTACATCCAAAGTTGATGCAGACTGAGATCTGAGGTATTCTATTTTAATTTTGTAAATTTTACTTAGTAACCTCGACGGTGTTTCGTCGTGAATTTTAAAAGTATCGATACTTTATAATGTAAATAATTTAAGAATGTATACCAATACGAAGTGTATTCTACTCTGTTTATTACATGTTACAAACAAATAATTTCTTATAAAAATTAAGGAATTGAAAAATAATTAATGAACAATTAGATCATGGTAATGAAATTCCAATTTTGTATTATCAGTCTTCTCAGTAAGAACACAAAAAAAGAGATCACATTATTCTGCCCTGGATTTTGAAGATGGGAACTCTCGAAGGAGACTCTCAAACGCTGTCATTTTATCCAACATTTCGATAGCTTAGCATTTCATAATTTATAATTTATAAATGCTTTAAAATGTGAGGCCAAACCGCATCTAGATGTGTTCAGTAGGACATGAGCTCCAGTGAATATTATCATAAGTAATGCCACGAGTGATTTCCAAATTATCGATAAATTCACGACTCACGGAGTAAGGAGTGAATTTTGCTACGGGTGCTCTCCGGTAGGCAAGAGATCTCAGAGTTATCAACTTTTTTATAAGCAAAAGAAACAACGTTTAATTTTACACTCAATTTTTTTACGAATCCAAAACTATTTATTTACGAATACATATACCTTTGTTATTACAACTATCAAGTTTTTATTTAAGAGTGGATTCGATGAAGTGATTAGAGGTCCACGTGCTTGTATCAAATATTTTCAAAGTCCAATGTTTAACGGACTAAATCTTTATAAAATTGAAGATAGCTTTAAATTTAACAATTTCTCGGACGAATCTAGATTTTAACTGGATCGGAGATCGCGGTCTGTAGATCTACGATGTTTTAACACTGAACACAGAGTGACCGAGAGTGTGAGTATTTTGATATATATTCTGCTTATAAATACGATAGCTCCTCCCACTTCTTTCGATTCCACACGTTACAATTTGAATATACATATATTACAATAATCTTATTTGCTAGTATATTATCTTGGATTTTCTGGTTAATAGCGTTAATTACAGTTTCTAAGAACTGGGTCAATTCCTTTTTGATATTGTTAATAGATAACTGTTTTTCAGTTTCTTTAGTTTTGTAAACTGTCAATATTAAGAGATTGTTATATTTTCTAAAAGGTGGGATAAATGTCTTTTGTGAACTGCATTAGCCAGGTAGTAATTCTTTATATCCTTATTTCTTGGAATTGCTGGTTAGTAGCGTTGATTCTAGTTTCTAAGAACTGGGCCAATTGCTTTTTAATATTTATAATAGATAACTAATGTTATGATTTATTAAGGGGAATGAATATTTCTTGTTATTTGTATAGACTGCTAAATGGAAATAGTTATATTTTTTTCACAATACCCTTTGTGTTCATATATTATTTGTTACTTGTGTAGTCAAGTAGACTTTTGACAATACCTCTTTATTCTATTCATGCATTGGAATTTCCCTGGATATATTTCTACTTTTCCAGGTATGTCTTTTATAGCGATATTAATAATATATTATATTTTGGTTGTTTATTGATTAATTTAATTTTAATAAAAAAGTTAAAATCATGGGAAAAAATATGTGCTGAAATCGATCATTCATTAAGATACAGAAGATCTGCAGAGGCATGGAGAGTTATAAGGAGGATGAGGGCAGTTAATAATCTATCACCAGCCTTGAATCTTGCGAATATGGAAAAATGGGAGAAGCACTTTAAAAATCTGCTTGTTGAGAAAAGGAAGGGACAAAAATGTGAAAATTTAGAGTATATGGACAATATATCGTCACGTATGGAACCTATTTTGGAGGACGAAACAAATCAGGCAGTGAAAAAAGCAAAGAATAGTAAAGCCAGTAGACACAGTGGAATAATGACAGAATTATGGAAATATGGACCCCCCTTATTAAAAAAGACTTATCTGTAAAATGTTTAATCATATTTTGCAGGGTGATGAAATACCAAAGGATTGGTGTATGTCATATATAACGTCTAT
Source organism: Diploptera punctata (assembly GCA_030220185.1). Classification (NCBI taxonomy): domain Eukaryota; kingdom Metazoa; phylum Arthropoda; class Insecta; order Blattodea; family Blaberidae; genus Diploptera; species Diploptera punctata. Next base: position 260,604 of record JASPKZ010008484.1, on the reverse strand, counting down.
TCATAATAAGGGAAATCGTAAAGACCCTGGAAATTACAGAGGAATCAGTGTGATGTCATCCATGAGTAGAATTTTTAACAGTATCATCACAAACAGACTTGAGTACACTATCGAAGGAAAAATGTTGGAAGACCAAGCAGGATTTACCAGAGGGAAATCATGCATGGATCACATGTTTAGTCTGAGACAGGTAACAGAAAAATCACATGCTAAGGGCCAGGAAATTCATTTGATATTTGTTGATTTAGAAAAGGCCTATGACCTCAGTGCCAATCAACCAACTTTGGGATTGCAATGGTTTGATGTTGGTATCGATTTACCAACGATTTCACTTGTCCGACGGTTGTACCAGCAGTGTCAGGCTTCGGTTAAAGTGGGTAAGATGATATCCTCTCCATTCAGAACTACTAAAGGCCTGCGACAGGGCTTTAGTATGTCCCCTACTCTGTTCAAAATATACATCCAGCATATATTGGAGCAGTGGAATCGATATTGTGGAGGCATGGGAGTACCAGTCCAAGGTGGCTCCGTATTATTTGCAGACGATCAAGTGTTGATAGCTCAGAGTCGTGAGGATGTGAAATACATGATGAGAAAACTTCTAAATGCTAAATTTTGAAATAGGAGGATTAAGAGTAAACATGGAAAAAACTGAATATCTTGTAGTAGGAGGAAGTGGACGAGATATATCCCTATCCCAAGGAATTATTGGAGCTGTTAAAAAATTTAAATATTTGGGATCACTTATTGGTGAATCAAGGAGTTGTAAAGCTGAAGTAGATAGCAGGATAGTACAAGCACGAAGAGCCATAAAAATGTTGAATGGAGTACTGTGGAGTAGGACCATGTCAAACCACACGAAGAAGAGGATTTTGAAGTCTGTTGTGGAAAGCATAATGACTTATGGTGCTGAGGGATGGACTTTGGTAGAGGGACAAAAAACTAAGATCTTGGCAATGGAGATGGCTGGAATAAGACGCAGTGCCAGGGTGTCCAAGTTGGAAAGAAGAAGAAATGAAGAAGTGAGGCAGATGATGGATATGGAGGAGACAGTGGTGGAAAGGATCGAAAGACGAGCTCTTCAGTGGTATGGCCATGTCAGGAGAATGGAGGATGATAGGTGGCCCAAAACTCTTTTGGAATGGTCACATTCTGGTAGAAGGAAACGGGGCAGGCCAAGAACAACTTGGAGAGGAGAGATCCATAGATTGATGAACGACCGAGGTCTGGAGGAGGATGAATGGCGTGATCGGCAAGAATGGCGAATGGGAATACAGGATAACCGCTGAAAAGTGGAGAGACCCTCAAAAGTAAAGTAAGTAATAACAATGTTGATATGATTTCCCTAATCCTTGCAATTTTCTGATTTTAATGATCTATTATAAGACATGTTTAACTTATGGTATACTTTTATTATATTTCGGAACATTTTAGTTTCAGATCCATGCATATTAGAGTTTTATCTTAGTTTATGTCTCCTATGATATTTAATCGCTACAATTTATCTAGAGAATTTGTAAATCAAGAGTAGCATTTGTTAGAACTATTTAACGAATAAAATTAAGTTGTTTGCTCACAAATCATGATTTAAATATAGTTATTTTAAAATATTTATATATTTAATGTAAACGGTAATGTTTGAAAACAAAGTGAGAAACGTTTGTTTCATTTGTTCATCACTGCAACCAGATCATATTATTTATTGTTCATCACTGCAACCAGATCATATTATTTATTGCCAAAGGATCGCATATTGTAACAATGCACCCTAGTGGTGAAAAAATGAAACACATTAAACTGTTTATTAAATAATTTCGGATGCCCTACGACGCATATATGTCAATTATATTTTTTTCTGGAAAGTTGATTCCTGGGAAAAAATACGTTTAAGAAAGTGCAAAAAGTGGTATATTTTTATTGTGTTATAACCAATTGCTAGAAAATGTTTATCTATTATAACCCACAAGCAGTATCTGCTTACATTCGTGCAATATATATATATATATATATATATATAATCTGGGAGCCATTTGCCTTCTAGGATTCTTAAATCTTAATGTATAAATTGCTATATTCAACGTATTTCTTAGAGAGTCACTGCAAAATAATGCTCTGACCTATTCAGAATGTTAAAAAGAGGAACTTGATTTTAATGTGATAAAATTAAACTGATAAAATCGAGGTGAAAAACCGCTGTGATTGGTTGTAATTAAAAATTTATTGAAATTTGATTTGTCATTGACTCCCATTTGGGCCATGAGTAAAATATTCGACAGTAATCTAACAGGAAGTTGTGTTTTTTTGTGAAAAAATCATGAGTGATTTTGTCTAGTGAAAAACTCAATCTCGCGTTGGATTTGGAGTGACTATTTAGCGAATAACATATCAGAAGCTACAAATAATTATAATGTTTGATATTTACCGAATGTGAGGTTATGTTTTCCGATCTTACTTCCTGGCTATTTCTAAGGCGGCTGTATAGCTATAAATAACATATCTTTACTCTTAAGTCTCTTTGGGCTTGGGAAAAATTAATAACGGATGATTGTATGAGATATAACTATTAACAATAATGCAGATTCATTATACAACATTTAATACATTTTTAGAGCAACAGAACTGACTTTTTTTTTTTGGTAATTTTTTAAGTTGTTTTATTTTGGCATTTATTGTTATACCATATCGATCGTATATTTTTGAATCGATATCCATGTCAAAGAAGGTAATTTGCGGAGATATCTCTCATTACGAACAGGAAGAGGCAAAATTATCGGTCTATGAGATAAATAGCCGTATGTAATTACATTTTCTGTAAAAACTTCATTAATTTTTAGAAAATCACGGGCTGCATATTTTCAAAGAAATCTGAATTAAAATTTGTTCTAACCTTGACTTATTCATTACCCCGTGTAAGGTACAGGTATTAATTGGAGTTTCTCGTTTAATATATATTATTATTTTTTTAGTTAATCGTATAAAATCATGTTTATACATGACATTTACATTGCAACTTTTAATGTTTTTTCAACTCTTTATAATTAGTATAGACAATAGATAATCTATACTGTAAACATATTTTGTACATTTATGATATTTGTGCTGTTTGAGTGGAAGAGATGGTCTTATGACCTAACCTTTTCCAGAATAAATAAAACATCTATTTTGATTTTTATTCTCGCTCCTTTTTTTGTATAATGTAAACCCTTAATGGGATTTACAAGTAAATATCTTTGGTCATAGCCTGCAGAAAGTCGGAATTTTAAATGACATTAGAAAGGTACGCACTGGCGGCCCTCCTTGGATATGCAGTAACCATATGCCAGATCAACATAACACAATAGGCACATATTCAGATCCAATGTGTACATTTATTCCTGTAATGGAGGGGGAACTTAGGTCGCTTTAGTACAATGTACCAATTACGTCACGACGATGGATTGCAGACATTTACAAATTTAATTGTAATTTCAGTTATTGTGAAAAGGGAGTTACTTATAGGCATTGAAGAAATTCCAACTTGTTCTAGTTTTTAAAATACATTACGAAACTCCGTTGAGGTTACTATGTTAAAGTTTTAATAATTTTAAAACAGTACCCGATATCTCAGTCTTCCTCAATAATTTGCAGTGTTGTTTTATAGAAACGTATATCAGAAACTGTTTTACAATTATTAAAACTTTAATTTGTTCTAGAATAAAAAAAACTACGAAAACCAGCTAGGTTCATCGGTCTTTGCAATTGAACTTGATCTCAATAATATAAGCCTCAACTGTTATCTTCTGAAACAATTAGTTCGGTAATGTAAATATTGTCATTATTTATATTTCCTATTTACTATTGTAAAATTTTATAAATTTAAATTTGGAGCATGTCCGCCTGTAAGCAGAAAGATGTTTTGATATTCCGATAAATAAACATGATTACTAAGAAATAAATTACATTGCAATATCAACAATAATATTTGGCTATTCAGTGTTATTTATTTTCAATTAAAGGCGACACAATCGTCGAGTATTGACGATAGACTACTCCAGCGTAGTTACAATAAGAACAGGAAATATGATTTAAGAGAGTTCAATGGAAATACTGATATTTGCCTCAATCTTTAAGAATCTAAATATTCATTCAGAACTAATGTTAAACTTAAGTTCGTTTTCGTGGACAGTAAACAATTTAAATGATAAAGAAACATAATTATTATAATTGAATGAGTCATTTCCAAAAGGCATCATCATCATCATCCATGCAAGTATTAGGCCATGTGGCCTGTTACGGTCTCAAAGAGGAATTTCCCATCCAGCGCTTTTTTGAACGTCCCAGCGATCTTTTGCCTTGGGGGCAGTAGCGAAGTATGGCTTTTGGAATTCTATGAGACGGCATTCGTTGAAGATGGGCTCTCCAGTTGTTCTAGTAGTTTTGTATATGGTGAAGAATGGGTTCTACATCCAACTCTTCATAATTTCCTCATTTCTTTTATGGTCCCACTTTCTGTAGCCTGCTGTTCGGCGCATAAATCGCATCTCATTTGCTGTTATTCAGCTTTCATCTCTTCTTCGTATTTTCCATGCTTCACTACCACATCTTAATACTGGTCTTGCAAGAACCTTATAAAGCCGTACTCTTGTGTTCTATTGTATTAAAGATTGTTTCATTATACTGTTAATTATCCCCGTTGTTTTTTGTGAAATTTGTTATTTTTTTTCTTTGATATATCAGCTTCATCTTGAAATGTTAAATTATAACCCAAATAATTAAATTAATTTACTTGTTCTAAAATTTCATCATCCAAAACAATTTTGCTAGGTATAGGTAGGTACTTCCCACAAAAGGCCATCACTTTAGTTTTCTTTGTATTGATTTCCATATTGTACTTTTTTGCATTATATTAAAATTGTATATAGAATACTGTAAATCGGTTTCTGTTGGAGCTATTAATACCAAATCATCTGCAAAAAGCAAGGAGTCTATTTTTAGGTTTCTATTAATTTGGATAGAATTGTGTCTCATCTGTCGCCAATCTTGGAGTATTCTATCCATGTATATGATAAAGAGCAAGGGCGAGAGGCCACATCCTTGTCCTACGCCCCTATTAATTTCGGTCCATTCTGTTTGTGTGTATTGATTCGAACTGAAATCAAATTTGTTTTATAGATATTGATAATAAGGTTAAAATATGCTGTTGTGGTACATTGTGGTGTCACCTAACATTTCCAACAGTTTATTCCTATTTATTTTGTCGAAGGCTTTTTTGAAGTCCACAAAAGCTAAATGTGTTTCTACATTGAACTCCCTGTGTTTTTCTATTAATAATTTCATGGAGAAATAACCATCACAGCAATATCGACCTTTACGAAAGCCATTCTGTTCTTCGCTGATGAGGCTGTTAAGATGTTTGTCTAATTTGTTGTTAATTATATTGGCGTAAATTGGTGTATCCAGTATTTCGTAAGCTGATGCCGTCTGTACTTTTCACATATTGTTTTCTCTGGTCTCCTTTTGTAAAGATTGGTAGTTACAAGTAGATATTGGGTGGTCCAAACTTAATGGAATGGTCGTCTCGCTGAGAGGGCATCATCTCTACTATCTTTCCGAAATTCCCGATTTTTCGTTATTCCCTATTTAGACATACCTACCATTGGTGTTGGCATTGAGAACGGATCCAACTACGCCGTATTCCTGTGTACCGGGACTTTCTGACTTTATTCAGGAGCCATTTCACATTCAATGCTTTACTCGCTGAACAAGTTTAATCGTTTTGTTTTCACTCTCCGGTACATATTTGAGTCGGCTATAGATATATCCCTTTTCGAATAGGACTTGCGTCAAATTATACACCAGGTGTAAATATGTTTGACTGACATTCAGGAGAGGTACTACACACTTGATGCCGCTGCTGGCCCCGAAACGCGCCTCGCGCGCTCACCGTGTTCTTTAGATTTTTACGGGTGGTATCAAGCTGCGCGCGCGCCGCGTACATGCGCGCGCACCATGTACACAGCTCATATGTCGGTTTTTTTTCGCCAACAAGCACTTTGATTGTTCTCTACTCGTGATTTTGGGTGACGGGACGCATGAGAGTTTCGTTATTTTCCGAACGGAAGCGCGGGCGCTGAGGGTTTATTATTTGAGTATGGAGTGGTCAGAAGGAGACATGTTAAAACGTATAGATATTTATAGAAATAAGGCATTATTGTAGGATCCTCAACATAAGGAACATTAAAAAAATTAAAAGGAGATGCCTGGAAGGCAAATAGGAGATCAGATGGATATATCTCCGGATATATGCAGGAAGAAGTTGATTACTTTACTTTCTTCCTACCGGCGTGAGAAAAGTAAAATAAAAAAGAGCGAAGGTACAAGAAAAGGTAAGTTGTAATATATAATAATTTTTCAATGTTTTATTATTATTATTCGTAAATACAATTGGACGGCGTTATGCATCAACCGACTAAGTGCCATTTATAAAAGTTTTTGGTGTCTTATATTGCACTGGTTCATGAAGTGCACACTTTTAGCGCCAAATCTTTAAATATAGCCTTATTATTATATACAAATGTAAACGCCATCAGTACTATCAGAGATTCTGTGTTTTACAATAAACGCGATAGAGACATGGTTGATTAGACTTGCCCTGCACAATGTCTACTGAAGGTTTGTAGGTTTCTTATGGATCGCAGGAGGTTCGTTGAAATTAATAATTCCTACGAACACAAGACGAGCAGCGCGCGCGCCGTGCGTACGCAAGTGTATACGCACTTTTACATGACGAGGGATCCTGAGATTTCGTTGAATGGACTTAAGCGCAACTGGTATAAATCTCGTTGGGAACTTCGTACTTCACTATTATTATTTATTTATTTTCAGGAATTCTAGACTTCATAGCAAGGGAATTATGAAAATTAGAGGAACATTGATCAAAAACTGCATTTTTGGTTTTGTACCTCAAAAAATATTTTAGAGCTTGTTTTCTGAACATATTTTCGTTTTTGCCCTGTGACCATTTGTCCTTCATTTATTGTAAGCGTGGCTGCTGACACCTAGTTCAATTTTGAACTAAAGATCCCGAATCATTCATATTCATATTTCCCTCAAATCTTGTAAAACCTAAAGGCTGTGGCTACCCTGCTTCTGTGGGATATTTCTTCGGGCTCCCACTGTAAGTTCTATATTCACAGCTTGCTTTTTTGTGAAAAAACAATTGTGTTAACCTACATGTTTTTTGTTTCTTCCAAGTGTACATTTTTCGTGTTTTAGTATCTGTGGTGTATTAATTTTATTTGTATTTTACGTGTATGTATATATAACAAATACCTGTACTTCAATATTATATAGCAATTTCGTTGTTAGATTAGATCTACAGTTTACATAGTATTGAAGCTTAGGTTTACATAATGCTATATTTAGCCTATTTACATTCTAATCTATAATTGTTTTTGTAGTATTTACATACGCAAGATGAATAAAAAATAAAAATCCTGTGAAATCCCAGTCCTCCACTTGTAACACTGTAACTGAAACCTCCCAGATTTTCATTTCAACACAGGACGTATGTAATTTACAAGAAAATAAGTGAGCAAGTGTCAGAAAGTTGAGTACATTTAAGAAGACAAAGTGAGTGAGACGACAGTGTGAAGTTTTTGTTAGTATATTCAAGTGTCTCGCAAGATGTACCCAAAAACATTATATGTGTGACAAATATCGGGTGAAGATTGCAGTAATATAGGCCATAGGTCTGCTAGAAGGAAACTGAAATTCATGATGTTGGCTTCTGAGCAAGAGAAGAAAATGAGACCAGGTCATCTTATGTACCTGGAGAGTTTTGAGGTAACATATCATCTTACATGCATGTTAAATTTCAGTGCCTATTTTCTCGTTACTGACATTTTCAACGTTTTGCGGTGTTTAAATATATATTTAGACCACAGTTTTTATCCAGTTGAACTCAAATTTTCACTATGCACAAATAAACATGTGGGGAATAAAGTGACATGATTTTTAGAGTCTTGTTCATAGTTTGAGTATAATAATTTAGTATTGTCTGGTCAGTCGGCATCTTTGTATAGCGCACACCTTTAATCGTTTGGGCTTCATCTTATTTCACCTGTTAACATGACACCTCAGAACAAGTGTAAAGGCTTTAACCAAATTAACTTGACTTTAACAGTAAATTTCATTGTTTTTATAACGTAGGACTATACCATTATCCAAATGAAACTGATTTTTTAATATAAACATTATTCTAAGTTTTACATTATGTAGTATTATGGATTTGTACTTAAATTTGCAACACTTCTTGCCATATTGTAACACAATTTCCTTTTTTTTTATTTTCGCAATATGTAGGAATATTATTTTAAATTAATGGTAAAGAGAAAAATGTTGGCCTGAACCGGGAATCGAACCCCGAATATTTAGCTTTCCGTGCTAATGCTCTGTCCATTGAACTAATTCAGGCTTCATTCCCATCCAAGCAGAAATCCTTCCTTTACCTTACTCTAATGGTCCCACATTCAATTGCAATGAATCATCATTATTTTAGTTTATATAATAGTTTTTTAATTACATTATTTTGAAATTAATTTAAAGTTTATTTCAGTTCCACATTACAAAAATATGTCCAGGTGAACTAGTGGTTATATCATGTACGTACGCGTATGGTTCCGAGGTTGGTGTGTTCAATTCCAACGGATGACTTCCGATGGATTTTTTCAGGGTCTGTAAATCTTGATTATACCTTACTTCGGAGTGTAAAAAATCCTGAGTAGAGTTTCCTTTGGAAGGGAAGTAAATATTAAGATAACGGCCTCGTTCCGTATATTTACGGCATATGTGCTTCGTTAAATACTATCAAGCCAGAAGTAAGAGACCTCTGAACAAGATTTGTCGGTATTTTGTAACGGGGCGTTGGCTTTCGTTAAAGTTGTGCTCCAATGCAATACCAGTTGAAGGTCCACTCAGGGGTAGAGTTGACTCCTTCTCAAGGAATATCAAGGAAGTTAGTTTCTATTACCTTTAGAAGGAAAATTCACATTTTGTCACTCAACACTCTATTTTATAAGCTACTAACCCTATTATCAAGGGAGTCTACTCACGTATATGCTTACGCTATTTTTTAAAACACTCAATCATTTAATATATTTTTTAATACGATTGTGATTGATTTTCACTGTTTATAAAATTCAGTGGAACGCCAACATAATTTTGTTTCTACGCGTATGTAAAATCGCCATGTGATAGTTAACAATGTACTCATTCGTAGAACAGTTTAATACTGTATTTACTTGCTAATTTATATTGCAAATTTATATTGTATCAGCGTACCCGGCAGACGTTGCCCTGCCCGACCGTTCAATTCTCATGTCATGGGCTGACGATAAAAATATGTTACTTTTTTTACCATAAAATTCAGCTATTAGGACATAATTAGATATTATTAAATAAGTTCGCAAGAAAACCTCTTACAGCCTTCTGTTGTGGCTCAAGAAGTGTGAATGATGACATCACATAGTTATGTCGGAAAATAACGATAATGCAGATGGCTATGCATCTGACATAAAAATCCTATAACCCGATCGCCGCGCCACCTACCAAGTCCAATTGTGAATCTAAACCATCCAGGGACCCACTGAAACACACAGAAAAAAAAATCATCCAAATCGGTCCAATCGATATAGAGGAGTTTTTAATTTCGGATTTCAAGTAAACCTCCACTTCTAAATTGTACCCTCCTTTGCAGATAAGTTAAGAGCCGTCATATAACAATTATATTAGAGTGAAAAAAAAGATAAATTGATGAGAGTGAGTCAAAATAGTTTTTTAATTTTTCCAGCTAGATTTCATTTCTGACCCACTGTGCACCGGTCCCATACTAGCCAAATTTCCATGAGAAAAATTTCTTCCCCCGTAGAGACTCGAACCAGCGTAAGTCCCGTAGTTCTGCGCCAAGACTTCTTGCCTTAACCACTCGGCTAAGGCGCGAGACTCTTGGTATCAATGAAAGACAAAAATGGTTTTTGTGAGTTATCCGTAAGAGATAAACATATGCTGTCGCGGACTTTTTTGTAGAGCTTTTTGAGATATTCAATTCTGTGTACATTAATTTTGAGCATTTCTTATGGTTTAGGCAGCGTAAGCCATTTAAGCGTCCAAAGAGCTACTTTTTTCACGTTTTCCACTACACAGGGCGATTTTTAAGGGTGTAGGAGTTGAGTGTCACAACTCTCTTATAGCCTATGTTCATCCCGGGAATCTCCTGAACATTTTGCAAAACCCAATCACAATCGGATCAACGGTATGGCCGCGCATAAAGTACGAACAAACAAACATACAAACAAACAAACAAACAAACAAACATTAATTTTTATATATAAGATATACAAGCTTTACGAACATGGAAGAAAAAGTGTAAAGGTATGGGGATACCTATTCAAAATACAACATTGCTAGCTAATACCCGGCGTGCGCTGCTAAATGTAAATAAATTATAATGTGTTTTTGCATTTAGTTGAATAAGTAAAAGGAAAAAAATATATAAATTTATATCGTTATTATTTTTAGATACTCCGTGCTGATTACCCGGCGTTACCCAGAATTAACGTATCCCGATGGCATAAATGAGCTGAAAGACAAAAATGGCTATTGTGGGTTATCCTTAAAAGATAAACATATGCTGTCGCGGACTTTTGTGTACCGTTTTTTGAGATATTCAATTCTGTGTACAATAATTTTTTTGTATTTGTTATGGTTTAGGCAGCGTAAGCCATTTAAGCTTACAAAAAGCGACATTTTTCCCACTTTTTTCACTATAGAAGGTGAACATTAAAACTTTATTATAGCCTATAACCTTTCCGGTAAAATTCTGAACTTTTCGCAAAAAGCCCCATGACAATCGGATGAACGGTATGACAGCACATGCTTGCCCGGGAATCTACTTATCCTGATCTCGTTGGCATCAACGAAAGACAAAAATGGCTATTGTGTGTTATCTGTAAAAGATAAACATATGCTGTCGCGGACGTTTTTGTAGAGGTTTTTGAGATATTCAATTCTGTGTACATTAATTTTATGTATTTGTTTATGGTTTAGGCAGCGGAAGCCATTTAAGCGACCAAAGAGCTACTTTCTATTCAGGTTTTCCACTCCAAAGGGCGATTTTTAAGGGTGTAGGAGTTGAGTATTACAACTCTCTTATAGCCTATGTTCATCCCGGGAATCTCCTAAACATTTTTCAAAAAGCCCCATCACAATCGGATCAACGGTTTGGCCGCGCATAAAGTACGATCAAACAAAACATTCATTTTTATATATTAAATTATTTGCAGATGACCAGTTAAATTATAGCACAGGATTATGAGGATCTGCAATATATGAGTCGATAACTCATAGAAGACTATATTAAATGGGGTTTAAAAGTAAATTTGGATAAAGCTTTTTATTTATATAGTTGTGATGAAAAGAAAGATTTATAAAATAAGTTAAAATATACCTTCTTAGATAAAATCCGTCGTCCTTAACTTATGAAATATGTAATCGTTATGTCTGTAGGCCTTTCAGAACATCCGTTCCTTCTTCAGCAGGTCGCTACAACATCCAGTATGATGATTGATGCTGCTGGTCCTAATGTGGTGTTGTCGTGACTAAAGCTTCTTCCTGACGATATCGTATAGTGGGTTGTTTAGTCTGGGAGAAAGATTTAGTTTTGGAAAATTAAATGGGATGTATCAAAGTATGTGAAGAATGTTATAACCTGGAGGTCGAAATTAACTCAATAACATAAAATGTAGAATTCAAAAAGGCAGATCGGTAATAAAAATGCTAAACGGGGTTTTATGGGATAAAAACATAAGAATAGATACCAAATTACAAATTTATAGATCCATAATTAGAAGTACGCTAACATACGGTGCAGAAACTTGATAGTTGAATAAAAATTAGAGTTTAAAACTTTTGTCTACTGAAATGGATTGTTTTAGACGCTCAAATTGATGTTCTATATTGTAAAAAAATCGGAAATACAATCTTCAAAAAACAAAAGTCCAAAATTCAATATTAGAATTTTGAGATATAGACAGCTACAATGTTATGATCATATACGGAGAGTCAAGATTACCAGAAATGATTATGATTGGATTCCAACTGGGAAAGGAAATAGAGGTCGATCTAGAATTAAATGGAGAAGAAGAGGTATGAGGGAGATGGGTCTGGAAGAATTGGAATGGGAAGATGGGAAAGAATGGAGAAACAAAATAAAAATTTAAAGTGCTTTGGTCACATGAAGATGTTTATTACATTTTAAACCTCTTTATAAATAAATAAATGTATATTGTTTTATAGTAAAATAAAATATTATACTTTTACTGTGAATTAGATCACTAATATATGTTATTTGTCATAATTATTTTCATTTAATAAGGCTGGCGCCTATCATCAGGTTAGAGACATCTTTACTATTGGGCTTGAAATTGGTGACTGAGCCAACTTCCTTCATTACATACATTATAGACGTCATGTGATCTACAGTAAATCTTTGTTTTGATTGACTCTTACTCAAAAATTTAAATTATTTCAAATAAAAGTACAGTGCAACTGTTTATTTCAAATTATACCATTATGCCAATCAACCAATAAGAATCAAGACATTCGAATTAAATATTTCCATAACGATTCAGAACAATAACTGTTTCAATAAATATCTATCAGATAAATGTACACTCAATATTTAAATTAAATATTGTTTATAAATAACACAGATTTATTTTAAAATAAACAATTGCATTTAGGCATTTCATTAAATAACATTTCTAAAAACAAGGATCGTCTTACCTTTCATGTCACAATTTAATTTATGATGCTAATGTTCACAGTTTGTTTCAGCCTGCGTAACGGATTCCCTGAGTAGTCCTCGCCCGCGGACCCGAATGGGAGGCTATTTTACCTCCGGAAAATCTCTCAGAAAACGTTAAAATTAAAATATATATAACTTTTATCCTCCCAGCTATGTTATTTGGATCCGAAACATATAAATCTTACATTAATAAAGGGGAAGAAATACGAGTATTTGAGAACAATGTTCTTAAGAAATGTTTTGGACCAAAGAGAGCCGAATAGACAGATGAATGGAGATGACTGTGTAACAGTGTGCTAATAAGATGTAATAAGAACATATAGGTATCTTAGACTGCTATGGGCAGGACATGTGGCGAGAATGGGTAATGAAAGGGGCATAAAACGTCTTGTAGGAAATTCAAAGAGATAGCGCCCAACAGGAAGGTCAAGAATGAGGTGGCAGGATAATATTAATTATGATATCAGGGAGATAAATTTTACAGGGGTTGGTTGGAAAATATTAGCTTAAAATATGAATTATGGTGAGCTAATATCCGAGCTAATATGAATTATGGTGAGTTAGTTATATTCAAAACTTGTAAATACTCGTAGCATCGTTTTAAAAAAATCCTATCAAATTACAACATTAAAAAAATAATGTTTAGGATCAAATATTAACGGAGAGAAATGTATTTAATTGATATTAGATATTTTGATTATCCCTTATTGCAATTTGTAATTGGTCAAGATAACTTATTTCATACCAACCAATGGACGAATTGAAGTTATAATGGAGCAAGTCATTTTTGTCTGCTATAAGATTGTAATCTTCTTCTTCTAAGCCCATATTTCCCTTAACAGAGATTTAGGCGCTGCCCCCTACAGGGAAGAATTTGAACCATACTAATTCATTTACACTTGTTTTCGTATAAATGTCATTTGAGTGGTCCGTGGTCAGCGTTCCGCCTCATACTGACATCTAGAAAACCAAGGTAGTACTAGGACGGGAAAAAAATCGGTAAATTTTGCCTAGAGGCCTTTTCATTCAGGCTTAAGCACCTTTTACGAGCCTGAAAATCTTCAGACTCGGGACCCATGGCTTAAAGTCCCTCCCGGAGGACTTTCTTCTTGGATTTTTTGCATCCTAAGAAAATCCATCGACCCCGGCCGGGTTTGAACCCGCGACCCTCGGGATCAGAGGCTAGGAGCATTACCACTAGTCCACCGCGGCCGATTAAGATTGTAATCAATACAATTAATTGTATATATGTTAAAATGATAATATTTATTTAGACAACTAGTTACAAAGCAGAAGTTTAGTAACGAGATGCTTAAGTTAGAAGACGACCGAAGGAAGCGCAGCGAGTTATTAAACCTAATTCTGTAACGTGTTGTCTACAATATTTTATCTACGTTCAGAGTATTTTGGTATATATTGTATATTTAGTATATTTAATAAAATGTATTTATTGCGGAAACGATATGTTTAGAAAAAGAGTAATGTGTCTTTGAAAAAAAAAAAAGACACGATAAATCAACAGACATTGTTGTTATGTTCTGCAATTTTAGGTGCTAGTTTCATATGTGCATTTAAAGTAAAAATGAGCGGAGAAGGTGATTTTCACGGTTCATTAGAAAATAAAAAAAAAAATTCTCAAATAAGTATTAAAAATAGTAATTATTGCAATGTTAAAATAATTACCAATCATCATTAAAGTATGTTATACGTTTTGTTGATCCTGTATTTCGTGTTTTGACAGCGTATTTTGTGTTTTTGTTAGAGTATAAATTACAGGTTTTGTTGCCTAAGATCTACTAACTAAAGTCTCACTGATTGTCATAATACTAGAAAAATTAGATTTTTTCCCAAATATATTACATACTGCGTTTCTGCGTTATGTTAATTTCCAGAAAGCAAAGAAAATATTTACCCTACTGTAATTTTAACAGGTTCATATGTCACCATTGTCTGGAAAGTAATACCAGGAATTCATAATCTGATTTGTACATTATTTCAAAATTTAAAAAAATCTCAATGCCCACTGTGAACGTCATATTAATAATAATAGGCCTATAATAAAGAAGTTTGTATAATAAATTACATATTATTCATTGTGAGGTCAGGCTTTGTAATCAGAAACACGTGTTGGTGAATTGAATCCCCCCTTTTTTTGTAATGTGGTAGTTCCCTGGTTTTCCGTCAAATCGACCTGCTCCCAGAAATAAAATGACAAACATAAACAGTAGCTGTGTAAAACACTTGACTTCCTAACATTACA
The DNA here is from genome assembly GCA_030220185.1 of Diploptera punctata. Classification (NCBI taxonomy): domain Eukaryota; kingdom Metazoa; phylum Arthropoda; class Insecta; order Blattodea; family Blaberidae; genus Diploptera; species Diploptera punctata. The sequence goes on along the minus strand of JASPKZ010008484.1, from coordinate 245,500 downwards.
GTATATGAAGTCAGGGAAGTGACATTTCATATTAATATAAAGTGACAACTACATTTTATACATATTTTCTTCTTTCATCACAATTCATGTCTTATAGTTGACTTGGAAGCTTTTAAAAATTGCATATGAATATTTTCAGATGAAAGAATATCTGTACTTGACAATATGTTTTTTTACATTTATTGATTCAGTATAACATGCAGTCAATGACACTTTATGTAATATATGCTGCTCATCCAGTGGATTTTATAATTAATTCAGGTCATAATAACTTTAATCTCAACTCTATGGCTTATGAAACCCACAGGTTCAAAGTTGTTTTAACCAAGTTTCTCTATTGGTCCATAATCTCAATCGGTCGAAACAAATTCGTATCTCCCATATCACTGAGCAACATTTTTTTTGTCTCAGTAAGAGAAATATGTGGTTTTGATAGTATTTTTCTCCTAAATTCAAATATGATACCGATTTTTCTCCACCACACAAGGTTTGCGAGAGACGGGAATTTATAATTTCAAACACTTTAATATTTTCTCCATTCGTAACTACACAATAATCGAGCATTCGGACTTGCCTTGAAAGTAAGAAATAACGATTTTCTGTTATATTTCGCCTGTGGAGCATCCCTCTTGATGGTCCAACAATAATCGGCCAGCATATTAGGACTTAATTTGCCTTGATATTTATTTTCCATATCTGAAATCTCCTGAGTTAGCTCATTTGGTTTTATTTTACAATGAACAAATGGACGAAAAACGTTTATTAAAAATTAACTATTTAAATCCATTAATTGAAATTGAAATAAAATACTGTGGGTGATGGAGAAATTCCGAATACATATTTGAAAACACGATAAAAACTGCATTACGTACAACTATTGTACTCATGAGACAAAAATCATGTTGACCAGTGAATTCAGTTCTCTAAGATCCATCCTAATATTATCCTCTTACGGGGACCTAAGCTTTTGAGTGGTCTTTTTCCCAAGGGTTTGCCAGTACAAATTGTATGAAAGTATTTCTACTGTCTCTCTTTAGAACTATTATAACATGTTTAATTTGCTAGACGTAATGAATCTGACAATATCTGCCTTGTCACGCAGCGTGCCCGAGTTCTATCCGAAGTCAGGACAAGTTTCCCGGACGAGGGTTTCTTAGGGGTTGCTCCTAACATGTAATAACATGTCACGAAACTTTAAAACCCAAACCTTCCCTAAACACCACCTGGCCATATTTATTATATTCTTCTCACTATATTAAGTTAGTTCAAGGCCTCTCTTAGCGCATTATTACCATCATCTGTCTTAACGTATCACCTCCTTCCTGGTGCCCAACCTCAGAAGCTGATTACAAGTACGCAATACCAGGAGAGAATAGCATAACTGTCGTAGTGACAACTTCATAGGATTGATTAAAATATATACAGGGCGTAAATGAATTATACCGCACAAATTTAACTGCGTAATTTGAGATAGGGAACCAATGGTCTACGAGGGAAAATGGACTAGTTATTGGGAATCAAAGTAATCGACAATTATTACAGATAAATCAACAGGAGAGCAAAGTAGGAGAGAAAATTATACTAGAATAACTTCAGATCTTTGTATTAATTCCGAGATACTGATTTCTAATAATTCATCAACAACGTTTATGAAATATGGGGTTATCAAATTCCTTAAAATATAGAACTCCACAGCTGATTGCACGCACTGGTTAAAGCAAAATCTGTACAATATGAGCCTTAGCTCAGAGTGAAACAGGCAGGATCTGCGTAGTTAACGTATGGCCTAATGGTTAACGTCATGGATTTGAAATTCGAACGTTGATGGTTCAAATCACGGCAGGCGACTTTTTTTTTATTCCCCTACATGTGTACTGTGATATGTTGACACTGAAATGTTTCAGTATAGGATGCGTAAAATACCTATTCCCGTATTAAAAGTTACTTCAGTATCAATCGCATTACATGAAAGCATCATGGAACATCTTTACTGTTATGCTGAACTTGCCGAAATGCATATGATTTATGGTGCAGCACAAGGTGATGGTGCAAGAGCTGCTGTCATGTACGAGTAGCGAGCGGTATCCGAATAGACGTCATCCTCACCAAACAACCTTCAAGTCTGTTGATAGGCGTTGCGGGAGCATGGTACGTTGAAGGTGAACAGAGTAGACGCCGGTGAAAGACGTACGCGCCGCACTGCAGAGTTAGAAGAAAATGTTATATGTATGCCATGTGTACAAACACTGTACCTTCTTCTTCTCCTTCCTTTCCAGGATTAGGTCAATGCGACCTGTTCCGGTCTCAAGTCCATCGTTTCCTTGGCCGTCCCAAATATCTTTTTCCATGTGGTTTGTGGTTTGTAGGTGTTGATCTTTTTGGGTAATCTTGTATTGTCCATTCTGTCTAAATATTTTTTCCATTGATATTTGTGCTCTTCTAGTTTATCAACTATTGAAAATATCTCCAGTTCATTTCTTATTGATTCATTGTGTAATCTATCCATGCGGGTACATCCTTTTACGGATCTTAAAAATTTAATTTCAGTGACTTGAATGTGTGAGATATTTTTTTTGTAAGTATCCAAGATTCAGACCCATATAAAAGAACAGGACAGGCACAGCCATAACTTTATAAAACCTGAGCTGAGTTTCTCTTCGAGTCTTTCGGAGAGTTCTTCTTATGGTGCCACACATCATTTGATATCGGTTTATTTTATTGTGTATATCCCAAATAACTATATGTTATATCTGAACCAAGATAGTTAAAGTGTGCTATTATTCCACTATTAATCACTATTTTTGCTCTGACTGGCACTTTGCCCTGAAAAGCCATAATTTTTGTTTTTGAAGTTGAGCCTTTGAGATTATAATAGTCCTAATTGATCCAACATGTAAATGGCTCTTTGTAAATCATCCTCTGACTTCTGTATAATTACCAGATCGTCTGTATACATTAATATATTCATATACGTACACTGTACCTCTTCATATTATTAATCTTGTGATCGCTGCACTATCATTTATTTAAGTACATAAGTACTGTACAGTACAATTACACATTTTATTTACGAAACCTATTGTACTCTTCAGTATTGTTATAACAACCTTTCAAACAATTGTCTGTACAATACGTACGTAGATAGTTTTGTAACTCATGTACTGCGTCGACATTCCAATACCGTGTTCTGTAAAATAATGAATAAACAATTAAACCAGAAATAAATCTACGAACGTAACTAATTTACAGTACATTCATAATAAAGGAAGAAAGGAAAAAAAAAAGTGTACACATACTGTACGTAGTTTCGAACTTGATCTTACATTTGCGTCGATAGTAATACTGCTTAACCACTGAGCTAAAGGTGCATGCTTGTTACAAGTTACAGTCTCCGTATCATATTATTTCCAATTTAATTTGAAATAATCAGTGGCGTGCCAACCATTTTACAAATTGAATCATAACTTGAACACTTTTATTCGTAGACCATTAGTTCATTATCTCAAATTGCTTATATAATACCCCACTATACGTAGTAATAAATTTGTGCGGTATAATTCATTTGCACCCTGTATATATATATATATATATATCCATTCATAGTAATTCTGCCCGAGGGCAGATCTTTCACTGCAATCATAGCATTTTCATGCTATGCTTTGCAGCTTTATTAGGAAATTATAGGTGTAGTAGCTTCCCGTTGCTTTCCACACCGGTGAAGGATGATGATGATGAAGGCCGGATGATTCTCGGAGACCGTTGGGCCCTAAGCTTCCTGACATTTTTCTTACAGGTGAAGAAAAACCCCGATAAAACCTCACCCAGGAGCCTGTCCCGACCGGTAAATCGAACCCGGACCCGCTGCGTGACAAGGCAGCACGCTACCTCGAGACCACAGCGGTAAACTATATATATATATATATATATATATATATATATATTAGAACAACAATAAAAATTGTGTATTTCTTCGTTATTAGCTTCCTCAATTCACCATTCCCATCACTTAGGACACCGTATACTCCCTTCTGAATAATACTATTTTCATTCAAAATAATTGTATAATTACGAGCAATATTCAACCCACAAGCATATAAGTTTATTTAAAAAACGAAGAAGCTTCTTGTAGGAGAAGCAGAAGGCAAACGCTCAGTCGGTAAGTCAAGAATGAGGTGGGAGAATAATATTAACCATGTAAGTAGATTATACAGGGAATGGTTGGAACATATTAGCTCATGATAGGGATGTATGGAGAACTTATGTCCGCGCGGCCATGAACCTACGGGTTCGATAGTGCTAATGAGTTAGGTATATGGTTAGATATACTCTAATATGTAACAGGTGTTTTTGCGATAACATAGTTTGTTTGGTTTGAAGGTTTCATTATGACAGGAGAATAGTCACATCCATTATAACTTGTTTCCTAAACCGTATCTGATAAGTATCATGACAATTATAAATGCTCCTGTCGTACTTGTTTATTAAGTTTTCTTTAATCTGATCAGTAGTTTCTTCCACAGGAGAAAGAACGCTCAATACAGGATGTAGTAACCTCTTGGCCAAGCACTTATTGTACTAACTGCTATGTAAGTTGGATAAATGTAAATTAAATGAAAAAAAGTCCGCTTCCCAACATTAGCGAATTCCTCAGATATTCATTATAGTCTGATGTTGCTGGTTTAAGGAATATATCTTTATTTTAGTAATAAAATATGTGCATTCAGTTTCATTGCAAGGAAAGAGAAATTGAGGCAGCCAGACCAATATTAAAATTTCAGATTCCATGTAAACCCACTCTCCTAATAGATTATGCTGTTTACGGAATATATTTATTGTAATAAAGTAAAGTAATCCCACTACAATCCTCAGGAATCCCATGGGGTAGTAGGAGGTCAAGGCTCCCACTTAACTGCACAATCGACACTTTATGTCAGCCGGGTTGTTAGCCCTGCGTATCGGCCGCCTTTACCCACAGAACAAGCGTTTGGTACTCATTTCCTTTAGAGGCTGAGTCGACCCCAGGGCCATAGTACCGTCAGAACGTTTGGGTCAGTTTAAAAATCGTGACCCCACCGGGACTTGAACTCTCGACCTTCCGGCTTGTAGCGCAGTGCCTTAACCACTACGCTACGGCGTATTTATTGTAATAATGCATTATTTTATGGGAGCGAAACTTGGGCAATGACCAAAAAATTACAAAGTAGAATACAAAGCGCAGAAATGAACTTCCTTAGAAGAACAAAAGACTGCACAAGAATGGATCGGATTAAGAATAAAAATATAAGAACAGAGTTAAATATATATCCACTGAATGAGAAAATCAAAGAATATAGAGAGAAATGGTTTACACATGTAGAAAGAATGAATGTTACAAGATTACCAAGAGCAGCATACAACTACAAGCCAAGAGGTTCAAGGAATGTAAGAAGCTTGTGAAGTGAAGATGATGATGATGAAATTATATACCGTATATCAAGTTTCATTCCTAGAAAAAATGCGTTGAAAATGTTCGCACTAAAATTTCAGCTATCAGATTGACCCCCATTATTTAATAATTCTGCTGGTTAACGAATTCAAGCTTACTTTTTTACTCGAATATTATATGTCGAATTTCGTTGCCAGAAAGAGGCGAATATTAGATTGATTTTTAAATTTTGGGTTGCAGGTGATTCCTCGCTCCTAAATGGTTTGATTTTCGGATACTATATTTCTTGTTTTATTTCAATGGCATAAACCTGTTTTTGATTTCTAGTAAATGTGATTGACGAAAAGTTGAAATAAAAATATTCATAGATACTACTTAGATAGCTACATTTTTTCATAATTCGTCAAAACGATGGATCGTGAAGTAATTCCCAATTCCATATCATTATGAAAATCTTCTTTAACTCCTATCAGGAGCATAGGGCATCCATAAAGCGTCGCCAATGGATCCTGTTCTGAGTCAACTTCTTCACTTCCCTCCAGGTTTTTCCCCCTTACTTAGCAATTTCTTTAAGAATGGCCCATGTCTGTTTCTGTCTGCCTCTTCCCCTATGTCTTGTGTGTTCCAATACAATGCAATTCTTTTAATCAATCATGGTCTTTTCTTAATACATGTCCTACCCAGTTCCATTTTCGCTTTTTTATTTCCATTTTAATTTATTTCTGGTCAGTTTTTCCATAATTCTTTATTCCATATTGTTTCTGACCATTTAATTCTTAATATTTTCTTTAGGTATCTATATACAATCACTTATTTCCTATCATTTTACTAGTTTTCCCGGTTTTACACGCATGTAATAGCACATATGTAACGTTGCTATTAAATATTTTTAATGTTGAATGTCTAGAGATAAAGCTTGTATTCCATATCGGTTAAGTTATAACTGGAAAAATCCACTATTTCATTTCTTAATTAGGTATATTTTTGACATCCTCAAGGACACTATCATTTGTAGGAAGAGCACTTCCTAGATATATAAATTATTGAATAGTATAAAACATGTTTATCATTTATCAAAAATCGATCTATTTCCTTGCACTTCAATTTCATTTTTCAATTCAATATACATACACAGAAGGAATTACTGAAGCACAGAAAAGACTAATAATTTTAGAGATCAACAATTTCAATCATAATACTCCCAAAAGCAAGTCAGGAAATTTATCAGGAAGTCATGTCACGTTATATAAATGGTTTTCCATTACAAAAAGTAATAGATTTGCGTAAAATTGAACAAACAAACAATAATTACTAAGAGAATAATCTAACTAATACGATAACAGTTGCTGAAGCAGTGAAGCGGTCGCGGAGGTTAATTGTGATAGGGACACCAAGAGGTTACCTGCAAACCAAAACAAACAGCGGACACCTTGTTGTTTGATTAATTATTAGATGCAATCAACTGTAATTGTGTATTCAATACACGAGTAATTCAAATCAAATTCTCCATGTGTATCGGTAGGCCTATATCAATTCGAAATTATTTTGACAGACTTACATTAAAGCTATTGAATGAATAACTATTATTAATATTATTATTATTATTATTATTATTATTATTAAATAAAGTAAAGTAAAGTGATCCCACGACAGGCCTCGAGAGGCCCTTGGGGTAGTAGGAGGTTAAGGCTCCCACTTTTTTCGAACAATCGGCACTTGATGTCAGCCGGATTGTCAGCCCTGCGTGACGGCCGCCTTTACCCCAGAACAAGCATCTGGTACTCATTTCCGTTAGAGGCTGAGTCGACCTCAGGGCCATTGTGCCGCCAGAGGGTTTGGGTATTATTATTATTATTATTATTATTATTATTATTATTATTATTATTATTATTATTATTATTATTATTATTATTATTATTATTATTATTTTCTACCGCTGTGGTCTCGAGGTAGCGTGCTACCTTGTCATGCAGCGGGCCCGTATTCGATTTCCGATAAGGATAAGTTTCCTAGGTGAGGTTTTCTTGGGGTTTTTCGTCACCTGTACGACAAATGTCAGGAAGCTTTGAGGCCCGAAAGGTCCCCGAACATGATCTGGCCATAATCATCATCGTCATCCCACGGTATGGAATGCAACGGGAAGCTACCACGCCTAGAAAAGCTGCAAAGCATGACGTGAAAATTATATGATTTCCGTGAAAGACCTGCCCTAGGGCAGAACACTATAGATGGAATTATTATAATTAATTAAATAAAAATAAATTATTAGAATTACTATAATAGAATAAATATAAATAATATAATTATTATACTTATTATTATTATTATACTTATTATTGTAATTATTATTATACTTATTATTATTATTATTATTATTATTATTATTATTATTATTATTATTATTATTATTATTATTATTATTATTATTATTATTATTATTATTATTATTATTATTATTATTATTATTATTAAGCATTTGCGATGTGGATATGGAGAAGAATGGAACATATAAAATGGACAGACAAAGTAAGAAATAAATATGTGCTAGACAGAGTGGGCGAAAGAAGAACAATGCTGGAACTCACAAAGAAGAGGAAAAGAAATTGGATTTGCTTCTGGCTAAGAAGAAACTGCCTGCTGAAGGATGCTGTAGAAGGAATGGTCAACGGAAAGAAAGTTAGAGGCAGAAAAAGACATCAGATGATAGGTAATATTAAAATAAATGGTTTGTATGCAGATACAAAATGGAAACTGAGTTAAGGACAGAGTGGAGAATGCTAAGTTTACAGTGAAATACCTGCTCTTGAGCAGAACACTATGAATGAATGAATGAATTATTATTATTATTGGATACAACAGATTAATTAAACTACAGGTTTACATATGCAATGTTAGACGTTTTAAATATTGAATAATAATTGTTTTATTTTACCCAGGATCTATTTTAGATAAAATTGAGAATTCAACTACAAAAATTGAAAGAATAATTGATAGAAGAAGAACAATTGGTATGTTGAATTCATTGCATTGGAGTAAAATATAATATACAGAACGAAGAAAACAATATTTTAAGCCCTGTTACAAAGCATTTTATTAGATGGGTCCGACACCTGGACAGTAAGTGAACAGCAATAGTAGAAATGGATTTTTGGAGGCGATCGACAAACATTTAAAGACGGGATGAAGTCAGAAACAGCACAATAAGGAAAATTATGCAAGTTGAAATATATATATGTCAACCGCTGTGGTCTCGAGGTAGCGTGTTGCTTTGTCACGCAGCGGGCCCGGGTTCTATTCACGGTCGGGACAGGCTCCAGGGTGAGTGTTTTTTTTCTGGGTTTTCCCTCACCTGTAAGGCAAATGTCAGAAAGCTTAAGGGCCCAATGGTCCCCGAAAATCATTCGGCCATCATCATCATCCTTCATCAGTGTGGAAAGCAACAGGAAGCACTCCTGCAATTCCCTAGTAAAGCTGCAAAGCGTAGAATGAAAATGTTACGATTGCAGTGAAATACCTGATATATATATATATATATATATATATTAGAAAAATAAAAGGAAAACGTTTGGAATTAGACACCTCATAAGAATGGAATAAGATAGAATACCAAAGAAGATCCTTGATTGGAAAGCTAATGGAAGGAGTGGAGGAGGCAGACCTGGAGAACGTTGGATAAATGGAGTGAGGAGAAGTATGGAAGATAGAAATTTGAAGGAAGAAGATGTTTTAGACAGAAACCTCTGGCGACAAGTTAGTTTGGGTTGAAGGAGAACAACTTTAGTGTAGAATATTCCTATTAGAAAATATTATTATTATTATTATTATTATTATTATTATTATTATTATCATAATCATTACTGTTATTAGTACTTTTATTATCTTTTTTTTTTACTGTCATAGGACATGTCAACTATTATATTCCAAAACCTACCTTTAAACAGTACAAACTAAATTGGAAACACCATCTAGAAAGAAAGAGTTCAAATCGGATCCCCAAAGCTGTTTATAATTATATACCAAGAGGACGAAGATCACTGGGCCGTCCTATGAAACTCTGGAGGGAAAATTTTCTATAGGATCGTAACAGGCCTTGGCCTAATACTTGGAAGGAAGAAGAAGAAGAAGAAGAAGACCTACCTTTAAATTTCTTCCAGAGAAGCGTTGTGATGTACAAAGGCCGTGTCCAAAAACAATCTGCCTTTTTTTTTAACTGGAATTCACTAAAATCCAGTGCCAAATCTTTCATTAAAACTATAGGGAAGTAATAAAACTCCTGTATTGGCAGACTGGATAACTTTCACTACCGGTCGTCCGCGCTCCTTCACGCCTCACTTCACTCCGCTCTTAATTCATGCAGGGATGTACATCTGCTCCGTACGGTGAGTTGCCATTGCTGGATTCTGGCTTCGATTTCTGTGCCTTGTAGTTAAAAACGACAGATTTTTTGACGCGGTCTTGGCCCAACACAACGCTTCTCTGAGAGAAATATCAAAGTAGGTTTCGGCATGCAATAATTGACAGTTTCCTTGTTAGTTTAACCTCTCCCTTTGTAGACACTTTTTGCATGCTCACACCTATCGACACATACAGGAACACGACCTTCGGGAGAGAATTTTCAACTATGGATCTCATACATGCCTTTTTCGACCACATAAGGATATGGAGTGTCTTCTCTCATGAGTAGGGCAAGGCAATTAATGATTTTGCATCTCTTTCTTATGAAGATTGAAACATTGCTTGCATATATGAAAATGTACGGCATTAAAAACCGATTAAATAAAAGCAATTTGTTAGGGCATTTTTCGCATTTTCTTAACTTTTTTAGGGATATGTTATTTTTTGGCAATATATAGGTCATTTTGAGCATTTTTTACACTTTTCCGGAAGGCTGTGACATTATTTGTATTTTATGTAAGATTTTTATTATAATTCAGTATTTTTCCTTGTCAATACAATTTCTTGGAATTAAGTAGTTGATTTGCTAACTACTACCCCCTTTTTTGAAAGTATGTGCATAATGAACTTTGCCCACTTCTAGGAATTTTATTAAATTTCTTAGAGCTTATGCTAGCTTCTACCCTTATTCTGATTGTTAACTGCAATTCGCAATTACTGTAAAAGTGCACTTTGTAATTGAAATGGATTTTCTGCAATAAAAGGTACTGTAATATGTATGTTTTAAATACTTTTCTTTTAATAATTTGATGTTAAGTTAAATTTTATGTAATTCAGTAATCAGGTGAGTACTTAATCTAATAAATAGTATTTTTATTGGTAATTATTAACTTTTTATTCATTTTTTTATTTTATTGGTCATTTCTTGCATTTATTAGGTCATAAATGCATTTTATTTTGCATTTTTTACCAATTTATAGGTCATTGAATGCCTTGCCCTACTCATGAGTATCAATTCAATGACAGGACCACCTCCGAGGCAACACGAACATTTTATACAAGAATTCCGCTTACACTAATCAAGACGAATAAGGTATGGCTAATTATGTTTATGATTATCATAATCGTCCATTTTGTGTAAGTCGGTTCCTACACGTTTGTTTAGTATCAGATGTAAACGTTATTGATTTGGGTAGCTACAATAATTAGCGGCTGCAGGCTGAGGAAACCAGCTATAAAGTCTGGAGCATCTGACATGCTGACGACGTGTCACCCTTGTACTGGATATTTTTTTTTTATTTAAGAGCCCCACCACCATCCCCCTGGGTTTCCTCGGGCTTAATGCCCATATCCCCAGGTCTCCTATTGTCCCTATTTATTATCTAGCGTGATTTCTTTATTTAATTAATCATACCTTTGCAGAGTGCGGCTAGTTGAAACTTAATATAAGGTGTTTACAGTTATATTACATTATGATTTCTTAATCTAATTTTGTTTCTTATACAATGTAATAATAATATACATAAGATGGAAGTCATCATAGTACTTTCACGAATTTAGGCCATGTGTTGACCTGTTTCGGCCTCAAGAGAAACACCATCCAGAAGTCTTTTGAGTGGACATCCTGGTCTTCTTCTTCCTGCAGGTTGATATCTTAATACTTTGGGTATCCTGTGATCTTCCATTCGATGAACATGTTGCATCCATCTTGACTTATAATCAGACATTTTGTTTTCTAAAGATTCCATGTGTAATTCTTCTAAGATGTCTTCATTTTTTTTTGTTATCTAGTAGTGTGTATCCTGAAGTCTCCGAATATATCTCATTTCAGCAGATCTAAGTCTCTGTATATCCTTCTGTTTCAACGTCCATACTTCGCTACCATACAAAAGAGTTGGAAGAGCCAGTGTTTTATATACTTTCAGTCTTGAATGCTTTTGGAATAACTGTGGCTTGAAGATAGAATTTATTAACCCTAAAATTCTTAAACATTTAAGTATTTTTGCATTTACATCCTTTTCTTCTTCATATGAGATATTGCATCCTAGATATGTAAAATTATTCACCTGCTCCAAAATTTTATTGTCCAGTACAATTTTACTTCTCACAGGATCTACACCTTGAAATGCCATAATTTTTGTTTTTTCTGTAGATATCTTTAATCCATATTCTTCTGTAATTTTCTTAAGTTCATACAGACCTTTCTGTAGATTATCTTCGGAATTTGCTATTATTATTTGGTCATCTACAAACAATAGGGTGTTTAATTTTCTATTTTCTGATATTCTTATTCCAAATTTATATGTTTTGTTCCAGCAACATATTACTTCATTGATATAAATTGCAAAGAGTTAAGATGGAAATATTAATCTTATATCTAGTTAACCTAAACTTAATATTACCATTTATTAAGTATACATATTGATATATCCTAACTTCTAATTCTACTTATTCTATCGTTGATTTCCTCGTCACCTCTTCTCTTATTCAGCTCGTGTGCTTACAGCTTTCTGGGTATACTCCGCGATCAACTTGTAGTTATCTTTCTGCAGCCAGAACCGCAAAGGAGGAGGCCAGGCCTTGTTGCTGACGTGCACGGCACAGCGGTATAGCATGTGGTGCTTGTCGTCTTCCTCTGCGATCTGACAGTTGCATAGTTTTGGGTACAGTAAGAAAATTGAGATATAACAAAATTGTAGATTAAGGATATATGTATTAACAATAAGAAGAATCTCAATATGGTCTTTGTTTTCGATCTTTAATCATGTTATATAATAAGTAGGTCTGATAAGTTGAATAGTCTGATAGTGCACTTAATGTCTGCAGGGACGGGGGGAGGGGGGTATGAGCGTGCGATGTGTATATGTGTGGGGGTGTGTGGGTGTATGTGTGTGTGCTTTTTTTTTCTAATTTGTTTTCTAGCATTTTTTTTAATATTAATGTACGGAATGTGGATGAATGTAGATATGTATTATTTTGATTTAGTTCAGACATAGATTTTACTTATATGCAGCCTGTTATTGTTTTTTGATATAGGTGTATTTGTAGGTATTTGTTTATATTATTAATTTTATTTTTTTATTCATGGAAAAATAATGCACGTACGGCCAAGCAGGCCCGTGCGCAATGTAAATGCATATGTATTTTCTTTATTCTGAAAAAAAAGGCAATAAATTCCATTCTACTAGAGGGGAGTCGACAAGTCCTCCCTCGTGCAGTTTGCCTCTAAAATGTCCATGTCCTGAGAGCAATTGAGTAATCGTGTGTGACGGCCTTATCCATGACATTTTCATGCAAGTTTTCACGTTTGGCAGGAATTCATATGTTGTTCTGCCATGTCTTTCGTTGTACCAGCGCTGTTGCCATTTTTCTTGCATTATTTTTGTGGATTCTCGCTCCTCGGGCTCTTCGTACATGTCTGGTGTAAGGATAAGGTCGTCAATGACTACAGGTTTCCTTATACTGGATAGATAATCGTCCACCTATGTGATTAACACATGTGGATATTAGTTCAGCTGCCAGTAGTGCGCCAGTGGCCTTCTAGGACAGTCCCGCCATAGAGTTTTAAAAATTTACGGCCTTATGCATTCCCTGTCTCTTACTGTGTACTTTAGGTTAACTTCTCCCTTTATAGGCTATTTTACATGTTTCACATCACTGTGGCCTGACATGTGCATGATCTGTCGGGAGAGGAATTTTTAAAACTCTGCATTACACACATACGATTTTGACCACATGAGGGCTTCCCTGGATGAGTGATTAGTTCATTGTCACGACCACCTCCTAGAAAACACGAATATTTAACACAAGACTCATTATTCAACAATATTATATACGAATATCATATTCATGATAAAGATGACCAGATGATGTTCGGGAACGATTTGAGCCTTTACGTTTCCCGAAATGTGTCTTAGAAATGTGGAAGAAACCCAAAAAAACCACGCAGGAAACTTGCCCCGACCGGGGTCGGATCTGAGCCAGCTGCATAAGAGAAAACGAAGTTACTCCGAAACCACAGCGGTGGAAAGCCTTAATTCTGTACTTTTAAATAATAAGAATAAGAAGAAGAAGAAGAAGAAGAAAAACAACAAGAAGAAGAAGAAAAAACAAAAAGAAGAAGAGAACAACAAAAAGAAGAAGAAGAAGAAGAGAAAAAAACAAGAAGAAGAAGAAGAGAAAAAAAAAAGAAGAAGAAGAAGGAGAACAAAAAAAAAGAAGAAGAGAAAAAGAAGAAGAAGAAGAAGAAGAAGAAGAAGAAGAAGAAGAAGAAGAAGAAGAAGAAGAAGAAGAAGAAGAAGAAGAAGAAGAAGAGAAAAACAAAAAAGAAGAAGAAGAAGAGAAAAAGAAGAAGAAGAAGAAGAAGAAGAAGAAGAAGAAGAAGAAGAAGGAAGAAAAGAAGAAGAAGAGAACAACAAGAAAGAAGAAGAGAACAACAAGAAGAAGAAGAAGAAGAAGAAGAAGAAGAAGAAGAAGAAGAAGAGAAACAAAAGAAGAAAGAAGAAGAAGAAGAGAACAAAACAAGAAGAAAAAAAGAAGAAGAAGAGAAAAACAAGAAGAAAAATAATAATAAGAAGAGAAACAACAATAATAAAAAAAAATAAGAATAATAGAACAACAATAATAAAAAATAATAATAATAATATAAACAACAATAATAAAAATGAATAATAATAATATAACAACAATAATAAATAATAATATAATATAAAAAACAATAATAAATAATAATAATAATATAACAACAATAATAAATAATAATAATAATAATAATTATTATTATTATTATTATTATTATTATTATTATTATTATTATTATTATTATTATATATTATTATTATTATTATTATTACAATCACAACATACACCTAGCAAAAAAAAAAGTGCTGTAATTGTTAGGATAAAAAGCAAGTATAATAAAGGTAAATCTAATTCAACAAAACCAGGTGTACATCTTCAATTATACCTGTATATTATTTCATCCCATGATATGATTATAAATTTGCTTAGAATGTGAGTAAATGTTAATTTAACAAATGTTTATGATAAAAGCATTTAGAGTCTACGTTCGATTATGAATCCACGCTGTATCCGAGTGGATTATGACATGATGCCTTTGTGCAGAATTATGGGTCTCTCGATAATGAGTTCCAAGGGGGGGGGAGGATATTCTCTTGGGATTTCGGCAAATATGGGACCTATCCCAGCCAGCATCGTGTGAAATTTGGGGAAGAATAAGTAGCGACTTCAGGTTGAGAAAACTAGTGGTTATAGTGCTAATCATATTTTCATTCCTATAATGGTTAAATAATCACCCACCTCTGTTATTAACAATATGGATGTGAGGCCAGTAGGCTGAAGGCGATAAATGATATTGGCATTATTGTAAAATGGTTTTATTCAAATGTAAAATCAAGAATACGAGGAATTAAATTAAATATAAATCCATATAATGTAGGATATTTCTATCGAGTAACACTAAGAAGTAAACACTGGAAGGAAACATCAATTAACATAAATATAATATGTTCACATATATAAATACTCGTACATTTGTAATGAAAATGGACAGCTAATGAAAATCAGAGAAATGTTGAAGAACTGGCTGAATTCAAATACCTAAGAACCATAACACTGAGCAACAAAAAATAAACTTTTTTTGTCTCAGAAAGAAAAATATGTGATTCCGATAGTATTTTTTCTCCTGAATTCAAATATGATATTGGTTTTTCTCCATCACGCAAGGTTTCCGAGAAACAGACATTTATACTAATTTAAAACACTTTAATATTTTCTACAATCGTAACTACATAATATTCGAACATTCGGACTCACCTAGAAAGTAAGAAATGACGATTTTCTGCTATACTTCGCCTGTGGAGCACCCCTCTTGATGGTCCAACAATAATCGGCCAGCATACTAGGATTCCATTTGCCTTGATATATCTTTTCCATAGCTGAAATCTCCTGATGAAAGTGTTCCCCTGTGCTCATCGCTCACTGCGCCAAGATTTTCCGGGAAAAATCTAGGTTTATTTTAAAAAAATATTTAAATCCATTAATTGAAATTGAAATAAAAAAAACTGTGGGCGATGGAGAAATTCCGAATATATATTTGAAAACATGATAAAAAACTGCATTAAGTACAAATAGTGGTACTCACGAGACAAAAATCATGTTGACCAGTGTAATTACAAATATAAATCAGATGCACAAAGAAATTAAACATAGGCTCAATTTTGGAAATGCATGCTATTATGCATTACAGGGACTCTTATTGTCCCAACTCCTTTCAAAAAACGTTAAACTGAAAATATATAAAAATTTTATTCTCCCACTTATATTATATGGATGCGAAACATGGACTCTTAGTTTAAGGGAGGAAAGGAGATTACGAGTATTTGAGAGTAAAGTTCTTAGGAAACATTTTGGACCAAAGTGAGATTAACAGACAGGTGATGGAAAATACATAGCAGTGAAGTATATTGTCTTTATAGGAAGCCAGATATAATAACATTTAAGTCTCGTAGGTAGCGATGGGCAGGAAATGTAGCATAAACGGGGAATGAAAGAGGTGCACTGAAGCTTCTTATAGGAAAAAACCATAGGGAAAACGCTCATTAGGTAGACCAAGAATGAGGTGGGAGAATAACATTAACCATGTTTTGAGGGAAGTAGATTATACAGGGGATGATTGGAAGACATTAGCTCAGGATAGGGATGTGTAGAGAGCTTGAGTCCACGCGGCCATTAACATATGGGTTGAATAGTACCAGTTAGTTATATCTTAGGAGTGTAATGAAGGATTTACACACGAATAGTTAATAATATTCAAATGATATTTGAATAGTTTCCCCGAAAAAGATCTAACCTGTAAACTGCTGCTCATGACTAAATTCTTTCGCCATTTTGTTACATATAGATCACTATTCGGCTAGATTCCAACATTTAAAATTAAATAAAACAAATCTGGAAGAGAGCATGGATATTTTTACATGCACCATGCCGTGATATTCTACGGATAGATCATTAATCCACTGAAAACTCAACTTTCGAATATTTGTGGGTTTGATCTTTTTTCGGGTAACTATTCAATTTCGTCTTCGTCTTCTTCTTCTTCTACTTCTTCACTTCACAAATTGCTTGTTACGCCTCACAATTGTTCTGTATATCTTTTCACTAGCCCTCCTACATTCCTTGAACCTCTTGGCTTGTAGTTAAATGCTGCTTTTGGTAATCTTGTCACATTCATTCTTTCTACATGTCTAAACCATTTATATCTACGTTCTTTGATTTTATCATTCAATTAATATATATATATGTTTAACTCTGTTCTTATATCTTCATTCTTTATCCGATCCAATCTTGTGCAGACTTTTCTTCTTCTAAGGAAGTTCATTTGTACGCTTTGTATTCTACTTTGTAATTTTTTGGTCATTACCCAAGTTTCACTCACACGAAGTAATGCAGGAATTGCCAATGTTTTATAAAACTTCAATCTAGTATCTCTTCTTGTTTTGCTCTTTAATGTTTTATGTGCAGTACCGCAAATCATTTGAAATTTCGACAGTTTCATATTCATATATCTTTCAGTTTTTGTGTCTATAGTAAAATTACAATCCAAATAAATAAAATTTAAATTTCAGCCTTAACAGGTACAAATATTAAAATATCGATAGCATGGTAAGAGAGATTGAAAAAAAAAGGTTTATGCCATTGAATAACTGCCATATTAAATATCATACATCACTACAATAATAAAATCATATATTATGTAAATACTTCTAAAATACTTTCTGCATTATTTAAATTGTATTTCAGTGTTTATATTTCAATTTTGAATGTAGAGAGATTAATTTTATTGTCCTCGAATACCGTGTGAATAACATTTTTTTTTTAAATTTTCGTAACTTCCGGCAAATCCCTGATGGAACGGGCAGGGAATTCTAATATTTATCAAACGTTTATGAGTAGAAAAAAAGGGCGTGAGAAAGGAACGTTTGTTTCTGCCATTTTTCTTTTCTCCCATAATCTTCTTCAATATATTTTGTATGGAATTTTGAATTCAATGAAGTCAAGTAATGTATAGACTCCGTTTTTCCCATA
Organism: Diploptera punctata; assembly: GCA_030220185.1. Classification (NCBI taxonomy): domain Eukaryota; kingdom Metazoa; phylum Arthropoda; class Insecta; order Blattodea; family Blaberidae; genus Diploptera; species Diploptera punctata. The sequence continues at coordinate 227,574 of JASPKZ010008484.1, read as the reverse complement.
TTCCATTTGGCATCATTTCGTTACTCTTTGCGATAATATTTCGTCTGTTATTCTGACGGTTATATTTGAGATTGTTTCAGGGAAAAATATCGAAACAAGTTCTCAAAAAGTAATTCCTTATTTTAAAGAAGACTTCAACTTTCTTTCATAAAAATATCATTCAACATTTTCCTTTAATATCCCTTAATAAATTAAATAAAATCATAGTAAACATAACAACAAACGAACACATTGGCTGACAGGCTTAGAATGTCCTTGGTCTACCAGACGGCTGCTTGCCTCACATCCATATGTGTTAATCATAGACCTAGATTATCATACAGCCCGTAAAGGAGTGACATGTGGTCAGAATGTCGAATTCCCAGCCGTTACATCTGGTTTTCTCATCCTGCACGATGAAGAAATCACTTTTCTTCATGAGATCGGAACAAACCCTTTGCAGTCCAATGATAATGATGGTGATTCATTCTAAATTATAATATTATATTACGTGATTATGATGGTGTTCGAAGACTATTGGGGCATTAAAGGTTCGTGGCAATTATCTTAAAGGTGAGGAAACACAACTGAAGACAACTCAGCCAGTAAACTTATCCCGTTCCGGGTTGAACTAAAATAATCTCTCACTATTTTTTCTCCGAGATGTTTCAGATCTGTTGAGTCCAATTTATTAACATAACTGTTACGAAACTTGAAATGAAGTATTTAAAATCAGGGAACCACAAGTTAAAATATCCATTTCAGACTTCACGAGATATGAATTATAATGAGCAACAAAAATAAACTTTTTTTTGTCTTAGGAAGAAAAATATGTGATTATGATAGTATTGTCTCTCCTGAATTAAAATATGATATCGGTTTTTCTCCATCACGCAAGGTTTCCAAGAGACAGGAATTTATAATTTGAAACACTTTAATATTTTCTACTTTCGTAACTACACAATATTCGAACATTCGGACTCACCTAGAAAGTAAGAAATTACGATTTTCTGCTATATTTCGCCTGTGGAGCATCCCTCTTGATGGTCCAACAATAATCGACCAGCATATTAGGATTCCATTTGCCTTGATATCTCTTTTCCATAGCTGAAATCTCCTGAGTTAGTTAATTTGGTTTTATATTACAATGGACAAATGGACGAAAGAACGTTTATTAAAAAATAATTATTTAAATCCATTAATTGAAATTGAAATAAAAAAAACTGTGGGTGATGGAGAAATTCCGAATACATATTTGAAAACACGATAAAAAACTGCATTAAGTACAACTATTGGTACTCATGAGACAAAAATCATGTTGACCAGTGTTATTAGTGTATTGCACGATGAACATTGTTGGAAGCCATTTTATTTATTTAGTAGCAGATTAGTTTAACGAAAGTGATTTCATTTTTGCGAGAGTTTAAAGGCCAAGTCACACAGACATACATTTCAAAGCAACTCTGCAAGAGGATCAGCTAATCGCGTTACTGTTATAAGAAGTGGAAGGTAGTCAGCGGAGGAAATATCGAACTACTCATATGTCCTTGAGAGAATGAAATCACTATAGTATCCCAAAAGTGCTGTATTCAATATGAAACTACTCCATTTTTTTGTTTGGGTTTCAAGTCAGGAACTGCCTCTAAATTTAACTAACTAACTTACTTACTGGTATATTCAAATATGTGGGTTCATGGCTGCATAAACATAAGTTCCCCTCACATCTCTATCGTGAGTCAATGCTTTCCAGTCATCTTCTGTATAATTTACTACCCTTAAATATTATTGTCCCACCTAATTATTAGTCTACCAACTGGACGTTTTCCCTCTGCATTTCCTAAAAGAAGCTTCCATGACCCTCTTTCATTTCCCATTCGTTCCACATGTCCTGCCCATCGAAACTTAACTGTTCTTATGATATCTGATTTCCTATGAAGTTCATACAGCTCACTGTTTATTTCCCATTCGCCTGTCTGATCACCTCTTTTTGGTATAAAAATTGTCCTTCTTGTGTTCTTGTAAGCCCTTGTTTCCCTCAACGAGATTTAGGTGTTCTCCCCCTACACGGAAGAAATTGAATCATACTAATTTAGTTACACTTGTTTTCGTATAGATGTCACTGGAGTGGCACATGGTCAGCGTTCCGCCTCACACTGACATATAGGAAACCAAGGTAGTAGCCTACTAGGACGGGAAAATTCGGTAAATTTTGCTTAGAGGCCTTTTTATTCAGGCTTAATGGTCTTTTTCGAGCCTGAAAATCTACAGTCTCGGGTCCCACGCCTTAAAATCCCTCCCGGAGGACTTTCTCCTGGAATTTTTCCACCCTAAAAAGTCCATCGACTCCGTCCGGGTTTGAACCCGCGACCTTCGGAACTAGAGGCAAGGAGCATAACCACTAGTCCACCGCGGCCGATTAAATTTTCCTAAGAACTTTATTCTCAAATACTCGTAATCTTCTTTCCTCCCTTAAAGTAAAAGTCCATGTTTCGCATCCATATAATATAACTGGAGAATAACTGTTTTTAGTTAAATTTTTTTCTAAGGAGTTGGGGCGAATAGAGTCCTTGTAATGCATAATAGCATGCATTTACAGAATTGAACCTATTTTTAATTTCTTTGTGTGTCATGTCACTAAGTCTTCTAGGATCTATTAAATACATGCATGAAATCGTAAATAAATTCTACTTAAGGGTTTCTCATTAAAAATGTAAGTTGGATGATTCTACATTAAAATCACTCTATTTTATCTAAAGGCTTCGTATGAATTGAAGAAGAGAGAGAAAAATAATAAATATTGGAAACCGCTCTTTAGGTGAGCTTACACTTTTTTTATAGAATGAGCCATTAAATGTTTGTAATGTATTACTCAGTTTGATAAAAATAATTAAAACGCGAAACTAGTATTTATTTGTTCATACTTGGGCTTTAAGTGATAACACAACTATATAGTTCAAATAGAAACAATAAAAATGTACACACAGCTGTAACACTGTTTTTATCAATGTTGCGGTATAGAAAAAAATGAAGCTGACGAAAATACGTACACAAAGTTAAAATTCCTTCATATGAGAGTTTTTTATGATCTGCATTAAGTTACTATCAGAAAAACATGCTAGGTATTCACAAAATAACATTACATAAAAACAGGAATTGTAAAATTGTAAAAATAATATACGGTATATGATATACAAACTCACGACTGAAATGGAGGTATTTTGAGGAAATATGTTATAATTTAGAATTTTTTGTTAGAATTTTGTTGTTGTTTGAGTACTCTCGATAAATTCGTATTATTAACCTACTATAGTCACGCCGTAGCGTAGTGGTTAAGGCACTGAGCTACAAGCCGGAGGGTCGAGGGTTCAAGTCCCGTTGGGGTCAGGATTTTTAAACTGACCCAAACCCTCTGGCGGCATTATGGCCCTGGGGTCGACTCAGCCTCTAACGGAAATGAGTACCATACACTTGTTCTGGGGGTAAAGGCGGCCGTCACGCAGGGCTGACAACCCGGCTGACAACCCGGCTGACATAAAGTGCCGATTGTCTAGAAAAAGTGGGAGCCCTAAGCTCCTACTACCACAAGGGCCTCCGGGTCTGTTGTGGGATCACTTTACAGGGGCACGCCGTAGCGTAGTGGTTAAGGCACTGAGCTACAAGCCGGATTGTCGAGGGTTCAAGTCCCGTTGGGGTCAGGATTTTTAAACTGACCCAAACTCTCTGGTGGCACTATGGCCCTGGGGTCGACTCAGCCTCTAACGGAAATGAGTACCAGACGCTTGTTCTGGGGGTAAAGGCGGCCGTCACGCAGGGCTGACAACCCGGCTGACATAAAGTGCCGATTGTCTAGAAAAAGTGGGAGCCTTAACCTCCTACTACCCCAAGGGCCTCCGGGCCTGTTGTGGGATCACTTTTTTTTAACCTACTATAGCAACCTAATTCAAAACTCAAAAATGAAAGTTGTATTTTTTTTAAGAGAGTAACACTTTATATTATGTTATAAATATTGTTTGTACATAAAATTCTTTACTAACGAAACAAGGAATTGGGCGTTCTCCCCGGATCGTGATTAACTCAATGGCGGAGTAACCAAAACACAACACCATTATTTAACACAAAACTCACTTCGCTCATACATTCATACTGAACAACGTGATATAATATAGGAGATTTTGATGAATTCACGGTTTCGGACACTATTTAGGCATTGTCGTTTTCTGAGTTATCTTACGAGCCTTAATCTCATCAGGTGAATAAATTATCATTATTAATATTATTTTAGGATTATTTGGACCAAAGAGAGACGACAAGACACATGATTGGAGAAGACTACATAATTACATGATCTTTATGGCAATTCAAATGAAATAAGAACATTTAATTCTGATAGACTGCGGTGTGTAGGACATATGACATGGATGGGGAATAAAAGAGAGACCACAAAAATTCATTTTAGGAAACCCAGAGGGGAAGCGCCCAGTATTAGGAAAACAAGAGGGGAAGCGCTCAGTAATAGGAAAACAAGAGGGGAAACGCTCAGTAGTAGGAAAACAAGAGGGGAAGCGCCCAGTAGTAGGAAAACAATACGGGAAGCGCCCAGTAGTAGGAAAACAAGAGGGGAAGCGCCCAGTAGTAGGAAAACAAGAGAGGAAGCGCCCAGTAGTAGGAAAACAAGAGGGGAAGCGCCCAGTAGTAGGAAAACAAGAGGGGAAGCGCCCAGTAGTAGGAAAACAAGAGGGGAAGCGCCCAGTAGTAGGAAAACAAGAGGAGAAGCGCCCAGTAGTAGGAAAACAGGAGGGGAAGCGCCCAGTAGTAGGAAAAGAAGAGGGAAAGCGCCCAGTAGTAGGAAAAGAAGAGGGGAAGCGCCCAGTAGTAGGAAAACAAGAGGGGAAGCGCCCAGTAGTAGGAAAACAAGAGGGGAAGCGCACAGTAGTAGGAAAACAAGAGGGGAAGCGCCCAGTAGTAGGAAAACAAGAGGGGAAGCGCCCAGTAGTAGGAAAACAAGAGGGAAGCGCCCAGTAGTAGGAAAACAAGAGGGGAAGCGCCCAGTAGTAGGAAAACAGGAGGGGAAGCGCCCAGTAGTAGGAAAACAAGAGGGGAAGCGCCCAGTAGTAGGAAAACAAGAGAGGAAGCGCCCAGTAGTAGGAAAACGAGAGGGGAAGCGCCCAGTAGTAGGAAAACAAGAGGGGAAGCGCCCAGTAGTAGGAAAACAAGAGGGGAAGCGCCCAGTAGTAGGAAAACAAGAGGAGAAGCGCCCAGTAGTAGGAAAACAGGAGGGGAAGCGCCCAGTAGTAGGAAAAGAAGAGGGAAAGCGCCCAGTAGTAGGAAAAGAAGAGGGGAAGCGCCCAGTAGTAGGAAAAGAAGAGGGGAAGCGCCCAGTAGTAGGAAAAGAAGAGGGGGAGCGCCACATAGTAGGAAAAGAAGAGGGGAAGCGCCCAGTAGTAGGAAAACAAGAGGGGAAGCGCCCAGTAGTAGGAAAACAAGAGGGGAAGCGCACAGTAGTAGGAAAACAAGAGGGGAAGCGCCCAGTAGTAGGAAAACAAGAGGGGAAGCGCCCAGTAGTAGGAAAACAAGAGGGAAGCGCCCAGTAGTAGGAAAACAAGAGGGGAAGCGCCCAGTAGTAGGAAAACAGGAGGGGAAGCGCCCAGTAGTAGGAAAACAAGAGGGGAAGCGCCCAGTAGTAGGAAAACAAGAGGGAAGCGCCCAGTAGTAGGAAAATAAGAGGGAAGCGCCCAGTAGTAGGAAAACAAGAGGGAAGCGCCCAGTAGTAGGAAAATAAGAGGGAAGCGCCCAGTAGTAGGAAAATAAGAGGGAAGCGCCCAGTAGTAGGAAAATAAGAGGGAAGCGCCCAGTAGTAGGAAAATAAGAGGGAAACGCCCAGTAGTAGGAAAATAAGAGAGAAGCGCCCAGTAGTAGGAAAATAAGAGGGATGTGCCCAGTAGTAGGAAAAGAAGAGGGGAAGCGCCTAGTAGTAGGAAAAACAAGAGACGAAGCGCCCAGAAGTAGGAAAACCAGAGGAGAAGCGCCCAGTAATAGACAAACAAGAGGGGAACGCCCAGTAGTAGGAAAAGAAGAGGGGAAGCGCCCAGTAGTAGGAAAAGAAGAGGGGATGCGCGCAGTAGTAGGAAAACAAGAGGAGAAGCGCCCAATAGTAGGAAAACAAGAGGGAAGCACGCAGCAGTAGGAAAATAAATGGGGATGCGCCCAGTAGTAGGAAAACAAGAGACGAAGCGCCCAATAGTAGGAACACTAGAACGGAAGCGTTCAATAGTTAGGCCAGCATTGGGATGTGATGGTAATATTAACCATGATTTGAGGGAAGTAAGTTATATGATTTGAGGGAAGTAAGTTATACGGGAATGATTGGAAAACTTTAGCTCAGGTTAGGAATGTATGGAGAGTTTATGTCCGAACAGGCCAGAACCTACGAATTTGATAGTGTCAGTTAGTTATTATTATTATTATTATTATTATTACTATTATTATTATTATTATTATTATTATTAATGAATTATCAGAAAATTACAAAAGGGAGACAGGGAGAAAGAGAGTTAAATTCGTGACATGACAGACTCGAAGTGGCAAGAATGTTTGAATTGGTTGATGTCATTGGAAAGCAATTAATGAATAGGAACAGTCTCAATCATCGTCTGGTAAGCAATTTGATTCGTAGCATGATTCTTTACTTGTTGGGAGGTGAGGGAGCACTTGGACGAGGAGTTCAGAGAAAATAATGACGTCATAGATACGTTCCCTCCCTTGATAGAACAGTTGTGGTTAATATGTTGGTAGTGGTCCTATTCCGTTTTTTGCATAGTCAGTCAGGTTCCATGGAGGACATCACTATATTAACACGAACACTTCATACGAGGAAACATTTTATTTTTACACAAGAAGATGATGCTGTTAAATGTTAAATTTATAACAAAATGCATTACTTTTACATGTTTGTATTATTATTATTATTATTATTATTTTTATTATTATTGTTATTGTTATTATTATTATTATTATTATTATTATTATTATTATTATTATTATTTGTTATGAATACATAGTCTTTTATATAGATTTTTTATTGTTTTATAGATTATTTTAATTGTTCAGAGCAAAGTTTTGTTTAGCTAACTGTAAACATCCCTACATTTAGTTTATTGGAATGTTAGTGAGTACAGTTAGGGTAACTAGAGGTCAAATTGAGTATATAATACTTGAGAAGTGAGGGTCTCGTGTCTGTTGATGTGTGACAACCAGAGGTGTTGATGGGTGAGTAAGCTACCATTTTTCTTAATATGTATTCTGTACTTTTATGATATGAATCAAGTACAATTAACATTTTTGATATTAAATTTTCAAAAAGGGACATAACATTTTTAAACATGTAGATTAGGTTAGATTTATAAATTCCACAACTCCCTCTTCTCAACCACCCAAGGAAGTACTGTAGTTTTTAATATTGGCTTAGATTAGTTATTTAGGGCTAGAATACTTAGGGATTCTAATTATTTATACTTTAGTAATAAAATAGTTTAAAATAAGACTTCTTTTGTTTATTTCAAAACATGTATAACTGTACATCCTCATACTAACGCTCGGCTAGATAAACACGCTACCAGATTTTCCAAGTCCCGAAGGTCCTTTAAGCCTAAGAAATCCAGTTTGGGTTTATAATATTATTACTTTTTTTTTTGATTGCGGATGAGCCCATGTAGGACTACGCAAAGTACTTAGAGGCGTTTCCTTTGAGCCCAAATTTCTTTCATTCTTTGCTATGAGCTTGTTTTCTATCATCTGTCCAAGTTTTCCAGTTTTTTTCTTCGGTTTGTCCTCTTGGTCAACTTGCCACTTACTCACCTTAATTCTAAATATATCTCTGTTTGAGATATGTTCTTTAGTAATTCCTGCCAATTTTAAGTCCTTTTTGACTTCATCAATCCACTTCATAGTATCCACTGCAGCATCACTTCTGTTTTCGTAGAATTCCATTATCTGTTTTGTAAGCCTATTTGAGTTCATTCGTTTAATATGGTCATCAAATTTTAACCTTCGTTTTGTAATATCACTATGAATGTCTGTATACATTTTTATTTCCTTTTTACTTCTGAGTCTAAATGCTTCACCTATGACTTGTGGACCTAAAACTTTATTATTATTATTATTATTATTATTATTATTATTATTATTATTATTATTATTAAAGATAAATCCTTATATTTTAATATTACGTTTTCATTATCAAAATAAGCACAAAAACATTAAATAATTTCATAAATGGTATTTTCGTTAAAGATAATTCTATCAGTAGGATTAGCTTAATTCTTAGTTTATGAAAGTAAACCAAGGAAAACATGTTTAAGAAAATTTTCACTAGAACCCGAATTAAATAGTATTCTTTCTCTTAGGATAATTATGTTTGTTCCATCTGGCTAGATATTCCTTTATTTCATGCGTTCACCTAAATATACCATTAAATGATTTGATTCCATTCCGTTCTCTGTTGTGGATAGTTACCTTTATGTGGTTCACAGTTAAGTTCACAAACCTTCAGATCTATTGATTGCACTGAAACTGAAGTCCAGGTATGTCAGACTCATTTGCTCCGAGGTACGTGTCGATTACTTTCAAACCTCTGGCCCGCTAAAGATATCATCTATAAACAGTGACTTCATACTTTTTTAACTGTCAGAGTTCTTAGTTATTTCCTATTTGTAACCAGTTTAATACACGTATTAAAGAATAATGATATATTCATCTTCCTGTGAATGTTGCTGTAAACATGGCATCACTGTTGAGGAAGTTCCTGAAGACCAGGTGTGTCTAACTCATTTGTGCCGTGATACATTTCGATCGATTTGAAGATTCCATAGAAGAATTACACATGGGATCTTTAGAAAACAAAATTTCTGATTATAAGTCAAGATGGGTACAACATGTTCATCGAATGGAAGATCACAGAATACCCAAACTAATGTTAAGATAGCAACCTGCAGGAAGAAGAAGACCAGGACGTCCACTCAAAAGACTTCTGGATGGTGTTTCTCTTGAGGCCGAAACAGGTCAACAAATGGCCTAAATTCGTGAATGTGCTATGATGATGATGATACATTTCGTTTATTACCAAACCCCTCACTGCGCTGCTCAAAGAATATCTATAGAATTTACCTTAGTAAACCTCTCTAGCAAAGGAACTGCCAACCATTCCATGTTGATACCTACCTTGAAGTTTCTCTCGGAGAAGCGTTGAGATGTACCAAGGCCGTGTCAAAAAAAAAAAAATTGAAATCCGTTACAAAAGGCTTACGTTGAGAGCAATAATTCTTTTTATTATTCCAGAAGTATTCTTCTACGGATTTGGGAGTTTTGTTACTTCCCTATAGTTTAAATGAGAGATTTAGCGCTGGATTAGTGCCTAACAGTTAAAAACGACATTTTTTCGAAATTGCCTTGGTACATCACAGTTCTTCTCTGGAAGTAATTTCAAGGTAGTTTCCTGCATGAAATGGTTGACAGTTCACTTGTAAGTAACTTGCTGGCACTTTGAAACTCGTGGTTCATGGTCGCGCGGACATAAGCTCTCCATAATATCCTGATCTAATATTTTCCAATCATCCCCTATATAATTACTCAAATCATTGTTAATGCTATTCTCCCAGCTCATTTTTGGCCTCATACGGGGGCGCATTCCCTCTAGTTTTGTAACAATAAATTTCCATATCTCTCTTCCATTTCCTATCTGTGCCAAATATCCTGTTCATAGCAGTATATGACACTTAAGCTTAATTCTTCTTACTATATCTGTTCACCTCTCTTTGGTCCAATTTTTATAACTTTATTCTCAATTCTTTTTGTTTGAGTTCTTAGCTATTGCCTGTTTGAATCAGTTTGATACACGTGTTACAGACGAATGACATTTTCACCATAGTGTAAGGGTTATTGAAAGCGTGGCATCTCTATTGAAGAAGTTTTTTAATTCGACATCGGCAATGTTATTTGCTGGCAAGATCTTGGTATAAATGTACTCGGATGATCGATTTTCGATTCGGAACAATGTGAGCTGTTAATTCCATAACGAAACATTGTTCTATTATGAATAGTGACTTACGTTACGGATGAAACACCATGTTTGTTATGTTGCAGACCAGCAATGTTTACATCTGATTGAAATCGTAGATATTCAAATGTCTTCATTACTGCATGCAATAAAACTGAAAGTCACAGAGTGACTCTGGCTGTGGCGTTTGAGACTCGCATTCGGAAGGTCCCGAGTTCAAACCCCGGTACCAACCAACATGACTGACTGGAGTCTTATCTCGGTTATTCTGAGTCCGCAAAGGAAATCCTAAGTTAGAATTACATTATCACTACACAATTCTTCATCAGCACGTGTTAATATAATTTAAATTAATTAAGTGAACTTGAGAAAATATATGACAAACAAAATAATATAATAAAACAGTTTACCTGATATACATGCTATGACGTGATATAATCTCTTAAGTTAACATATATGAATAAGAAGAAAATAAAAAAAACACAGAAAATACTTTACTCTTATCTAACACATTGATCAGGTGTACCCTTGCCAGTATTTAATATAGAGCAGATTTCATCCTTTCTATTTATTTATATATTTGTTTATATATATAACGTAACTGTTACGTTAGCCGCGAGATGGCAGTTGGAACAATTTCAGCTACCTCTTGTGTGAATTGAGAATACTACATGTATAAGAAAATTGTATGCTTGTATTAGAATTCTTGAGTAGCTCAGTTGGTTAGAGCGCTAAAGGTACAGACTTTAGAGACTCGAGTTCGAATCCCGACTCAAGCATTCATTTTTCTTTTCATATCATATTTGCCTTCATTGCCAAATGTCAAAAATATATTTATAATATCTATATATAAAAGCGTTACTGCTATAAAGTAAATATTCTCTTTAAAAATTTGCTTAACTGTTACGTTAGCCGCGAGATGGCAGTTGGAACAATTTCAGCTACCTCTTGTGTGAATTGAGAATACTACATATATAAGAAAATTGTATGCTTGTATTGGAATTCTTGAGTAGCTCAGTTGGTTAGAGCGCTAAAGGTACAGACTTTAGAGACTCGAGTTCGAATCCCGACTCAAGCATTCATTTTTCTTTTCATATCATATATATATATATATATATATATGTGTGTGTGTGTGTGTGTGTGTATTACGTTTTTATTAAAGGGATTTAAACAATTTGTGGAACAATACGCAAGACTTTTAAGAATAAAACAAGACGAAACAAGAATGAAATGTTATAATACTATGTAAATTCCTATGTTCATTTATGGATGTGAAAGCTGGACACCTATACAAAGGACAATTAGTAGAATACCAAGTTGTGAAAGGAGATTTTTGAGAAAACAAAAGGATGTACAAGAGAAGACAGAATTAGAAATTAAGAAACAATATAGAATTAGAAGTGGAAGCTATCAACTCAAGAATGGATACATACAGAACAAGATGGTTTGAACATGTTGGAAGGATGGAAGATACCAGACTGCCAAAAATAGCTCACCGAAATGACCCTAAAGGAAAGAGCGACGTAGAGAGGCCGAGAAGGAGATGGAAGGAGACACTGTGAAGACTGAACAGGCAGTTAGCCAAATCCATGAAGTGGAGAAGAAGAAGATATATTATTTTTGTAACATTTATTTATTTTATTAATTTATGACAACATTGTCACAGTTAGCGATTACGTGGGAATATATATATATATTTTTTAATTTCACTTCATACCAGTTTTCACAAAAATTCCAGATATTATTTATTTCTTTCACAAATGTTGGCTGTATAAGCACACATAATTATTCTGCTACGATTCTCTCATATCTAGAGCCGGTCAGGTTCACTCCGGCTCGAGTCTCACTCCCTATAAGCTTTCTAGTCTCGTTGCTTCTACGTAGGTACTTGGAGTTTTCAGGGGAGTGGGAGGAGAATGCAAGTCTTATGCTTTGAATATAAACCTGAATATTAAATGTGAAAAAAAAAGAAATGTGTACTTAATACTGTAAATACAATGTACTAAGCACTAAACGTATACTTAAAATCTACATAAATTTATTTGCATGCGAAATTGTAAAAAGAATTATAAATTGTGAGGTTTTCTCTCATCTACCAATAAATAAAAATATCAGGTTATAGTTGAACAGTATAAAAACATGTATTATTTATTTATATAAAATAGTTAAAATGGTCAGTTGTACCTTCATTGAATTTATAACGTTTTGAAAAATGTAAATAACAGAGTATTAACATAAAATTATATGTAATGTGACTATCTTTGCAAGTTTAGGGAGTTATACTTTACTATTTCAAACTAAAGACTTATTTTTAAAAATACGACATATTAATATATGTATTGTTGTTAATTACAATATATAAAAAAAAATCATTTTATTTGTTCAGTGGCACTAAAACGTTTCACAAAAAAAATTGGAAATAACAGTAATAATAATAATAATAATAATAATAATAATAATAATAATATAGAATAATAATAATCTAGTATAATAATATAATATAAAAATATAATAATAATAATAATAATAATAATAATAATAATAATAATAATATAAAAATTTAATTTTGGAGGCTGGAAAAACAATAAAATCTTGTAGTGAGATCACATATTTAGGAATTAAAATAAATAAAAATGGGAGTTGTGAAGAGGAAATAAGAAATAGAAATAATAAAGGAAAAATTGCAATTGCTTGCCTCAATGGAATATTGTGGGATAGGAATATAAGTAATAAAAATAAAATTAATATATATCATACAATTGTTAAAAGCATCATTACTTATGGAGCAGAACTTTGGCCATTAACAACAAAAACAAATAGGCCTAAGTACCTTTTGGCAACGGAAATGGATTTTATACAAATGGCCACAAGAATTTCAAGAAGAGAAAAAATTCTCAGTTATAAGGGAGAAAATGAAGATTGAAGACACAATTTTAGATTATATTAAAACTCAGCATTTAAGATGGTACGGACATGTCCAGCGAATGGAAGAGGATCGACTACCAAAATCTGTTGTTTTGAAATGGAAACCTGAGGGAAGACGAAGCAGAGAAAGACCTAAAACCTCCTGGAGTCAGGAAATATGTTTATATATGAAGGAGAAACATCTACAACCAGGAGATTCGATGGACCGACAAAATTGGCTATTAGGAATCGGACGATGTCAAAGACATTAATCAACCGATGATCTATGTATCTATAATAATGTGTGTTTATTCGTAAATGAAGGAAGTCCTTTGGCTAATGAGAAACGCACGACAACGTACATTCAGTGAACATTTCTTCTATGGCAAGAATTACTGCATAACTTCATCCTTCCTACTGACTGCGAGAATCCCGGGACTTCTCGTTCAGGAGCTCTTGTTTCCAGTGCACGAGACTATTGTGACCACTCCCTCTTTCAACCACTATCACTTGCGATAGTAAGCGGGAGTAAGAGAGACTTTGACCACTTTGCTCCCATAACTGTTTGTCTTCTATAGTTTAAATATTCACATTCGCAGAACCACAACTTCTCAACACTAATTTGTTTTTCACTCTTCAGATTAAATTCGCGGGTCCACTTCCCGTACACGACTGAGTGTCAGCCGATTCGTATCCATTCTATATGCAAGGATCGAAACTATCTGGAAACACACTCTTGATCTCTCTCGAATTGAAACCCCGAGAGGCTGATTCTTTTTAGAAATAATTGGATAGACACATCTAGAAAACATATTTCTAGAAAGTACGTCTGGAGATTTCGCTTGCTAGTTGTACACGTGACTCAGAAACCAAATGCACATCCCTATTGCCTTGTAAGGCGAGATTTGAGTCTTGCTGCAACCCACGAAATTCAAAGGAGGTTATTTGAGCAAAGAATCAACAGTGGGTCACAACACATTTTTTATTATGTAAATGGACTTGAAATTAATTGGTAAGTATACGCCTATTCCAAAAATAACCCTACACTTCAATTTAGTTTACGTGAAATGAATTTTAAAGATATTATAAATATTTTTAATTAATTTCAATATATAATTCACACATAACATTACATTTTAGAGAATCAAATATAAAATACTTGCGATAATGGAGTCTAGTGTTATTCTCATGTAAATACAGAGTCTAATAGGACCTCGCCGACAAAATGATAGGGAAGATAGGCCATGCAGAGATGATCATTTTTGCGAAGGAAAATATAGTCGCAAACACGTCGTTTATGAGTTATGTGCAGATGAAGGTGTTCACCCGTATGGGTCGGAATTGAATGCAAACAATTGTACACGTATCATTTTATTGAAAAAAGACATGTTCTTGCAATAAGTGTTCAAACAATAAGTGTTTGACGATGTCAAAATGAAATCTGCCATGCTCGGCCGTGCTGGCCGATCGTTGCTGCGACGATATCAAACATGCAATGAAGCACAGGGTTGATTGTTTGAACATGTTGAGTTTCAAATCTTGCTTAAATGCGTGGCGCCACTTAGCAAAGCAGTGGATTATATATTGCAAAGGTGTTTTACGGATGTCTGGATACGTTATCTACATTTTTCTGGATGAGTTCTTGTGAATTTGAATTGTTCACATGGGTTAACTGAGCTATCAACACGATATTAAAAAAAGTCTCATGGCTAGCGGTTTCGTAATTTTGCTGTATATTTTGCTGAATTTAAGAAATTCATTGCTGATTATACTAAACAGCTGTAATGCAATTTCAATAGCTTCATTAAAATATGTTTAATACATCTGTTGCATTTCCTGTAATTTCAAAACTTTATATATAACTTACATCTTTGACCAAAATGTATAGCCTTTGAAATAACTGATGGCCACAGATAATTTTCAAGTCCCAGAAGAAGCTACTGGGCATGATCAGAGGTCAGCTATTTGGTTCACAAGTATACAACTATTTGAGAAACTAATATCCGTTCTATTTCGTTGTGTGTCGTACAATGGATAATAATTTCGCGTAAATATGTATTGTGTAAAACTGTAAATAAAACGAAGCAAAACAAATAACACAAAACAAAAAAGTTAATTGAAATAACGACGAGAAAAAAAAAACATGACAGCGGGATCGAACACGCGACTTCATGCATGATAAACAGAAGCTCTCTTCACTAGACCATAACCATCCCTGCTAGAAACAGTCTATGAAGCGATGCAATACTCCAGGACTTAGATGTTTAATGAAATTAGATATGAACTTGACTTAATTTTAATTAATCAGACACCTTTTCAAATAGTAGTGGAAATAAACAATCTTACCCTTATTATGCCTTTTGCTTTGTAATCAAAGTAATGAGACGTTAGACTCGATATTGATTATATATATATATATATATATATATATATATATATATATGAGCTGTTTCCTTTGATTAATGTATTTCCCTATATATACAAATTTACGGTAGCATTGCTGCCGAAAGGGTTACTCATGCCGGACAGGTCGAAGGCGATAAGCCAGACGAAAAAAGTCCCATGGTCGAAAGAATGACAATTTTTCACCATAAAAATACACCCGTCAAGAAATGTGGACATGTTTTCCACTAGGGGTAAAATTCTCCGGAAGTAAAATAGTTTTCTGTTGGGGACTACTTCAGGGAATACATGCCAAAGGTTCAAACACAGGGACATGTTCATAGGAACATGGAATGTTAGGACTTTATATAATGCGGGGCGCTAGAGATGTTAACGCGGAAATTAGATAAGTCAACCTTGAATATAGTAGTTTTACAGGAAGTTAGATGGCCTGGGGAAGGTAGTCAGGAATCAGGAAGCCTCGCGTTATGCTACGAGGTGCACCAAGACCATACTTGGGAACAGGCTTTTTAGTCCGAAAAAGGATCCTCTCAGCTATCCGAGATATTAGTTTGTTAGCGATTGGATATCGTATATAATTCTAAAAGGTAAAGAATATGATTTTGTATTCGTACATGTACACGGTCCCACAGAACGTAAGTATAACAAAGTCAAGGATGAGTTCTATGAATAATTAGAATGTGTATTTCATAGCCTTTCACGATATCATATGAAAATTGTCTTAGGAGATTCTAATGATAAAGTGGGGCGGGAAGATATATTCAGGCCAACAAAAGGCAAATTCAGTCTTTATGAAGATAGTAATAACAATGAAGTTGGAGTAGTCACCTTTGCCATATCAAAGAATCGTACTGCTAAGATCACAACATTTCAGCATTAGGATATTCATTAATACACCTGGACGCCTCCAGATGGCGAAACTCGAAACCAATTAGATCATGCATTATTGGACAAACGCTGGCACAATAGCATCATCGATGTTAGATACGTTAGAGGGGCAGACTGAAATTCGGATGATCATTTGGTCAGGGTGAGAATGAGACAACGGCTATCGCTCATGAGATGAAAAAACGCTGATGATGATTCTGTAAAAAAATAATTTAAAGACTTGAAAATGATGAACTGCGGCAAAGAATATCAAATCAAAATTGCTAATAGATTTGAGATACTGGAATAATCAGATGACAATATGGCAACCGAAGAATAAACTGATATAAATAAAAAATGGTAGGCTATAAGAGACATTATTACATTGTCAGCATCTGAATGCGTTGGTTATTCAAAAAAGGTTATTCAAGAAGTGGTTTGATGAGGAATGTGCTAACATTGTGATGGAAAGGAAGCAAGCAAAAATGAATTCGCTACTTGAGCCATTGAAGAAAATTTAGAAAAAAATGGGTACTATTAGACGGGAAACCACCAGGTTATTAAAGAGTAAGAAGAGGAAATACTTGAGAGAGAAGATTAATGATCTTGAAATGAATGCCAAAAATAGGAACATCAGATAATTGTATCTGGGAAGAAAGGGTTTCAGGCTAGAAAAAACATAATCAGGAATGAAAATGTAGATATGATTGCAGATTCCAGGAATATATTACATAGATGGAAAATGTATTTTTAATCATCTATTAAATGTGCGTATAGAACAGGTTATTGAAGAGGATAATATACAGAGAGCAGAAATGCTAGTCACAGAATCAAGTGCATTAGAAGTTGAAATGGCGATAGAAAATTTGATGATGTATAAAGCATCAGGTTCAAATGGGATCCCAGCAGAACTGATAATATCAGGGGGAGTAAAATTGATGGACAAGATTCGTCGGTTACTCTGTATGATTTGGGAAAAAGAAGCTATTCCAAAAGAATAAAAAGAATAGTTTATAGTACCAATTTATAATAAAGGAGATAAAACTGATTGCAGCAACTACTGAGGCATCTCATTAGTGTCAACTTCGTACAAAATTCTAACAAATGTGTTAGTAAGGAGACTTACTCCCTATATTGATGACGTTCTAGGAGATCATCAATGTGTATTTAGAAGGAACAGTTCTACAACAGATGAGATTTTAGTATAAGACAGATTTTAGAAAATAAATGGGAATATAATGGTACTGTACATCAACTATATGTAGACTTCAAAAAAGCATATGATTCAATTAAGAGGGAGAAGTTATATAGTATCCTGCTGGAGTTCGGAATTCCTAAAACATTAGTTAGACTTATACGAATGTGTCTAAATGCCACAAAGAGTAGGGTGCATATAGGCAGTTTTCGGACGCTTTTGAAATTCACAATGGGTTAAAGGCTATATATAGATATGAACTATCTACTCTACTATTCAATTTTGTATTAGAGCATGCCCTCAAAACTTTATAGAATGAAGAAGGCCTACAACTCAATGGTATTAATAAGCTGTTAGTTTATGCTGATGATGTAGTATTATTGAGCGATAATGAGGTGATATCAAGCAACAACACACACACTCTATTGGGTAACATTAAGAAATTGGGACTGGAAATAAACATCAATAAATCTAAATATATGTTCACACATAGAAATGCGTTATATAATGGAAATAAACAACTAATGGCAAATGAAGGAAATTTTGAAGTGTCTGGGGACAATAATTACAAATAGAATTGAGATGCACAAAGAAAGTAAATATAGGCTCAATTATGGAAATGCATGCTATTATGAATTACTAGAGCTCTTATCGTCCCAACTCCTTTAAAAAAAATTAAACTGAAAATATATAAAACAGTTATTCTCCCAGTTATATTATATGGATGTGAAACATGGCCTCTTATTTTAAGGGAGGAAAGATGATTACGAGTATTTGAGAATAAAGTTCTTAGGAAAATTTTTGGATCGAAAAGAGATGAACAAACAGGTGAATGGAGAAAACTTCATTTTAGTGAGCTGCATGATATGTATAAGAAGCCAAATATAATAAGAACAGTTAAATCTCGTAGATTGCGATGGGTAGAATATGTGGCACGTATGAGGATCAAAGAGGTGCATGGAAGCTTCTTGTAGGAAAACCAGAGGGAAAACGCGCAGTTGGTAGACCAAGAATGAGGTGGGAGAATAACATTATCCATGATTTGTGGGAAGTAAATTATACTTGGGATGATTAGAAAATATTAGTTCAGGATAGGTATATATGGGGAGCATATATTCGCGCGGCCATGAACCTATGGGTTCGTTGGAGCCAGTGAGTTAGTTAGTCCCTATATATACACAAATTTATTTATATAACGAAGCCTAGTATGCATTATGAAAATTTACGACGTTATTAAAAAAAACCCTGACCATGATTGAACCTGGGTCCGTGTCGTCGCAAGACAGCATTTTACCGACTGCTCTATCGAAGCGAAGGATATGAGTGCCGTATGAGGAAAGAGTTACGCCAAATGAGACAGCACACGTAACAAGTTACTAATGTGAATCGTTCTTCAAAACTCTAACTTTCCACCTTCAAGAGTTGTACCATCATTTTTTGAAAGGCTGTATATATTAATTCTTCCGAAAATGCAAGTCGGTAATTTATGAAAATAAATTCAGTGCAGAAATTATCTTTATAACACATCTAAAAGAAAAGTAAATTATTTAACGTAGGGTAACCGCTGAAAAGTGGAGAGGCCCTCAAAAGTAAGTAAATTATTTAACGTAAGTAACTATCCAATTATTTTCATAACATTCATTTTATATGGTTAATACTTCTGAAATACGATTTCAATTTGTTTACTATAAAAATTATTTTAATTTTCCTTAAGAATGAACTGTACCAGTTCAGGAGTTTGCCACATTCTCGTTACATTATTTTTTATAGAACCTTCACTTCTCAATACAATTTGTGTGTTATATCGAGTATTCGAAGTAGGTTATGCAATTCTATTTTTTTCTGTGAATATCTTTCTGAGAAACTTTGCTGATTTAATTTTAATGACGTTATGAAGTAAAGAATCTGATGAAATTGGATCTCGTAATAAAATTTCAAACCACAATGTGTGTTCTCGATTGTAGATAAACAGTAGGTTTGGTCTATCTTGAGATCTCTCGAATTCTAGCCTCAAATATAATAGTATTATTATTATTATTATTGTTATTATTATTATTGTTATTATTATTATTGTTATTATTATTGTTATTATTATTGTTATTATTATTGTTATTATTATTGTTATTATTATTGTTATTATTATTGTTATTATTATTATTATTATTATTATTAATTGGCTAATACACGGCGTGCGCTGCTAGGCCTAAGTAAATGAACATTAATGTGCTTTTATGTTTAGTTGAATAAATATAAAGAAAAATAACTACAAATTTACATTTTTTAGATACCCAGTGCTGATTACCCGGAGTTGCCCGGGAACCTACTTATCCCGATCGTCTTGACATAAATGAGCTGAAATACGAAAATTAATGTGTTTTATGTTTAGTTATATACGTAAGAGGAAAAATTTATATAGTAATTATTTTAGGTACCCCGTGCTGTTGACCGGGAATTTACTCATCCCGATCTTCTTGGCATAAATGAGCTGAAAGACAAAAATGAATGTACATTTTATGATTAGTTGAATAAGTAAAATATTTATAAATGTATATCGTAATTATTTTAAGATTCCTCGTGCTGATTACCCGGTATTGCCCAGGAATCTACTTATCTCGATCTTCTTGGCATAAATGGACTAAAATACGAAATTCGTTATTGTTATTTATCCGTAAAAGAATACCCGCCATACGCTGCTATGCTTGCACAGAAATCTACGTACTCGTCTCGATCTTCTTGGTATCAATGAAAGACAAATATGGTTATTGTGAGTTATCCGCAAGAGATAAACATATGCTGTCGCGCACTTTTTTGTAGAGCGTTTTGAGACATTCAATTCTGTGTACATTCATTTTGTGTATTTGTTATGGTTTAGGCAGCGTAAGCCATTTAAACGTTCAAAGAGCTACTTTCTTCACGTTTTCCACTACAAAGGGTTATTTTTAAGGGTGAAGGAGTTGAGTATCACAACTCTCTTATGACCTTGTTCATCCCGGGAATCTCCTGAACATTTTGCAAAAAGCCCCATCACAATCGGATCAACGGTATGGTCGCGCATAAAGTACGAACAAACAAAGAAACATTCATTTTTATATATAAGATAATATGATAATACTCTTAATAATATTGATATTATTAATAATATTTATTTATTGTTAATAATTATTTTTAAAAGTCCGTGTACACGACAGTTCCGAAGAGTCAAAAGCTGATTGTAGTGGATCTTATTCACTCGATAGCAGATGAGTGAGTGTATAGGGAGTCACGTGTGGTAAACGTGATTCTTCTCTAAAGCTAGTTTCTCCCTATCTAACTTAAATTAAAATTTTATTTTGAATCCTCATCATGACATGCTTGGAGAGAATTTTAGCTCTGAAACACACATAACCACTTATTTGGATTAGCCAATGCATTTAAGACTAGATTACAGCGTTCAATACTTTTGGTTTCATTTTCATTTACTGGATAAAGCTTAAATCACAGGCTGAATGAACATATGTCAGACTCTAAACACAATTTTTTTGCTGTATATCCGGTAATCTAGAGGGGTTAATTATTTCATTAAAAATAAATAAAATACATTGTCTTTTCTACATCTGTAGTTTATATTATGTACCAAATGTTTTAAATGACTATTTAACTCATGCCCCAAATGGGAGTCAATGACCAATCACATTTCAATGATTTTTGTTTTACAACCAATCACAGTCGCTTTTCACCTCGAATTTATTAGTTTAATTTTATCAGTGTAAAATGAAGCTCTTCCTTTTTAACATTCTGAATAGGTCATAACTAGAGCGAGGAATTATATGAAGAAAATTATATTAAAATATGAAATCATAATAACAAAATATGAAAAATATGAAAATTAGGACACAAAAATATTATGAAGCTACTATTTTTTCAATGTTTTACATATATTTACATACACAAGCCCTGTATGATTTATTAGTATACATACTAGCATACAAATGACACAAGAAGACCTTTTTGTAGCTCAAGAAATCAAGAGTTTCACTGTATTTCCATTTCACTTAATTTTTCATTAACTCTGACTCAATATAGAATATCATGTTCATGATTTGAAGCAATTGTAATGGTTCACGTTGAAGTGTAGTTGTTTGAGAAATCATACTAACAAGCTGGAAGGTCGTGGGTTTGAGTCTCAATGGGGTTAGGTTTTAGCTGGACCAAACCTTCTGAAGGCATCATAGCCCTAGGGTCTACTCAGCTCTTAGTTTAAATGAGTACCAGATGCATGTTCTGGGGCAAAGGCAGCCGTGACACAGGACTGTGGACATCCCTTGGCAATTGTTTAGAAATTGGAAGTCTCAACATCCATCTACCCCAAGCATATAGTTTGACAGTTTGTTTCAATAAATTAATACTGGGCTTATATAAAACACGATCAATTAATTTATCCAATGATATTTAATTACGAAATCCAAACATAGTAACTGGTAGTAACATTCTTCCATCGAATATACCACTGACAAAATTTAGAGTAGGTACAGTTTGGATGACTTCTATTTACCTTGCATAAAGATAATGAATTCCAGTATATGTAAATGTCACAATAACAATGAATCAGAACACACGTAGACCAAGTCCTAACTAATTCACATGCACAATCAAACCTGTAGGTTCATGGCCACACAGACATAAGCTCTCCATACATCTCTATCCTGAGAAAATGTTTTCCAATCATCCCTTCTATAATCTAATTCCCTCAAATCATGGTTAATGTTACTCTCCCACTTCATTCTTGGTCTACCAACTGCACGTTTTCCCTCTGGTTTTCCTACAAGAAGCTTCCATGCACGTCTTTCATTCCCCCATTCGTGCCACATATCCTGCCCATCGTAGTAGACCAAGTACCGTATGTCATATTTGGAGAAACAAGATGTTAAAAAATTAATTAACCCACAAATAATTCTCTAGGGTGTATTTAAAAAATCTCTTTGCAATTACAATTATTTTTAATCCTATACATTACTCGTACGAACATATTGAAATGTGGTTAGAATTATTTTAACATTAGTTTTTCCATGAAATATTTGCCTGAGCACAGTATGGTGTACTTGTGCTTTGAATGATCCAATTATCAATTCTGTTGGTAATACACAGTTAGGAGATTTTTCTATATCTTTTAATGTATGTCTGTCAGAATTATTTTGTACGATCAAAAAGTATGCTCCACACCATATGATGTTATGGGAGCAAACATGTACCGCGCTATATATGATAGTTTGATGTAAATGGGAATAATATTGGCCTTGCCTGCAAGAACTTTGGTAATTTCATAAACTGTGGAGTAAGACCTTATTCTTCAGCACAGCTTCAAGTTTAGCAGCAGCAGTCTTCCCTACATTTAAATACTGTAATCCATTCACAAAGTAAGAAATGTCCTTAGGTAGCAAAAAGAAACAGTTTGCTAACTGAGGGAAAGAGTAGGTGGTTATTATTCTAATATTGTTGTTCTACTTATCCATGTTCTTGTCACAGATTAGGAAATCCCTGTTCTTGTTCTGTAGTTTTGGACAAAAGTCTCCACTTGGTCATTCCACGTCTCCTTTTTTCAATTGTTTTCTTTTATCAAATCTATTTATCTAGTTCCCGATGGGATACTGAGGAATTTTCGCCTGTCTACCACATTGCATAGTAAAAAAAAATTCAAAATTACAGTCACTTTAAAAAATGTTTTTAACCAATTAGTAGAAATTTTATTTAAAAAAAATTGAAAGTTGAAAGATATGAAGGAATATTAAATTTTTACTAAAAAATATGAACATTTTGCCAAAATATTATGAAACATGAAAAAATATGAAGGTCGTATTTGATTCTACATATCATGAAATGTAAAGATACTTTGTCTCAGCGCTCTCTGACTAATAGTTTAAAACATGAAATTTCATAAAAATCCTCGCTCTAGTCATAACATTATTTTGCAGTTACACTATGCGGCTATCAGATTGTATATATATATATATATATATATATATATATATTTAGAAGAATTAAACCCAATGGGTACAACTTGGACACTGCACAGACCCAGTCCCAAGGTTGATATTTGTTTTAAAAATTCCTTACCCCGCCAGGAATCGAACCCGGATCGTTTTTTTGTGGTATAATCAACTGCAACAAACGTTTTTTATATTATCTCCCGCAACCACGATAAGGTTACATTCGTGCAGTATATATATATATATATATATATATATATATATATATATAACTTTTGTTGCAGTTGATTATACCACAAAAAAAAAAGAAACCACTGTTTGTACTTTCTTAACGTATTTTTTCCCAGGTAATAACGTTGCAGAAAAATATAATTGACATATTTACATCATAGGACATCAGAAATTTATTAGTATACAGTTTGATGTGTTTCATTTTTTCTCCAGTAGGGTCCATTCTTACAATATTGCGATCCTTTGGCAATAAATAATAGATCGGGTTGCAGTGATAAACAAGTGAAGCATAACATTTCTCATTTGTTTTCAAACATCGCCGTTTACATTAAAAATATAAATATTTTAAAATAACAATATTTAAATAATGATTTGTGAGTAAACAGTTTAATTTTATTCCTTAAATAGTCCTAAGAAATGCCACTCTTGATTTCCAAATTCTCTAATTTGGAAATCACTCGTGGCATTACTTTTGATAATGTAGAACATTTTTTATCCGTCTTTCTAAATTATAATCGAAGAAGACGGATACAAATTTTTAATACACAACCTCAATTGTGATAACAATGGATGTTAAAAATGTTGGTTCTGTGTCAAATAAAATATATCTCTTAAATAATGTCTCGGAAAATACAAATTGAGGTTAATCAATTCTACTTGTTTTATGTAGTGCTCCAAATAAGATTAGTGATTTAAAATGAACGCTGTTTATTTTTGTGGAGAAGGAGCTCCATTCAGCGGAAGTACTATAAGAGATTAGTCAGTTCCAATTGCACGATTTATAGTTTCCAAGTTTGAGTGCGGAGTTTAATTATTCTCGCAGTAGTTATGAAGCTCATTGAGAGCGTAGTCATTTCAAAGTTAAGGGTATCTTATATTAAGTACCGGGATTGAGATTGTTCTTATAGCAAGTGTGTTCTTCTCGGAATTACTGTATCCCGAGACACCTGATAATATAATTCCATAATTTTATGCCTTGAGTCTAGACGTTAATTTTCTTTCTGAAACTATCCTTACTATATTTTTGTACTGCAATTTAACATTTATATCATTTTATTTTTTGAACGGAATGTTATAACTAGAAACTCGATGATTTTTGTCATTAAGCCATGAAATCCAGTATTCACATGATCTCTTAGGACTAGCTTTAACCCTTAAATTGACAATGTATCTCATAATATAGATTTCAATTATTTAACATTGTTTATAATACAATAAAAAATCAAACGAGTAGAAATTACTCAAATTTGTGCCAAATTACACAATAATGTAAAAATAATAACCTGCAGTATTATGATTTTGATTTTATCGTGTTCCGATAGCATTTTAACAACTTGCACGAGAAGTTTCCTTTCTGGGTGAAATCGGACTCCCAGCTTTCTTATTTGTGCCGCAGCGCATGACCATAAAGATTGCCCGGTTAAGGCCGAGGTACAAAGAAACGCCAAAGTACTTAAATGTGCTAATTGCGGGGAATATGGTCATCCTGCTTCCTACCGTAACTGCCTCGCTTTGGTGGCAGCCAAATAAGCACATAACCCACTAAACTTAAACCTGTCGTACTACACCTTCATACCTTCACTTCGGTGAAGATCACTCCTACTGTTAGTGTACCCAATTATTACAATCTGGATCCTCTCCTAAACCAAATAAAGACAACACTGTGCAAGATCTGTGCCGTTTGCCGACATCTATTGTTCTCAGCTATCATGCGGAATGTCTTCTTCAGGACATCCAACCCATGCCATGTTGGCTGGATTACAAAGCCCTATGGAGAGGTTCTTGTTCATGAATCAGCTGGTGAATCTATGGTTCTCCAAATAATGGTCTAACACTAAAACAATGCGAGGTTCCTTCACTTTGAGCAGTGAGGATCATTCTGCTCTGTTTGGACTTCCGACTCTCGGCTCGACTGCAGCGCAGTTTCTACGCCATATTCTGGTGAGACAACGTTTGCCGTTTTTTACCAAATCTTCAACTTCTTCAGGCAGAACACGCCTTGCCTAAATTGGCTAGGGTTATAGATCCACAACCAATATTGATAGCCACAAAGGAATTAGCCCTGTGTGCTCCAGTATGCAGCACACTATACGACGCCATTTATCATCAACACTCAGTCTCTCACCAATGAAAGATGGAACGGATCACATTAGATATGATATGTGTCTTTTCCAGGTGAGCACGCTATCACTAATAGCTGGGGGACCCAAAATGTTGATCCTTTGTCACTCGTGTACTCTTTGGATAGGTGTCCAACTATGTGAATTGCATATGGAGATGTGAGACTAACTGTGGGAAGTTTGGCAATGGGCTTTCTAAGTTTGTTCTTCCTACCTTTTCTGCGAAGGAAACAACTTAGAGGAATATCCTAAGAGTTAAGTGCTTTTAATATGCAGGTAAGAGGACGTCCACAGCTGAGTCTTGTATTAACGTCTTTGTCTCATATATAGCTGGTCTGAACGAGATTCTTGAGTTCTTCGGGGTATTTACACACCCGTAAAACAAACGTTTGAAAACCTAAGTCGCCAATAGTCCCCGTACACGATCTAACCAACATAATCATACATATTATATTCACCTTGTTTAGCATGAATTTATGAGTTAATTATATCTATTGCCTTAAATGTTCGTGTTGTCTCGGACATTGCTGATTACTCATTTGGAGAGGCCCTCCATGTCGACGAGTGGTCAAAAATTATGTATCGTTTGCGATCCACAGTTAATAATTCTCTTCTGAAAATCGTGGCTCTGCTAGTTCCGGATAGAATGAAGCACGTAAATGTAGACTACCTACAAAAGGAGAGATAAAAGAGGAGTTTACTACCTTTCAAGCCCGTGTTACTAACCAAAAGACTATTTCTATTTGCTGGGCGACTGAGAGAGGATTTAATATAGGCCTTAGTTCAAATGGTGAAGTGAAAATAGTTGGATATCTGAGTGTGGATGTGAAGCTAACAGCTGGTTGCTTGATAATGGACTTCCCTACCTTGTCTGCGAAGTAATGAATCTAGAGGAATATTCTACGCGTTAAAGGTATTGAACATACTTACAGGTATGACTATGAGTAATTACTATTTAGAGAAACTAGAACTAATATGCCAAATTTTGGGCGGGAGGAGGTATATTATAGGAGCAAAACTAAGTGTGTGTGTCTCTAGGCAATACTTCCAATTATGTCTTCAGCTAATAAATAGTGTTAAAATACCGCTTTGTTATACTAAGTTGCATGAGTGATATGTAATCGTTAGGATGGTCCGATCTCGTAAAGGGTATTTTTTTATGTTCCAATGTTTCTAACGCCTAATGCCTACAAAAACGACAACAGAGAATAAAAGTCGAAGCTAATATGTGGAAAATATTAATCACATGCAAAATTTGTCCGTATATGTCCATGTTGATGAAATTACCACAAAAGGGACTTGAATATTGATGATTAAACTGCATGACTAAGGCTGTAGACCTACTTCAATAATATGTACTACGAGTAGAATATTAATAGTGTTTCTGTAGCGTAAGTTTGTTGTATGAGAAGATGAGACCTTGGTGCTGGAACGTACACCGGCCGAAAATGACAAATGGACGCCAGGCTTAATGTACCTATTCGACACTCAATATCAACAGCACTGTTTCACATATAACCATATGTGATAGAGCACCCTTATCTGTATATTTCCCTATGCTTTCTTTTCCTTGCTTTTGTGACTACAGTGCTAAATTTTTTACTTCGCGTTGTCGACCTACAAGACAAAAAATAAATTAAATCCTTATTTGTGAAATTTGTTAATCCAACTTTCCTATACCTCACATACTTTCTCTTATAATTGTAAAGGATAGATAGTTAGACATATAAAGCTTTATTTGGCCCCAAAAACAAGTTTCTTAAGTTATTTCTGCAAGCAAATATCGTGAACGTTTTCTCTTTCTGCAGTATTTGAATGATTAACAACAAAATCTAAGAAGTCATAAATATTAAATTTTTTTATTCAAGTTGTATGTTTCTCGAAAAAAATGGTTTAATTAAAAATTAAATTTTCCAAGCACCTTCATATATGAAAAAGTGTTCTTTAGGATAGTATATTAGGCTATATCTTAAGATTTGATCTTATAAGAGTAGTTTATTATTATATTAATAGTATCAAGAGTCGGCTTGTTTATAACACCTGAAAGAGATAACTCTAACTCTATGACTTATGAATCTCTAAAATCAATTATTCATTGATCAATGACTTATCCTAATTATTTTCCTCATGTCCTGTCTTTTGGATTATAAATGCCTTAAGCATTATTATTACTAATATGAATAAGATGACATTCATACTACCACGAAGAGTCAACTAATTCCTTATCTTAAGGAACCCATATGTTCAATGTCTAATTTACCAAAACTTTATACTTTTTCCTGTTCTCAGAAAACTTGTTTCAATTTTTATCCTCTATACTTAGTTTCTTAAGATCCTGAAGAATATCCTCCCACCTACAAATATATTTTTCCAAGAGTCTCTCAAATAAAATTGTGAACACATTGCTTCTGTCACTCAATCGAGCAACATAGTCTGCCAATCTTAATAAAATCATTACTATTAGGACAATGTTTTAAATGTTATGAAGTACCTCACCGTGAAGCTTCCTTCATTTTCAATACTCATCGCTTATGCGAATGAATAATTGCCTTAGGATTCAATTTTATATAAGAATGTTTACTTGCTTTAATGCAAATGAACAAGTTACATTAATAGAGCACCTACCGCAGGCAATATTATCTTTTTTAAAATTTTAATCTTGATAATCTTATACATAAGCCTATAATTGAGGAGACATTGAATGTGAATTAAAGAGAATTTTCTTTTTCATTTATAATATAACGTTATAAAATTGTATTTTTTGACTTGAGGGCTTTATATTAAGCGCTATAGAATTTAAAATGCTCAATTCAAATATTTGTATGGATTGTGATGTAGACTGAAGTACACAAGCTGAGAGCGCTTCATTGGATTCAGTTATTTGTACTAAAGTTGAACAAACGACTAATTCTATACACTGCACTGATTTAAAATCCATACCTAATGTAATTATTGTTTTTTTTTCAATTATACAATCACATTTAACAAATATTCTATGCAAGACGACTGTTTTATGTCGTATTTGGTGAAGATCAGCGGTTGCCATGCTCGCCTCTGTTTCCGAGGTTCAAACCCGACAGGGATTGATATGTTTTTAAGGGCTTAAAATCTTGATCTGGCCTACTTCTCAAGATAGGTAAAGCCGTGCATCTCATGCTGTTATTTACACCTACGTAATATAACAGAATTCCGAAATAAAATATCTCTTGGTAACATGTGCCGGCTCTGTCAGACCTAGATCTGAATTGCAGTTCTAATGATCTGAGTTGTTAAAGAGCGTTGTTAAATAAAATATTAACTGCATTACAATATTGTATGTATAGTACAAAAAGCCATTCCGCAATAAAACTGATCTCACTCCAATTTTTATTGAATAGATCACCGGTTCCCAAATTGTTTAGCTTTTCAACGAACACTAATTTTCACATATCATTTATATGGCCGTACTATTTGAGGATAGAAGGAACCGTTCAGAATTTAGAACTGTAGAATAATCTTCAATTCTCATCAATGAGATGTTTCGTGGAGCGCCAAGTGCTTCTAGAATAGATGGTTAGTGTAATGTGCAAATTGGTTTAAACATAGCGCCGTTATCCATCAAGTCTGCAAAACTCCGTTAATGTCCCGACAGAAATTCTGTTAACTAAAATAATTTCGATTCACTCGAATTACAATTCGACTTATTGTAAATTAAATTTCTGAACATACACTATTTTCTATTAGTTTCAATAATAGAGTATTATACGTTTGGTTGCTAATGAAGTGTTTAATTCCTTGTAAATCAAATACGACATGAATGTTTATAAAATGGTAATGATGTAAGTTAAAGTGAATGCAGAATAAAAACTATTTTAACATAGCATGGTATATGTGTTCTATGCAGTTTTATCACATGTTATACAAAAAAGTAATATTAGATTTTAATTTGTTGGAAATAATCTGTGAGATTATATTAAACCATAGAGATAACACTTTATCAGAAGAATATTAAATTATAATTATGTGATAAACGTCAGATTTTGAAAATAATTGCTTTCCTACATTTCAATTCTCCTTATAAAACTTTCTTTCTATATATTTCATTGAAGATTTTACATTTTTCGGAGTTATTATGAAGTTCTTTAATAGATACATCAGACAAATATTTTTTTACCGATTAACTCATGAAAATGAACATAGAGTTTATAATATAAACTAGCTAATACCTGGCGTGCGCTGCTACTCCCTAATAAATGTTAATGTGTTTTTACCGCCAGCCGTGCGCTGTTATGTTTGCCCGGAATCTGCTTATCCCGATCTTCTTGGCATCAATGAAAGACAAAAAATGGATATTGTGAGTTATCCGTAAGAGATAAACATATGCTGTCGCGGACTTTTTTATAGAGCTTTTTGAGATATTCAATTCTGTTACATTAACTTGGTGTATTTGTTATGGTTTAGGCAGCGTAAGCCATTTAAGCGTTAAATTAGGGACTTTATTTCACGTTTTTCACTACAAAGGGCGTTTTTGGGGGTTAAGGGGTTGAGTATTACAGCTCTCTAGTAACCTATGTTCATCCCCGAAATCTCCTTAACATTTTTCAAAAAACCCCATCTCAATTTAATGAACGGTATGGCAGAGCACGCCTGCCCGGGAATCTACTTATCCCGATCTTCTTGGCGTCAATGAAAGACAAAAATGATTATTGTGAGTTTTCCGCAAGAGATAAACATATGCTGTCCAGGACTTTTTTTTTGTACAGCTTTTTGAGATATTCAATTCTGTGTACCTTAATTTGTTGTTTGTTATGGATTAGGCAGCTAAAGCCATTTAAGCGTCAAAATAGGGACTTTATTTCACGTTTTTTCACTTAAAAGGTTGATTTTTAGGGGCGAAGGGGTTGAACATCACAACCCTCTTATAGCCTATGTTCATCCCGGGAATCTCCTAAACATTTTGCAAAAAACCTCATTACAATCGGATGAAGGGTATGGCCGCGCGTAAAGTACAATCAAACAAACATTCATTTTTATATATTAGGTTGTATTTTTTCAATTCCATTTCTTTTCTTTCTTTAATTCAGTTTAACCTCTCGCCGTATAGCTACTTTCTACATACCACACGCTACCCGGAAAAATTGTATTTCTAACAATTAAATTCGAACTATTAACAATGTTATGCAAATAGGCCTACATAGAACTCGGTGAAAAGGGAATAAATCGATTTTGAAACGACAACTATCAGCCAATAAGGACTGAAATGGTCTCTGTTAGTGGTGAACAGAAGTTGTGCATCATAATAACGAAGAAAAATATTAAATATTCAAATAAATAAATAAATAAACATTTTCTAAAGTGAAGTGAAATGTAGGAAAGCAAATATTTAAAAACTTTGATTTATATCCCAGAATTAGACTATATTTAAATATTCCAGATATAAACTGTTGCGTAAGGAGTAACATGATTAGCGTAGGGCAATCTCTGAACTCTATTGGGGGGATACGCTTCTTTAATTTCTTCCTACTGAAATCATGCTCAGGACCTTATTATCCTGAAATTCTATGGATCCCAGCTGGATCTGAAAGGAATCATGACAACCGTGACAAAATATTATATTCCTGAAATTTAAATCTTTGATATTATCCTCCTTGCCAAAAACTCAACATTTTACATGCATGAAGCTTAGAACGAATTATAGCATGAAACGGAAATTAAAAAAATAAATATAATCTACTTACATCTACCGTCGAGGATGAGATCATTTTGTTCTTACCTGAAAAAAGAAAAGTAGCACTTAGTTACAAATTTAAATGTTATATAGCTCTCACCCCCCCCCTCTCTCTCTCTCTCTCTATATATATATATATATAATGATAAATTTATCATAATTTTAAATACATCTCATGTGGTTATATTCATCAATTACACAATTTGTACATGTAAATTTATTTTATGTTATGTTTGTATATTGACTTAAAGTAACTTAACTTTTATAAGATTCATGATGTGTTCCGTTGAGGTATTATTCAAAATAAAATATAGAATTATGGAATATTCACCTGAAAGATCCGTCTCCTCAACTTAATTAATTATTTAACTGTAGCGCTTTCGGAACTTGTCCCACCATCGGCAGGATTCAGGTGTTTCACTGAAGATCTGGTAGAGGGGGTTACATGTATTGGGTTCGTTCTCGTTTATCAGATTGTCGTTGTTGTGAGCTCCTTTCATAATGTATTGCGTTCGTTTTCATTTATCATATTCGAACCCAATACATGTAACCCCCTCTACCAGATCTTCAGTGAAACATCAGCTTTGAATCCTGCCGATGATGGGATAAGTCCAGAAAGCGCTGCAGTTAAATAATTAATTAAGTTGAGGAGACGGACCTTTCAGGTGAATATTCCATAATTTTATATTTTAATTTTAAAGTAACTTACTTGATACAAATACCACCATTTGTAAACAAATAATACATTTTGCATTCTTTACTTAGATTTTTTCGACGGCTCATTCACTGTCATATTTTCTGTTTTCTTGTGCCCGGGTGGCGTGTGGTACGTAAAGGTACATATAGAGCGAGAAATTAAACTGCGTAAATGGAATGGAATGATCTGTTTTCTCAAGGAATGTCCGATTAATTAATTAAATGTGTTAAAACTAAAAATTAATACGCAATGTACCATGAATTATTTTCTTGTTATAAAGTCACCCATACTACGTTTCGTGTTTCGAATTTTGCTTTAAGCAGATGGATGCCGTTAATGTAATATATTTTTAATTTACGCACCGTTCGGCAGAAGGCTATATTATGATGTATTCTTATATGCGTACATAGAGGAAAATAGTGAGTGTTTTTTAAGGTTTGTGTGTAGTTTAAGTGTGTTATATGAAAGATAATGATGAAAATGGAGAACGTGAAACCCGGTGGTCTGCTGCTGTCGAAAAGCACCAAAGGGGCAGTCAACTTTAATGACCCCTATCCGGTAGACGAATCGCTATCAACAGTCACACAAACCGTAAAAATCATTCCTATTCTGTCGCTAATTACCGTTATTTCATAGACTCGTAGTAGAAAAATGTGGTAAGAAAGAATGCTACCCTAATGAATCTCTGTAACATGTGTCATACTTTTAGATCTCAAAACGAAATCGAGCATTAAAGTTATGGTATGCTTATACATATCTTCGTAAGCTTGGTGAACAATCAGTAGATGCAGAGGGACTAGTTTATTTTAAATATTGATTATTATTATATAATTGGTATCTTATTTCTCTCTATCTGTCTTTGCTTAGACTTCCTTTCTTCTTTCTTACTTTCATTTGTATTCTGTTACACATCTATAAATATGTTTCTGTCCATTTCGTATTACACACTAATCTTTTAGCGAATTCCGAAGGAATGAAGCTATTGACGTTGTTCTCATGAAACGGTTTTGAAAAAATCACATACGCCTATCTTCATCCACCTTATCTAGTAGACACCAAAAATTACCATAGCTAACATTATATAGCCTATATCATCATCATCATCATCATCTCCGCTCCGACTTCAGCCCATCTCTTTCTAGGTCTGCCCACATCTCGGGTGCCTTTAAGTTTGTATTTTGTTATTTGTTTTGGATATCTATCTCCATTCATTCTGTCTATGTGTTGCTTCCATTTTTGTCTATATGTATGTTTTTTATCAGTTATTACAAATATTTCAAGTTCCTGTCTTATTTCTGTGTTCTTGATTCTGTCTTCCTTAATGCACCCTTTAACAGATCTCAAAAATTTCATTTCTGCCGCCGTTATCCTACTTAGATCTTGTTTTTTATGTATCCAGGCTTCTGTTCCATAGAGCAGTACCGGTACTGCCAATTTTTTTTATAACATTTCAATTGGGTCTCTCTTGTTGTTTATATATATATAGTCATAACATCTAAATATACAAGCGTTACATATTTTGTGGAAAGCAGCGGGAAGCTACCACACCTATATTCCCTAGTAAAGCTGCAAAGCATGGCATGAAAATGCTATGATTGTAGTGAAAGACCTGCCCTCGGACAGAATTACTATGGATGGATATATATATATAAATGTGAGTGTGTGTGTGGTGTGTGCGTGTGTGTGTTGTCTGATAACGGTCTAGCGCCCGCGTGTATATGTCATTGAAACTAAACTTGGTATACAGCGATTAATTAAACAAGTAAGATTAAGTTCGTTAACCAGCAAAATGGGTCTATTAGGTGTAGGAATTCAGCCGAAACGAAAATTTAAAAATCGCTCTAGAGTCGCAATTGTCGGTGTCTCACAACGAAACTAGGTACATGGTATTTAAATAAACCGAGCAAGGTTTTCTGAACAAAATCTGCGAAATCCGACCATTAGATATGAGAGTTTACCTGAAACCGGAAATTAAAAATCGACCATCAACCGCCATGTTTGGTTCTTCGCAATGTAAACCATACATTTTATTTAACCCATATAATGACAGTACGGAGCGGATTTTTATGCAATAAAATATGGAAATATCAATTAACAAAACTAAAATTATGGCATTTCATGGGAAGGACCCCATACAAAGTAAAATCTGTCTCCAGAATAAAATTTGAGAGAGATCTAATCAATTTAAATATCTTGGATATTATCTCTCTATCTGGGATGAAAAGGATATCCCTGAAAAAGTTACTAGTTATAATAAAAGTTTAGGAATTATTAATCAAGTTATGAAACCATCCCTTGTACAAAAAAACACCAGATTACGTTTATATAACACTTTGGCTAGACCAGTGTTGACCTATGGTAGTGAAGCATGGACACTAAAAAAACAACATGAAAGCAGAATAACGGCTTGTGAAATGAGATTCATGCGCAGAACACCAGATGGGATCGGAAAAGGAACACCGATATCTTAAAAGAATTGAAGACTACGCCAATTTTGGAATATATTAAACAGTACCAACTAAATTGGAAACACCATCTTGAAAGAATGAGTTCAAATCGGATCCCCAAAGCTGTTTATAATTATATACCAAGAGGACGAAGATCACTGGGCCGTCCTATGAAACGCTGGAGGGAAAATTTTCTATAGGATCGTAACAGGCCTTGGCCTAATACTTGGAAGGAAGAAGAAGAAAATATAAGATTGCAATGCAGATAGTATAAATTATTCAACTGTTTGTGTGTGGAACCAAAACAAAAGACAGCCATAAGCCTAACTTCTCATTATACTACGTTGCAATCTTAACTTTTATATATAAAAATCCGCTCCCTAATTATCAGTTTATCCTTTAAAATACATTGGTGTAATTGATTTAATTTGTTAATAAAGTAACGAAAAAATGAATTGGTAAACCTAATATATAAAATTTAATGTTCGTTTGTTTGTATTTTATGCGCTGCCATATCGTTCATTCGATTATGATGGGGCTTTTTGCAAAATGTTCAGGAGATTCGCGGGATGAACATAGGATATAAGAGCGTTGTGATACGTGAAAAAATAGCTTTTTTGACGCTTAAATGGCTTGCGCTGCCTAAACCAAAACAAATATACAAAATTAATGTATAGAGAATTGAACATCTAAAAAAAACTATAAAAAAATTCCGCGTAAATATATTTTTGTCTTTTACGGAAAACTCACAATAACCATTTTTGTCTTTCATTTATGGAATAAGTAGATTCCTGAGCAAGCGTATTAGCGAACGACGGGAATTCTTTTGCGGAAAACTCACAATAACGAATTTTTTCTCTCAGCTCATTTATGCCAAGAAGATCGGGGTAAGTAGGTTCGCGGGCAGCTCAGGGTAATCGGCACGGGGTGTATAAAATAATTACGATATAAATTTGTCCTTTCACTTATTCAACTATACATAAAACAATTTACTTTTCGACTTTCAGCTCATTTATGCCAAGAAGATCGTGAAAAGTAGATTCCCGGGCAATACCGGTTAATCAGCACGGGGTTTCTGAAAATAATTACGATATGAATGTTTCCTCATACTTATTCAACTAAACATGAAAAACACATTCATTTCCAACTTTCAGCTTATTTATGCCAAGAAGATCAGGAAAAGTAGATTCCCGAGCAATGTCGGTTAATCAGCACGGGTCATATTCAAATAATTACGATATAAATGTTTTCTCTTACGTATTCAACTAAATATAAAAAACACATTAATTTTAGTCTTTCAGATCATTTATGCCAGGAATATTCCTGGGCAACATCCTGTAATCAGTTTGACGTATCTTAAAATAATTACGAAATAAATTGTACCCCTCACTTATTCAACTATACATAAAAACACTTTAATTTTCGTTTTTCAGCTCATTTATGCCAAGTTGATCAGGATAAAGATTCCCGGGCAATGCCGGGCAAACAGCACGGGGTATAGAAAAATAATTACGATATGAATTTATATTTTTTTTTCCTTTGACCTATTCAATTAAACATAAGAACACGTTAATTTTCCTTTTTTTTTTTTTTTGGCGCACCAGCGCACGCCGTGTGTTAGCTACGGTTTTATACAATCTGGTTTTTGTTTCGTGGGTCGGATATTTTGAATTTAAATACTCTATTTATTGAGAGATAACATTTCTTAGTATTTTGTATTCTTTCATTTATGTCTTTCTGGATATTGTTATGTTTATACAGTCAATTTAAACAGGAGTCCATCATTGTTTCAGCTATTGAAGTAATGTCACGTATTACTATTTGGGACTTGCTGAGAGTAAGTGTCGATTCTAACAAAACCATCAGTCTTATTCAATTAAATTCTACCATAATAAATAAGACAAATTAGCCTAACCTTAAATTGGCAAAACAATAATTCATTATGCCACTTATTTATATATTCCGGCCCGCAAAGAAAACAAAAGCATATAAAACTAAGTATTATTGTACATTAGTACGTAATTTGATGCAAATGTAAGTAATTTCTACTCATTTGTTTATTTATTGTTTTATTTCAAACGTCGCTATGCGCGACAAGTAACAATATTATTTGTCATATAATCGAATATATGTCTGTTTCTCCTTTATAGACTTCTGAACCGTTCAACCGATCTTCGTGAAAATTTGTATGTACAGGATTTCAGCTGTGGCAAGTGTTTAGCTGTTATCTATTATGTTCTAAAATCATTAGTGTAGGTGTTTACCTGAAACGAAATTTTAAAAATCGCTGTAGCAACCGCAATTTTCAATTTTTCAAAACAAAACTCGGAATATCGTATTAAAGTAAACCGAGGTATGTATTTTCCAAAAATGAGTGAAATTCAACCATTACAAGTATGTGTGTGTTTTTTTTAATTTGAAATTAAAAATTTACTCTAGCAACCGCGATGTTTGGTTTGTATCAGTGCGTACCATATGATTAATTAACCCACAATATTAAATTTATTAAGGCGTAGCAGCGCACGCGGGTATTAGTTAGTATAATATAATTGGTGTCAAATTATAACAATATGAAAGTAGGCAATAAAATAAGGTTATGCATGATTGTTTTCATTGTGATCCTACACTTCTAAATTCGGTTTCTCCAATGTAACATAATACACGTATATTCTGTTGTGGGGGTTACGAAACCCAAAACCACACTAACTGCTACCTTTTGTGGGTAAGTTAACCACACTACTGCTACCATTAACGACGTTAGAAAAGCAAACCACGCTCAGCGTAACACTTGTCCGGGATCGAGTTTTGTTAATGCTGTATTTATTAATGTGATCGTGATATTCAAAGATGTTATCGGTAAGAACAGCCTGCCTCGGGCCCATGAAAGGCAGCTATTAATTCATCTTTCTTTCCCTGATGAACATACATACAAATAGCCTATAGATTCTGATTACTAAATGCATACAGTGAGTGATTTTGTTACAGGATAGTGATCAACTACTATACTTGAATAATAACAAAGGGGCGTTGTATAAAAGATAAGCTTTTAATATAAACAAGTTGAATATTAAAACTAATAATAAATTAATAACATAAAATGGTTCTTGATCAATCAATCAAGCATAGCTTGTAGAAATAACTAAACACATAACATACCAGACATAATGCCACACTCACACAGATGTCCAAGCTTTTAGGAAACACTTCTTCCGTACATAGCTGGACTAACTCAAAATCGACCTCTTCTCGGTTTTAATCAACTTGTCTATACATAGACCACCATATTAACTTCTTAACTGCATGGTGAGTTAGAATTGGATTCCAATATTGAATCCGCTTTTAAGTAACTAAACGCCACTTGCTAGGCTGATCGAATGATGATGTTCGGTAAGAGTACAATGCATATAAAGGTTCACAAGTAGAGGGGATATGCGCTGTAGAGATGCGCGGCAGAAAGGATGAAAAGGGAAGGGGTAGCCACACGGAAAAAAAGGACATTGGCATATTTCATAAATGTTCTGTAGTAGGGAGGAGAACAAAGATACCATACTGAACCGCAGAAAGGCACTTTCGGTTCACTGTAAATGAACAAAATGTCCGTCACACAGAAAGTGCGTAAACTGAGCGAATTCCGCAGCAAATCGACATCATGGTCCGATCTCGCTGGTTTACGTAGTAATATGTTTTCTTTGTCCACCGCTGTGGTCTCGAGGTAGCGTGCTGCCTTGCCACGCAGCAGGCCTGGCTTCCTGGGTGAGGGTTTTTCGGGGTTTTTCCTCACCTGTAAGACAAATGTTAGGAAGCTTAGGGCCCAACGTCCCCGAAAATCATCCGGCCATCATCATCATAATTATCATCATCATCATCATCATCCTTCACCGGTGTGGAAAGCAACGGAAAGCTACGACATCTATAATTCCCTAGTAAAGCTGTAATGCATAGTATGAAAAATGCTATGATTGCAGCGAAAGACCTGCCCTCGTGCAGAATTACTGTGGATAGATGGATGTTTTTTGTTAAATTGGAGAAACTCTATTGTAATATGCAAATTAATTTAAACGGTCGACCAGCAGAAAGAACAAACCTATCATAACCTAAGTTATTACCTTCTGAATACTGTATAATTTTAGACAAACTTAAATAATTTCTGCTGGTTAATTTTAAATTACTTATTAAAAATAAATTAGGTAGTGTGTCTTGTAAGATACATTGCCAATTTAATGGTTAATTAAATTGTATTATTTACCGATTCGTAGGGACGAGGAAAAATCATCTGAGAAGAATGGAAAGAAATAGTTCCAAAATTCGCGTTCCAATATACTCCAACTGGACGTAGGGACCAAGGAAGACCAGAACATCGGTGCAAAGATCAAGACCATTTTCGTTAGGTTTGCGTCACAGGTCACGTGGCCTAAAACTGATTTTCATGAAGATGGCATTGCGACGAAGCTAACATGGCAGCTTCTAGAGCGATTTTTTAAATTCGGGTTTGAGGTAAACTACCACTTGTAATGTAGAATTTTCCTGATTTATGGAGAGTACCTTCCTCGTTTTATGTTACTAGCATATACGGAGTTGCGTTGCAATTCGTCGAAATTTGCGACCGCTAAAGCGATTACTAAATTTTCGGTTTAAGTGAACTCCTGCACCTAATGGTCCGATTGTGCTGGTTAAGGAATTCGCCCTAACTTCTTTTGATTTATTGCTACATGTCAAGTTTGGTTTCGTTGAAATAAAAATTGCGGCCGCTATACTGTTAACCTACTTGTAGCCTATATAAATCTTGGTCATCATCATTTTCGGTGTCTACTAGACAGGATGGTGAAGGTCTGTAACTTTAAAAAATATATATTTTCATGAGAATAACTACAATAGTTTAATTCATACAGAAACTCCTGACGTCACAACTCCTTTCAAAAAACGTTAAACTAAAAATATATAAAACTATTATTCTATCAGTTATGTTATATGGATGCGAAACATAGGCTCTTACTTTAAGGGAAGAAAGGAGATTATGAGTATTTGAGAATAAAGTACTTAGGAAAATTTTTGGACCAAAGAGAGATGAACAGACAGGTGAATGGAGAAGATTACATAACAATAAACTACATGGTCTTTATAGGAAGCCAGATATAATGAGAATAGTTAAGTCTTGTAGATTGTGATGGGCAAGACATGTGGCACGAATATGGAATGAAAGACATTAATGGAAGCTTCTTTTAGGAAAACCAGAGGGAAAACGCCCAGTTGGTACACCAAGATTGAGATGGGAGAATTTCATTAACTATGATTCGAGAGAAGTAGATTATACAGGGAATGATTGAAAAATATTAACTCAGGATAGGGATGCATGGAGAGATTATGTTCGCGCGGCCATGAACCTACGGGTTCGATAGTGTCAGTAAGTTAATTATTTTTATTCATTTGAAATTCGTTAAAATGGGTCCATAAATTCGTCGAGATAAGGGATTCGCTTAGTGTACGCAGTTACTATCTATTTTTTTTGTTTTCTGTTCCCTTGATAAGTAAAATCAACAATTTTCTCGACATGAAATATTATAATTAGGCTTCGATGTCAATCGATTACCAATATTCGATAGCTAAAACGCTAATGCAAGGCCATTGTGTTCATTGTTCGCTTAGTAAAATGCAATATTTCTAAGTTATGCAGACTCAGCTAACGAAATAAGAGTTTCACTTGTATATTATAGTAAACCTTCCACATAACAGGGAACATATTGACTTAGTCCACCGCTGTGGTCTCGAGGTAGTGTGCTACCTTGTCACGCAGCGGGACCGGGTTCGATATCCGGTCGGGGCAGTTTTTCTGGGTGAGGATTTTTATCAGGGTTTTTCCTCACCTGTAAGAGAAATGTCAGGAAAACTTTAAGGCCCAAACGGTCCCCGAAATCATATGATCATCATCATCATCCTTATCATTATCATTATCATCATCATCATCCTTCTCCGGTGTGGAAAGCAACGGGAAGCTACCACACCTTCACCTAGTAAAGCTGCAAGCATAGCATAAACATGCTATGATTGTAGTGAAGGACCTGCCTTCGGGCAGAATTACTATGGATGGATATTGACTTAAGTAACAACCTGCAGATATTTATTAACATTATGAGTGCAATATGTAGAGGCTATTAATGTCATAAAAAAACATTTTGCGAGTCCCGTTTTACATAAACAATCATACTTTATTTAATTAAAATTAGCTTATGTAGTGAAAAGGTGATCCATTACAGACATTAGGAGATTGTCGGGCCGTTGGATCGTTGAGGATCGCACCTTTCTAGACAACTGGTACGATGGATCAGTCCTGCGTGACCGCCGCGTTTATCCCCAAAACAAGCATTTAGTATAAACTGAATCGACTCAAGGTCCATAGTGCTGCCAGAGGGTTTAGATCAGTTTAAAAATGCTGACTACATCTGGACTGGAACCGTCAATTTCCGGCTTATTGCGTATTGACTTAATCAACTATCCTACAACATACCCCGTTAAATTATATTATAACTGGGAGTTCCAAGCAGGCCGTCGAGAAGAGCGGACGTGTTTTTGTTAGAGTGGTTGAAGTGTGCAGGGGACAAAGCATTATGGAAGAAGTTAGAAAGCTGATTGAAACATTGTCAACTGAAGTGAAAGAGGGGTTTGAAAGGTGCAACATGGTGGAAAAAATTCGTGATATTGTGACGAACATGCATCGGATGGAGGACAGATTGAAATGGCTGGAATCTAAATTAGAAAACCAGAGTCGCCGTAATAATATTGTGATATATGGAGTGCATGAAGAAGACAGGGAGAGCTGGGAGGAAACTGAACTTATAGTTAAAAGAGTAGTAGCGCAAATCGGGATTGATTTGGTGGACAGTGATATTGAAAGAGAGCACAGAGTAGGTCGTTGGAATAGTGGAAAGAGACCGATTGTATGCAAATTATCACACTACAAAATAAAATATTGGATCCTTAGAGACAGTAAATATCTTAAAGGGACCGGTATCAATATTGCCGAAGACTTTAGTGAGAAGCTGCGCCGCGAAAGGGACTTTCTTAAGCGACACATGCTCGAGGCGAGAAGGCAGGGCTGCTATGCAATCCTGCAATATAATAAATTGATTATAAATGGACGAATCTGGAGCAGGGAACAACTACAAAATATGGACAACCCTGAAAATGAATTTGAAGAGGTCATTGACAACGAGTCCCCAAAACCAACAGGGGACGCTACAACAGCAGGTGGTCTCCTCGCAGCAGAGGAGAGAGTAAAATTCTACACGAGCGCAGAGAGAGAGAGAGAGAGAGTAGGGCGAGCGAGAGAGAGAGAGAGAGAGAGAGAGAGAGAGGAGAGATGAGAGAGAGAGAGGAGAGAGAGAGGAGAGGGGGAGAAGAGAGGTACTACGATACTAACTCCGAGGGATTACAGCAAACTTTCAGCACAAAACCGCCGACCGCAAAAAGAATACCCCACCTCTAAGAGGTGAACGACCGGCGGACACAAGAACGCAAACGAGAAAATCACTAAGAGTGCTGAATTTACCCGCAGAAAAGGAACTAGGGAGAGGGGGAAGTTCGAAAAATACAGGTAAGACTAAGGACAAGGGAACACAATAGGATATTTTGACAGTCGGTACATGGAACATCGAAGGGTTAAAACAGTAACTTTCAATGGACAGATGTGTAGAGTTTATTGAGACTTTTGATATATTAGCTCTAGGTGAAACATGGTTAAAAGCTAATGAATGCCTGAATCTATGTAATATGAAAGGTTATTTCAAAGGCAGTGAATCCAGAGGGAGAATAGGTAGATATTCAGGTGGAGTTGCCATTTTATATAAAGCTAACTTAGACCCATATATTAAAAAGGTAAATATTGCTTTAAAAGGGGCCATTTGTATATATTACCATGCAGGAAGAGCAGAAATGTGTCTGTTGTCTATTTACCGCCAACCACTAAATTCCAGGTGTGCCAATCCAAATTTTTTCGTTGAATTGTCTGACTTGTTGGCAGAAATAAGATAGGTTTCCGGAAGCAGGAATAATAATTTTAGGGGACTTTAACTGTAGGGATTGGGGAGGAAAATATCACTATAAAATCGGATGATAATGAAAGACGAGGTGAGGGTAGGAGAAGCAAAGATAAGAATATAAATTCAGAAGGAAACCAATTGTTAGCTTTTTGCGATGCATTTGAACTTGAAATTCTGAATGGGAAATGTGGGGTAGATAAAAATGGAGAACTGACATTTATTAATAAAATGGGGGGGTTTCAGTACGTAATCGATTATTCAATATGCACACAAGACATGATTCCAGTCCTAAGTAATTTCTGTATCGTTTCCAGAATCGAATCACACCACTTCCCAAACAAACTTATTTTAAATATGAAAGGTATTAGTGAGACAGTTAATGATGAGGTGTCAACAATATTGAGGCCAATTACACGTTTCAGATGGATCGAGGACCGGAGAGAAGAATTTATCAGGAGTTTGGAAACGCTAATACAGGATCTGCAATTGAATGATCTTAGCGGGGAGGAAATTATTACAACTTTGACAGAATCTTTTCAAAAAGCAGGGGAAAATTCAAGGTTAAATGCGCAATGAACCAGAAGGACAAAGGGTGGTACAATAATGCATGTAGAAAGAAGAAGAAGTTTGTCGAAAGTAGTATTTTAAAGTTTAGAAAAGAAAGCACAGATAAAAACATAAAAAATATGCGCACGAGAGAAAGGAATATAAAGAATTACTGGGAGAAACAAAACTAGCATGGCAAAATAAGAAATCCGAAGCAATGAGAGTCGCGACTGAAAGTGGGAACATTGCGGACATATGGAAAGCGTTAAGGGAACTCAAAGTAAAGTCCATAAATCGGACAAGAATAACGCCCGGGGAATGGAGAAGTTACTTTGATAGGGTGCTGGGAAATGAGAGGTTAAGATATAATCAAGGAAATATAGTTGAGATCCCTGACCCAATTCATATTCAGTTACTGGATCAGGATATTTCGAAAAATGAAGTGGTTTCTTCCATTAAATGTTTAAAGAATGGTAAAGCACCTGGAATTGATGGAATACCAGGGGAATTCTTGAAAAATATGATATCAACCAATAAATTATCAGACGTTTTGAAAACTGCGTTCAACAAACTTTTTAATGGAGGAGATTATCCGGAAGCCTGGGCCACAGGTGTCATCCAACTGCTATACAAAGGGAAAGGTGGGGCACAGATACCAGAAAGTTACAGGGGAATTTGTCTCTTGTCAGTGTTCGGAAAAATATATTGTAAAGTACTTTACGAACGAATAAGACAATGGGCTAAAGAGAACAATAGGCTCTCAAAATATCAGGCAGGTTTTAGAGAAGGGTACTCCACGGTGGACAACGTATTTGTTCTGAGAACATTAATTGATGACAATCTGAAAATGAAGGGGGGTAAATTATTTTGTGCATTCATTGATTTTAAGATGGCATTTGATACTGTGGACCGAAGCACACTTTTGGAAAAATTAAATCGGAAAGGATTGTCTCATAAAATGATACATGCTTTAATGTCAATTTATAAATATGTTAAATTTTGTATAAAAGTAGACCAAGGGCACATTACAGAGAGCAGTGAAGCCAATCGGGGAGTGAGACAAGGTTGCATTTTATCACCAATGCTATTTAATCTATTCGTTGATGATATTGTAGACGTAATGCTAGAAGGAGAATTTGAGGCTCCGGAGATAGGAAATGTTAGAATCCCAGTCCTGTTGTATGCAGATGATTTAATTATTTGTTCCAAGACAATCAAGGGATTGCAAAGAGGTCTTGACCTACTGGAAATATACTGTAGGAATTGGGGATTGACTGTAAATGTTAGTAAGACAAAAACAATGACCTTTAAAAATGGGACGGTTTATGGTAGAGCAGAGGAATGGAAATACAGAGATCAAGTACTTCAAAACGTGAAACATTTTGAATATCTTGGTACGACGTTGAAAATGAACGGAAAGTGGAAAAAAACATATTGATATAGCATTATTTAAAGGGAGGGGACAACTTAACAGTGTACTCGGTATTCTGGGTCGAGTGCCTGATATTCCAGTCAGCACATTAGAAAAAATGTATGCAGCGATGATCAGGCCAGTAATGCACTATGGTAGTGAGATTTGGGGTTTCCAAAGAACGGAAATACTAAATAAGGTATATACGCATTTTCTAAAGTATATTAC
Organism: Diploptera punctata; assembly: GCA_030220185.1. Taxonomy (NCBI): domain Eukaryota; kingdom Metazoa; phylum Arthropoda; class Insecta; order Blattodea; family Blaberidae; genus Diploptera; species Diploptera punctata. The sequence goes on along the minus strand of JASPKZ010008484.1, from coordinate 182,792 downwards.
AGGACTTAGTAAGGCCGTTTCTAACTGTGGAATTTTATATGAATTCGGGTCATTCCAGGACGACATTAACTGTAAAATTCGTGTACTCAAATACTGGTTGCGAGTAATCCAAGGTGAACAAACAATGCTTAGAGCAATTTGTTACGACCACCAAATTAAAAACATAGATGTTAAATTTTGGGCAGACGAGGTTAGGAGAGAACTCCAAAAGATTGGGATGGCCTGGATATGGGAAAAAGGGACTGAAAATCGCAAGAACGTGTGGAGAAAAATAAGGAGGAGGTACTTAGATATAAACCAACAAGATACTTTCGCCGAATGTACAGGAAAACGCTCACTGTGTTTACAAAGAGACCTAAAACACGTCTGGGGAAAAGAATCGTATATACTCAACCTAGGATTTAAGGAGAGATCAGGGCTTGCTTGGTTTAGGCTAGGGGCATGGAAATTTCTAAAAATTAGCGACGATCACGATATGCGAATATGTCCAATGTGCGGGAACTTTGAAGATGAGATACATATATTAGGAAAATGTAATGATTTAGAATATTGGAGACATCAGTTATTACCGGACAGATTTCTAAATTCAAATCGGGAAAGATTGGCATGCTACGAGTTATTGGTAAATCCAGAAAATTGGATAAACCTCGGTAAATTTCTGGACAAAACGCGAAAAATAAGGACAACACTCATTCATGAATAAATATATGTTATCAAAATGCAATACCATTAATTATTAACAATTATATATATAAATTAATTAGTGTATAATGCTATTGTGTTATTATTTAATTGTAATATTAATGTGTTTTCTTTTTGTAATTGTAATGTTAATGTTTTTCTAGTGTATAATTCTATTGTGTTATTATTTAATTGTAATATTATTATTGTGTTTTCTTTATGTAATTGTAATGTTATTGCTGTTTTGTTGTTTATTTTTCTTTACACTAGTAGCAATTATTACTTTATTGTAACGGACTGTCAACAGCACGTACGGCTTACTGCCCGTGCGATCCATATTTGTAAATAATATTGTAAATATCTTACTTTTGTCTAATAAAGTCCTACTACTATATTATAACTAGCTGGCCCGGCGAACGTCGTATCGCCTTTAAATATTTTTACGTTAATTTTTCCGATGTTTTAATAGTTATCTGCTATTCGGGGCGGAAACAAGTCCAACAAATCAAAGATCATAAAAATCGGTACAGCCGTTCTTGAGTTATAAATAGTGTAATTAATCCGACTTTGTTTTATATATATATAACGCGCGTTGCTGTGGCTAAGGTATACGTTAAAATATGTTGTAGTATATTAAGTGAGAAATCTAAATCAGAAAATTTTTGGTTTACATAATTTTTTTAGTTCTGGTATGTTAACTACACCCTGTATAAATATGGGTGGTGTTTTATGTGTAAGTGGTTTTGTTGATTGAGATGAATTTATGTTGTCTGCATTCTCAGTATAATCCATAAGGGTATCATAAGGATTACATACATTTATTGATGGAATATTTTGAGGATACTTGCTGATTTCATTCTAGTTTCTTTTTTATCTACGAACTTGTTGGCAGTTTGGATTCTCATCGACATCAAGAAGTCTCTGTATAGTAATATCGTCTTGTGTTATATTATAGTCATCTTGTTTTTCATTTAATTGAGGCATGGAGATTGTTTCTGTAATATTAGGCATATTATTATAACTAACAGACTTACTTACACTTCTGTTATTCCGTTCCTAAGGACCTTCATATGTTTTTAAATTGACATTCTTCTTAAATGTAAGCTTTATGTCACATAGGCCTATACCAATTTGCGGAAATTCACTTGATATCTTATCATTCATGGTCTCTGGAACTGATTCGCGATATTGTTCAATGTCTCTTCTCGGTCCAGTTAAATTTAAATTAAGTTGCTGTCTTTCAGCCAGATTACTTAAAACTAATACACACGAAATTAATATTACTATCAATATATTGAAAATAAAATAAACACAAACATACTTAAATTATGAAATAATCAATATTTGTAATTCAATTGAAATTCGCGGTTGCAAGAAAAAGCACAGCCACCTGGTTAAATAATAAACCAATTACCTTACACGGCCATCTGTTAGAATCGTATGAAACTCACAGATAATTATAACTATTTGTTAAATAATAAACAAATAATTTGCAATACAAATAATGCGACTATAAATTTACTTATATAAACTTCCCTAAGTCTCAAGTTGGTTCAAACTGCACACAGTGTGCAATATTTTATTAAAATCGGTTCAGTAGTTTAGGATTCCATCGCGGACAAACAACGTGACACGTAATTTTTATATAATAAGATATTATGATAGTAACGAAATTATTAATATCTAATGCACTTACTACATGCTTTGGTTGTAAATCTAAATTGCCACAACATCATAGGCTAATTCTTTTTTTTAATACTTGTACACAGGATTATCAAAATCTTGTTTAAAGCATAGTGTTTCAGATTGAGAATGTAAAGAGATGTATCTGAGACTCACTACTAATATAGTTTAATAATAATAATAATAATAATAATAATAATAATAATAATAATAATAATAATAATAATAATAGTAATAATAATAATAATAATAATTCGAATAATAATTAAAACATTTTGTCTGTTCATTCTTACCTCTTAGAGTTGTTTTTGTCGAACATATGTTTTAGAGCTTCTTAGCCCCATCGTCAGCGATTACATATGTTCGACAAAAGCAACTCTAAGAGGTAAAATAAACAGACAAAATGTTTTAATTATTATACAAACCTCTTAATGTTACTTCTTATTGCATTTCTAAATAAATAATAATAATGATAATAATAATAATAATAATAATCAACTTCAACATCCGGTATCATGGCAGCAGCTGCCACCGTCTTTCGGAAAACAAACGCCATTCCTCTCTGTCCATCCATTGATCTTCCTCCAATCATCTGATATTCATAGCTGCTTGTACCGCTTCTATCCAAGTTTTCTCCGGTTTTCCTCTCTTTCTCCTTTCCATTGGGATCCATTCCATAACAATTTTTGGCAATCTTTGCTCTGGCATTCTTTTGACATGACCATACCCCTGCAATATTTTCTTTTCTATAATGTCTATGATGCCCGGATCCACTTATACACCCATAATTTCCCTTATTTCTTTATTTCGTATTCTATCCATTCTAGATTTTCCAGCCAATCATCTTAAAACATCCATTTCTGTACTTAAAATTATTTTCATTTCCCTGGTAGGACTTTGCCAGACTTCAGTACCATATGTTAAAATGGTTTGATATATTTGTAATTTTCTATTTTGTGTAAAATTTTTGCTCCAGCAAACAGAGTTTAAATCATTTATTGCTTGTTTTGTTTGTGCGATTCTATTTTTAATTTCCACCGTGTTATCGCCTGAATGGTCTAATTTTGTTCCTAAATAAGTGCATTCAATACTAGGTTTTAGTTCTTCTCCATTGTTGAAATTTATATTTTCCATTTCTTCTCCTATACACAGGTATTTAGTTTTCTCAATATTTATATATATAGTCCCCATTTTTCATATTCTTCTTTTATTTTTGCCATATATTCAATAATAATAATAATAATAATAATAATAATAATAATAATAATAATAATAATAATAATAATAATAATAATAATAATGAGAATAATAATAATAATAATGAGAATAATAATAATGAGAATAAATAATAATGAGAATAATAATAATAATGAGGAGAATAATAACAATGAGGAGAATAATAACAATGAGGAGAATAATAACAATGAGGAGAATAATAACAATGAGGAGAATAATAACAATGAGGAGAATAATAACAATGAGGAGCATAATAACAATGAGGAGAATAATAACAATGAGGAGAATAATAACAATGAGGAGAATAATAACAATGAGGAGAATAATAACAATGAGGAGAATAATAACAATGAGGAGAATAATAACAATGAGGAGAATAATAACAATGAGGAGAATAATAACAATGAGGAGAATAATAACAATGAGGAGAATAATAACAATGAGGAGAATAATAACAATGAGGAGAATAATAACAATGAGGAGAATAATAACAATGAGGAGAATAATAACAATGAGGAGAATAATAACAATGAGGAGAATAATAACAATGAGGAGAATAATAACAATGAGGAGAATAATAACAATGAGGAGAATAATAACAATGAGGAGAATAATAACAATGAGGAGAATAATAACAATGAGGAGAATAATAACAATGAGGAGAATAATAACAATGAGGAGAATAATAACAATGAGGAGAATAATAACAATGAGGAGAATAATAACAATGAGGAGAATAATAACAATGAGGAGAATAATAACAATGAGGAGAATAATAACAATGAGGAGAATAATAACAATGAGGAGAATAATAACAATGAGGAGAATAATAACAATGAGGAGAATAATAACAATGAGGAGAATAATAACAATGAGGAGAATAATAACAATGAGGTGAATAATAACAATGAGGTGAATAATAACAATGAGGGGAATAATAACAATGAGGGGAATAATAACAATGAGGGGAATAATAACAATGAGGGGAATAATAACAATGAGGGGAATAATAACAATGAGGGGAATAATAACAATGAGGGGAATAATAACAATGAGGGGAATAATAACAATGAGGGGAATAATAACAATGAGGGGAATAATAACAATGAGGGGAATAATAACAATGAGGAGAATAATAACAATGAGGAGAATAATACAAGAGAATAATAACAATGAGGAGAATAATAACAATGAGGAGAATAATAACAATGAGGAGAATAATAACAATGAGGAGAATAATAACAATGAGGAGAATAATAACAATGAGGAGAATAATAACAATGAGGAGAATAATAACAATGAGGAGAATAATAACAATGAGGAGAATAATAACAATGAGGAGAATAATAACAATGAGGAGAATAATAACAATGAGGAGAATAATAACAATGAGGAGAATAATAACAATGAGGAGAATAATAACAATGAGGAGAATAATAACAATGAGGAGAATAATAACAATGAGGAGAATAATAACAATGAGGAGAATAATAACAATGAGGAGAATAATAACAATGAGGAGAATAATAACAATGAGGAGAATAATAACAATGAGGAGAATAATAACAATGAGGAGAATAATAACAATGAGGAGAATAATAACAATGAGGAGAATAATAACAATGAGGAGAATAATAACAATGAGGAGAATAATAACAATGAGGAGAATAATAACAATGAGGAGAATAATAACAATGAGGAGAATAATAACAATGAGGAGAATAATAACAATGAGGAGAATAATAACAATGAGGAGAATAATAACAATGAGGAGAATAATAACAATGAGGAGAATAATAACAATGAGGAGAATAATAACAATGAGGAGAATGATAACAATGAGGAGAATGATAACAATGAGGAGAATGATAACAATGAGGAGAATGATAACAATGAGGAGAATGATAACAATGAGGAGAATGATAACAATGAGGAGAATGATAACAATGAGGAGAATGATAACAATGAGGAGAATGATAACAATGAGGAGAATGATAACAATGAGGAGAATGATAACAATGAGGAGAATGATAACAATGAGGAGAATGATAACAATGAGGAGAATGATAACAATGAGGAGAATGATAACAATGAGGAGAATGATAACAATGAGGAGAATGATAACAATGAGGAGAATGATAACAATGAGGAGAATGATAACAATGAGGAGAATGATAACAATGAGGAGAATGATAACAATGAGGAGAATGATAACAATGAGGAGAATGATAACAATGAGGAGAATGATAACAATGAGGAGAATGATAACAATGAGGAGAATGATAACAATGAGGAGAATAATAACAATGAGGAGAATAATAACAATGAGGAGAATAATAACAATGAGGAGAATAATAACAATGAGGAGAATAATAACAATGAGGAGAATAATAACAATGAGGAGAATAATAACAATGAGGAGAATAATAACAATGAGGAGAATAATAACAATGAGGAGAATAATAACAATGAGGAGAATAATAACAATGAGGAGAATAATAACAATGAGGAGAATAATAACAATGAGGAGAATAATAACAATGAGGAGAATAATAACAATGAGGAGAATAATAACAATGAGGAGAATAATAACAATGAGGAGAATAACAATGAAGAGAATAACAATGAGAATAACAATGAGAATAATAATGAGAATAATAATAATAATAATTCGAATAATCATCATCATCATAGTACATTCACGAATTTAGGCCATTTGTTGACCTGTTTCGGCCTCAAGAGAAACACCATCCAAAAGTCTTTTGAATGGTCGTCCTGGTCTTCTTCTTCCTGCAGGTTGATATCTTAACATTTGTTTGGGTATTCTGTGATCTTCCATTCGATGAATGATAATAACAATAATTAGAATATTCATAATAATAATTATAATAATAATAATAATAATAATAATAATAATAATAATAATAATAATAATAATAATTAGAATAATCAGAATAATAGTTAGAATAATAATTAGAATAATAGAAATAATAATGAAAATAATAATAACTAGAATAATAATAATAATTATTTTATAATTACGATTAAGTATCCTATATACATTTTAAATAACACTTAATGTAAATAATTAATACAAAATAAAAATTAGAATTATACAATATTATTGTCGTCCGCGGTTTAGAATTAGTATATTACGATGTGAGGCTGGGAAGTGGTTTTCACAGTAGCGAGAACATGAGGTTTTTAATTTCCGAGATTCTGTAAAACACGTCACAAACATGCGTTGTACATTTTTTTTTTTTTGCGCGATGGTGTTTTCTAAATAATAAATAATAATAAAATACACTGCTCAAAAAAATTAGGGGATATTGTAGAATAACCTATTAAGACTATGTTTTTGAGAACAGTATTAGATGCAATCACTTTCTATTACTCCAAAAGAATGTAAACAAGAGTTTGAAGTCATTACGTAACCTCGGTACCACACCAGATGTCAAAGAGATCCTGATTAGGAATATGGCAAACAAACAAAGCAGCATTAACATAGGTGAAAATGTTTCTTTAGTATGGTGTATGGTCTCCTCGAACGGCCAGCACTGCCTCACACCTGTGTGGCATTGATGCAATGAGGTTAGCAATGAATTCTTGGGGTATACGTGGCCACTCTTCCATAAGAGCAATGTGCAGCTCTGGAACAGTTGTGGGAGGTGCTGGTCTGCCTGCAATGCGCCTGCCTAATGCATCCCACACATGCTCAATCGGATTTAAGTCCGGGGAGGAAGCTGGCCATTACATATGCTCGATACCCTCCACTTCCAGCATGTCGTCCACCAAACCAGCTCTGTGGGGTCATGCATTATCGTCCATAAAAAGAAAAGAATCACTTATGGCACCAGCATAAGGCACGACAAAAGGTCGGATAATCTCATCTCTATACCTTATCGCAGTCAAAGTGCCACCTTGGATGACGTAGAGGTCCGTACGTCCACCACTACTGACTCACACCATCAATCCACCGCCACCATATGGGGATCTTTCACGTACAAATGCTGGATTGTTTCGTGTCCCTTTTTCCCTCCAGATGAATACACGCCGACTATCACATTCCACGTTGAATCGCGACTCACCAGAAAAAAGAACTGATCTCCATTCGGCATGCCTCCACCCACGATGTTCCTCCGCCCAGTTTCTGCGATCTCTACGGTGTTGTGGAGTTAACCTGGTACACACCATGGGCCTACGGGCATAGAGACCACTTCCATGCAGTCAATTACGGACAGTTTGAGTTGACACCCTGCGTCCTGTTGCTGTTTGAAGTGTATTTCGCAGTTGAGCTGCATTCTGCTGTCTATTCCGACGGGCTGTTAACGTGAGGTAACGGTCATCCCTTGCTGTTGTTGCCCGTGGTCGACTTGTCCGGCTCTTCTGTGAACAGTATCTGTTCTTTGAAAACGATTCCAAAGTCTGAAAACCACGCTTTGAGACACCCCAATGGCTTGTGCCACCTCTTGTTGTGTCTGTCCAGCTTCCATCCTTCCTATGACCCTCCAAGCCATTAGTTCAGGTAAATCACGTTGTGGAGGCATTACTGTCCCTAAGGCAAGTCATTCACTAACTGAAAACTGCACTGGATTTAAAAACAGCAACAAAACATTCACCCCCACACCACCCTTTCACATCAACAGTACAGACACTGCCCTCTGGTGTGGTACCGAGGTTACGTAACAACTTCAAACTCTTGTTTACATTATCTTGTAGTAATAGAAAGTGATTGCATCTCATACTATTCCAAAAACATAATCTTAATAGGTTATTCTACAATATCCCCTAATTTTTTTGAGCAGTGTAATATATTTTTTGAAAATATTTGCGTTCATTATAAACAACTGACTAACGTTAACAGTGTGGCCAGTGTTTATTTGTTGAAACTACAGCAAGCCGTGGCACCAATTAGTGATGAAATGGCAGCAAGTACGTATATATTGTTTTATATTGTTTCAAGTAAAGTTCAGTTCATTTAAAATTAAGTGATTTATTTCGTGTACTGTATATTATCACTATCTTTTGGATATATTTTTGTATATACATAGTACGTAGTGGTTTTACTTTCCACACGTGGTTTGTAATACGAAATATTACAGTTTAGTTATTTAGGTTGGCAATTCCGAAATGTAGGAAGTTGAACTTTCAATTATGGTCGTCATTGCTGTAAGTACGACAAAACGTACTATCTCGCAAAAAAAATATTTTTTATAAGTGTTGTGCTAGTGGTACTATGCATATTAAGTAGTGGTTTTACTTCCCACACATGGTTTGCAATACGTAATATTACAGTATAGTTATTTAGGTTGGCAACCCCGAAATGTAGGAAGTTGAACTTTCAATTATGGTCGTCATTGCTGTAAGTACGACAAAACGCACTATCGCGCAAAAAAATATTTTTGTAAGTGTTGTGCTAGTGGTTGTTCTTTGCCTCTAGTTCCGAGGGACGCGGGTTCAAACCCGGCCGGAGTCGATGGATTTTTTTAGGATGGAAAAATCCAAAGGACAAGTCCTCCGGAAAAGACTTCAAACCGTGGGTCCCGAGTCTGAAGATTTTCAGGCTCGTCAAAGAACCACAAGCCTGAATAAAGAGGCCTCTGTCCGAAATTTATCGAACGTTATCCATAAAAGTAACACCGTAGTTCCTTACTAAGTGTCTCTCTGAGGCGATACCACTCGCTGACATCCATAGGTAAATAAGCGTAACTAAATTAACTTAGTTGAAACACTCCCACTAGGGAGAACCCTAATTCACACGGGGAAGTGTGGTGTATATAGATAGATAGATAGATAGATAGATAGATAGATAGATAGATAGATAGATAGATAGATAGATAGATAGATAGATAGATAGATAGATAGATATATAGATAGATAGATAGATAGATATATAGATAAAGAAGAATTATGCATTGTAAGTAAACATTTACAAATATATTATTTTCTAAATTTTTTTTCAAATGCCCCAGATTTGTTAATCTCCTGGCATGGCGTACTTGTAACCCACTTCTGAGGTTGGGGCGCCTGGAAGGCGGGGTTACGTTCCCCCGATGATATGATGTGTGATGATGATGATAATGGTGTGCCAAGATGAATATGAATGATGATGATTGCGATGGCCGTATGATTTCGGGGACCGTTTGGGCCTTAAAGTTTTCCTGACATTTGTCTTACAGGTGAGGAAAAACCCTGATAAAAACCTCACCCAGAAAAACTGTCCCGACCGGGGATCGAACCCGGGCCCGCAGCGTGACAAGGCAGCACACTACCCCGAGACCACAGCGGTGGACTTATTTTCGAAACTTGACGTTTCGATTCCCTATTCAGCTGTGGCGTAAACCTGTGAAGACAGAACGCGCAAGTTTAAATTATTGTACGTAATAATATTACGAGGAAAACCAGCCTCATGGGCTAAAGTTCAGCGTTTCTGACTACTGTCCGTGAGGTCCCGAGTTCGATTCCCGGTAAAACCATAGGAATTTTCCTTAAAGGGAATCATTCCTGTGGTTGCCTGGGTCTGGAGTTTAGGTTAAGTCTAGGTTAAGAACTCTCCTGGCGCTTCATTATCATTTATCACACATATCATCGGGGTAACGTAACTCAGCCTTCTAGGCGCCTAAATTTAGAAATAGGTTACAGTTAAGCCAGTGACAGGAGAGAACACCAGACACGTCGAAATGACAACATGGGGCATTGGGTAAAAAAAAAAAGAACAATTCGAGGAACGTATTTTTTAATCCTTTCTATTTATTCTATGTACGCCAAAATATCAAATAAATTTAATAAAATGCAAATAATGTATTTTTTAGTATTTCCTTGTAAAAATTAGCATGAATCCTTATTTAAACAAAATGAACAATGAAATATTAGCTTCTTTTACCAACGCATGTCATGCCTGAGCTTCTACATTTAAATAATTGAAAATTAATGTGCTTTTATGTTTAGTTGAATAAGTAAAAGGAACAATTTATATTGTAATTATTTTTATCCTGCGTTGTCCGGGATTCTACTCATCCCGATCTTCTTGGCATAAATAACCTGAAAGACAAAATTCGTTATTTTGAGTTATCCGTAAAAGAATACCCGCCATGTGCTGCTATGCTTGCACAGAAATCTACTTACTTTTCTCGACCTTCTTGGCATCAATGAAAGATAATAATGGTTATTGTGAGTTATCCGTAAGAGATAAACATTTGCGGTCCCGGACTTTTTTCTAGAGCTTTTTGAGATATTTAATTCTGTGTACATTAATTTTGTGGATTTGTTATGGTTTAGACAGCGTAAGACATTTAAGCGTCCAAAGAGCTAATTTTTTTTCACGTTTTCCACTACAAAGGGCGATTTTTAAGGGGGTAGGAGTTGAGTATCACAACTCTCTTTTAGCCTATGTTCATCCCGGAAATCTCCTGAACATTTTGTAAAAAGCCCCATAACAATCGGATCAACGGTATGGCCGCGCATAAAGTACGAACAAACAAACAATCATTTTCATATATCCATCCATCCATAGTAATTCTGCCCGAAGGCAGGTCCTTCACTGCAATCATAGCATTTTCATGCTATGCTTGTAGCTTTACTAGGGAATTGTGTAGGTGTGGTAGCTTCCCGTTGCTTTCCACACCGGTGAAGGATGATGATGATAATGATAATGGTAAGGATGATAATGATAAGGATGATGGCCATATGATTTCGGGGACCGTTTGGGCCTTAAAGTTTTTCTGACATTTGTCTTACAGGCGAGGAAAAACCCCGATAAAAACCTCACCCAAAAAAACTGCCCCGACCGGGGATCGAACCCGGGCCCGCTGCGTGACAAGGCAGCACGCTACCTCAAGACCACAGCAGTGGACTTTCATATATTAGATGACAAAACAAGCTATCCATCTGGCATACTATTGTAGAATAATAAGTTAAATTCATGGGTACCTCATTGAGATCTAGGTTTATTTGTTTCCTTCTGAATAAATCCACGATAAATTCTTGTTTTAACAACTTCTAATGATCTTCAACTTCTAGTCTTATACTGATAAATGTGATAAATGTTCTGTGCCATTTTGGACTCCTATATTATTCCAGGCCAAATTTCATATATGTTGCCAAATTGTCAATAAATTCATACAAGAATATTAACCTTTTATTATATAGCGGATTACGTATAGAACAGTTTACTGAAAACAATTATATTATTGAATCGCTCCCTACTGAGACATTTAGAGATGCGGTAATTATAAATTGAAATAAATTATTTATTAATTTATATTATTTTAGCATAGTACTGTATGCAGTTTCATCTATCTACGAGTATATCTTGTCTGGAAAATTATAAATATATGTAACCTACAAAATTATTTTTTTAGAAGTAATGTCAAAGCCATTTTATTATATGGATCTAAAATCTTGCTATCAAATAACTTAATTATAATAAAGTTGCAGTCATTTTTAATCAGGTATTTAAGAAGTATTTTTAATATACGCTGGCCATTGATAATAAGAAACAAAATTTGTATTGAGATTATGAAAAGGTATTAGAGACTCAAATTATAAGACGGAAATGGAGGTGGGTAGGTCATACACTAAGGAAATCAAACGAGGCATAGAGAAAAAGTTATTAGAATGGAACCATTAAGGAGCACGGAGAGTGGGAAAACCAAGAGAACCATGGAGAAAGACTGTAAATGATGAAATGGAAAGGTGTATAAATATTTAGAAATAAGTGAAGGCTGTAGGAAAAAAAAGTGATCGATGGAAAAGCAATCACCGAGACCCTATACAATAAGAGGTACTGCTCTATCTATCTATAATACTTAGCCCAGTGTTGAGCCAAGGCCTCTTCTTTGTTAGCAGCTACTAGACCAAGTTAATATTTAGTTACCTTATTTGCCCATAGATGTCATGAGTGGCATGCGGTCAACACACCGACTCAATGAGATATCTACAAAGGCTTGGAATAATACAGGACCCTATTTGCATCTGCCAACAAGAAGAACAAACTGTAGAACACCTCATATATAGATGCTGCAAACTCAATCAACAAAGAGACGTCTTGAAGAAAACCATAGAATCCAAACGCTACAAATGGCCAGTGACTAAAGAACAGTTAATTACAAACAATGTAGGAGCTTTCAAAAGATTCATAAACAATATAAACTTTGGCGCATTAAAATAAGAAATCATTAGTCTAAGAAGATAGAGTGAAGTGACAAGAATAAGTGTAAATAAACAATAAACCAAGAACAAGTTCAAGATACGAGACAGTAACTATCGTGTAAAGAATTAATATTGAGTAGAAGTGACTAGGATAATTATAAATAACATGGACATGATATAAAAACAGTTAAAATAGTGTAATGTATATAAAACAACATTTAGATGTATCAACAAGGCATGTAGTATCGCTTATTGCGATGGCGCATGTATATTGTAATGTACTAAAAAAAAAAAAAAAAGAGGCAACTAAGGTATTACTAGTTATTATTACGTTTAAGTCGGTAAATTTTGCTTGGAGGCATTTTTATTCAGGTTTAAGGATGTTTTACGAGCCTGAAAATCTTCAGAGTCGGAACCCATGGCTTAGAGTCCCTACCGGAGGAATTGCGCCTTGGATTTTTCCGTCCTAAAAAAAACGATCGACTCCGGCCGGGTTTGAATCCGCGACTCTCCGGACCAGAGGCAAGGAGCATAATCACTAGTCCACCGCGGCCGACGCTACTAATCTATGCAGTAGTATTATATGTCTAATGTAATACATATTATCCATTTATATTTAATTAAAATAAACTATTAAGGATTTCTCAACCTTACAATAAAATAGTAGTAGTAGTAGTAGTAATAATAATAATAATAATAATAATAATAATAATAATAATAATAATAATAATAATAATAATAATAATTAATAATAATAATAATAATTAATAATAATAATTAATAATAATAATTTATAGTAATAATGATAATCATGGTGATAATTAGTGCAAGGATTTCAATGCAGTAAAAGATAAGATTGCAACACAGAGAGTATATATTATTCAATTGTTTCTGTGTGAAACCAAGACAAAATACAGTCAGAAGTGTAATTTCTTATAATATTATTCAACTGTCCCGCGCCGTAGCCGAGTGGTTAAGGCAGCAAGCCTTGGCGCAGAGCTACGGGACTTGCGTTGGTTCGAGTCTCCATGGGGGAAGAAATTTTCTCATGGTATTTCGGCCAGTATGGGACCGGTGCCCACCCAGCATCGTGAGGCAAATGGGTAGCTACAATAAGTAGCGGCTCCAGGTTGAGAAAACCAGTTATAACGACAGGGAGACTCGACATAATGACCACATGTCACCCCAACACTGGCTGATGATCACCTACCTCTGTGATTGACACATGTGAGGCTAGCACCCGGCTGGTAGGCTAAGGGCCCTAGGCCTGTCGCGCCAAGAGGAGTTTGTATGTAAAACCAAGATAAAAGACAGTCAGAAGTCTAACTTCTCAATATATTATTGAACTAGGCCCAATTTGCATGTGAAACCAACACAAAAGACAGCCAGAAGTCTTACTTCTAATTATACTATATTACAATCTTAACTTTTACTGCATTAAAATCCTTGCTATAGTGATAATTATATAATGATAATCTGGAGAGAGAATTCCACCACTGACATTAGAATTCCGTCACTGAGTTGGTCCTAGCACTTGTTGATCCAGCATTATATCGACTTTGGTAACAGCTTGCAGGAGACTGTTAAAGTATTCATAAACACAGACTGATAATAAGCACGCTCAATTCCTTACTTAAACTCACGAGCTTCTAGTGATAGAGTCGTCAGCTTTTACGAGCGCTTCCTAAACTCCAACAAATCGCTTCTCGCAATCACAAAGAATCAAGTTATAAAAATTACGTCAAGAAAAGCTTTTACAAACTCTTCCGAATATTTTTTATATTCTGGGTTTTGTTATATTAGTTCTTGCTTACAGTAATATAATTTATAAACCTATACGATAAGAGTAAAATTCTATTCCGTACAGCTTTCCATTTATTGCATATATTATATGTTATATATTGCATTAACGTTAAATTAGAAAAGAAACCAAGATAAAAATGTATAATGTTATGGCGGTTCCCACAATATTGTATGGATGTGAAACTTGGACTCCAGTAAAAAAACAGAAGGATAGAATACAGACGGCGGAGATGAGGTTCCTAAGACAAGTAAAAGGATGTACAAGACTTGATTGAATAAGAAATGAGGATATAAGAGAAGAATTGAAAGTACAGCCTTTATTGGATAAAGTCACGAATTACAGACAGAAATAGATTGATCACATGGATGGAATGAATAAGGAGAGATATCCATTGTTAGCAAGAAATTATCAAGCAAGAGGAAGACGTGATGTTGGAAGACCTAGAAGACGTTGGGCTGATGCATTATGAAGTCGGAACGGGCAATTGCCTAATCCCTGGAGTGATGATGATGATGATGATGATATTGCATTACTAATTTTCTGTTACGATTCACACAGCCATCCAAGAGTGATAACGTGTCGAGAGGGTTGCGCAGGGATTTTCCCCTAGAGACCGACTGAGTTGGTTCCCTTCACTAAAGACCAAAACTCTAAACTCTACGGCGCAAAAAGCCTGGAAGACTCTAAGCCTACCAGCAAGTTGCTGGCCTTATTTACATATGAGAAAATCTCAGAGTGGGACGATCATACTGCCAGTACAGGGCAACATGTGGTCAGCATTACGGGTTCCCTAGCCGTTAAAGCTACTTTTTAAACGTTGTCTGCTGTTAATTGTAACTATACAAATTCACTACGATGCTAGAAGGGCACTGGTCCCATATAGTAGCCGAATTTGTTTAAAAAATAATTTAATTTTTATACAGTAGATATAAAAATATCCAAATTGTAAAGAGAAAAATTATTTAAATACAATCATGAAACTTTTCACTCGTGTGACATGTAACCATCACGATGTGGTAGTTCAGAAATATGTGAAAATATCTGAGAAGAGACATTATTTTACAAGGTAGAGTTATTTCGGATGACATGAAAAATCGTTTTAAGTAACCGTTAATTTTACTTAAAAAATAATTTTCGCCTTTTCAGACTTCTAGAATTCCATACTCAGATAAAACTAAACTATTATTTGTGGGTCATAGGCCTATATTCAGTATTCTCAATTTACACGAGAGGTAGCGGGATAATCGTTCCAACTGCCATCTTGTGACCACCATATTAGGTAAGCAATTTTTTGTAAAAGAGAATATTTACTTTATAACAATAACGCTTGAATATTTATGAGTGTGTATATATATATATATATATATATATATATATATATATATATGTGTGTGTGTGTGTGTATAACTTAAAAAACACTGCACTTTAATCTAATAATGTTTTTAAGGGAGGTGATGGGTGAAATGTTCGATATTTTCGGTCAAATTTAGCATTTTTTGTTTTTTTGTATTAAATCATACTATGTACCTTAAAGTATAAGTTGGTGAAGTTTCAGTGTCCTATGGCGCTTGTAAGTCTCCCTAATGACTGTAGGAGGGCATGTATGCCACATTTTGAATTTAACTGCTTGCAAACTTTCAAATTTGCTTTTCCACACTTCTATTTTCATTTCATTTCAATACATTCAAATCAAAATAGCATTGATAAATTTAATGATAGAAGCACGAAATTTTCACTGCTATCCCACACACTATTGCTAACAATTCTTTGCATGGATTTTGAAACAACGTTCATACATTTTTAAATAAAAAATTAAACATGTGTTGTAATTAAAAAAAAATTATATGCACAGGATGTATATTTTTTTCTTACTTTATTATAATGATGTGGAAAAGTTAATGCACAGTGTTGTTCTAAATACGTCTGTGGTTGTGTAGAAAAAATAAAAAAATTAATGAAAAATTATGGGACTAATTAAAAATTTTAATATGCAAATTTTTAAATGATTTTCTTCAGTAACTCAAAAAACTTTTAAGCCTAGAAGGATGAAACTTCAGTATAATATTACCTATTATGTCACGAATGTGTGTACAAAAATCAAGTATGTATCTTTAAAAATGTAGGAAATAGAAATTTCACCCAACACCCGCCCCTTAATCACTCTCCTTTTCCAGGACTTCTAACTAACATGGGACTTACGAACCTATATCCAGGTTCGGTTACTTGTAGATAGGAAGCAGAAAGTCAGTAATCACATATTAAACAGGTACACAATGACAAATATCCATGATCTGTGTTTAACATCTACCGAAGACACAACAATTCAGGACATACAGTCGGGACTTTACTAAATATGCCGTGGGGATGGGTGTCTTTTAAACTTTTTACATAATTACTGAATAATAATAATAATAATAACAATAATAATAATAATAATAATAATTTATTTTTTATTTTATTATTCCGGCATTTACAATGAATATACATTTTTCCGGTACCCATGTTCACAGTTAACTACACATTTGTTTGAACACATTTTTCCATTCCTGTCTATTCATCCATATATCTTCTTCTATTTCCCATTTCCTCTTAGCTTCATTGATTCCCTGAATCCACGTAATAGTTGGTATACCCTTCGTTTTCCTTCCCTGTGGTTCCCAATCCATGATTATCTTAGGTAGTCTTCCTTCTTCCATTCTTCTAATGTGTCCGTACCAATTTAATTGTTTCTTCCTTATCTTCTTCCTCTTCCTTCCAAGTATTAGGCCAAGGCCTGTTACGATCCTATAGAAAATTTTTCCGTATGGGAAATTCTTGTATAAGACTTGAAAGCATAATAATAGTCCCTTCGATTGGTTGCTGGCCAAAGGAAGGCAAGACCAGTGATGGGGCTGCCATCTTATAGCCTCTGGTCAGGCCTTTCTGGAAAAGAAAAGAAAATAAAGGAAAGAAGAAATGGAAGAAAGGAATGACTCCCTAGCCCTCGGATGCCCTAATAGCGTCGGGGTCGAAAAAACAAGAGTTAACCAAGAGAGGTTAGATAGTAAAGTTAAAAGAGTGCAAAACACAAGTAAGCGGAAGAAATGTTTTGCACAGCTTGGGCACCTTGTGGTCGCCATCGACATATCCCCTAGATGAGGACCCCTGTAAAATATAATATTGAATATTGTACCTGAATTTTTTATTTTATATATGAATTTCTGATTTTATCCTTCCTGGATATTCTTGCAGCACGTCTCCAGTAGTCCATTTCAGTGGCGAGCAATTTTTTTTTCATTTGTGCATTTATAGCCCACACATCAGCTCCATAGGTAATAATGCTTCTGATTTTTGTATTAAAAATAGTTTTTTTGTTTCTTTGAAGATATGAGTATGTTTGTCCCATACTATTCCATTTAGGGCAGATATAGCATATTTTCCTATATTGATCCTGTTTCTTATCTCAGTTTCTTGTTTTCCATCTTTAGTAATTTTAATTCCCAAATACGTATATTCTTCAGTGTGTTTAATTGTCCCTAAATCTTCTTCTAGTATTAAATCTTGAGGAAGATCCCCTATTGTCATATATCTAGATTTATCCATATTGATCTTTAAACCCCATAAACTATATTCTTGTATTAATTTTCTAGTGAGGTATTCTATATCCTCAAATTCTTGAGCCAAATATCAAATTGGTCATATGCAAACTGGGAGTGTATATTATTGTGGAATTATCATCTAGTGGTATTCCCATCGGTTTACATTTCTTTTTTCCATTCTTCAATAGCTTTTTCAGCATTAAATCTTTATATAATGTTGGGAGATATTAACAGCATCCCTGTCGTAATCTTTTATTGTTTTTGAATACCTTTAGACAAGTACTTTCCCATTTTTACTTTGCACATATGCTTCTGAATTATAGTTTTGAAATTGCTTTAAATCAGGGTTGGATTTTTTTTTTAGTTTTAAGACTTTCCATAATTTTGCTGTAGGAATGTTTTATCGTCCAGGCTTTTTCTATATCTATACAATAATAGATGTTGTAGAGGTTGTGATCGGATTGTTTTCTTTTCTATAATCTGTCGTATGCTGAAAATGTGGTCTATTGTTGATCTGCCCACTCTAAATCCTGCCTGTTCTTCTGGTTCTAACTCTTTGTATCCAATTTCTAGGAAATTCTTGATTAACTTTCCATATAGTCTACTTAGTGTACTATTGACTGTAATAACCCTATAGTTTTTGCATTCATCATTTTTTCCTTTTTTATGTATGGTTGAAATATATCCTATTTTCCAATCTGATGGTATATATTCTCCATTTATGCATTTTTCAAATAGACTTCTCAATAATTCGAACAACTTATCTGT
Organism: Diploptera punctata; assembly: GCA_030220185.1. NCBI lineage: Eukaryota > Metazoa > Arthropoda > Insecta > Blattodea > Blaberidae > Diploptera > Diploptera punctata. The sequence goes on along the minus strand of JASPKZ010008484.1, from coordinate 163,892 downwards.
TCCATGTTTTATTAATTCAGCTGGAATATTTCCTTTCCCTAGTGACGTTCTATTCTTTAATGACTTTACAGCTTCTTTCACTGTTTCTATGTTTAGGTGTATATTTTCTTTTAGTTCTGCATCAAATTCCTCCTCTATAGGGGGATCACAGAATACCCAAACTAATGTTAAGATATCAACCTGCAGGAAGAAGAAGACCAGGACGTCCACTCAAAAGACTTCTGGATGGTGTTTCTCTTGAGGCCGAAACAGGTCAACAAATGGCCTAAATTCGTGAATGTACTATGATGATGATGATGATAGTTCTGCATCAAATTCCTCCTCTATAGGGTTTATATATTGCTCTCTGTTTTCTGTTAATAATTCTTTGAAGTATTTATCCCAAGTTTGGAAATTAATGTATTTATTAAATCCTTCTTTGTCATTCTTTGTTATATTCTTTAAAGTTATCCATGCTTCCGCAGTTCTTTTTCCTCCAATGTACCTTTATATTTTTGACATGTATTTTCCCAGCATTTGTTCTTTAATTCTGATATATATTTTCTTATTTTTGCTTGTTGGTTACGAAGGTTAATATGGTAATAATAATAATAATAATAATAATAATAATAATAATAATAATAATAATAATCTAGTATTGTTACAGACATCAGGATAAAATAAATTGAATGTTTTTTTACATTTATTTGAAGTAAATACCACTGTCCGAGATTGAATAATAATCCATTAATACAAATGTCCATTAAAATAATTAATATTAATACATTTACGTAAAAAAGTAACTGAATAATTTACCTAATTAGTTATATTATTTCTTCTTTCTTTCTGCTGTTTTACTCTCTATTCCTTTATAGGATTTTTGTCCTCAAGGGACTTCAAATCCAATGCCTTGGTCGGATCACCTTTATGTAGTGTCGAACTTCCTGGTCGGTGGTAGAGAGGATACTAGGAACACTGTCGAAGACAGTAGAAGGTCGAACTTATAGGCCTATATAATGTGGATATTAAACATTCGTATACCATCGGGAAATCGAAACGAAATCTGTGTATCGAAATTAGAGACTTTACTACCTACCTGCCTCTGTACCGATTATTGATTATAACGATACTATTATCGTCATAATGTTTTTCAATAACCTGATATTCTAAATAGGCTAACATCTGTAATTTATTTTGTTCTTATTTAACTAAATTGGACCTACATATTTCAGTTTTTTATTTCATTATATTTGAAATTTTGCATGTTGTATTGTATACTAAATCCATTAATTAATTTAAATTTCTGTACTTGATATAGTATCTATTCCAAACCTTCGAATAGCAGAAAATCAGTATTTTACGCTGTGTCATCGAAAATACTTTGAACAAGTCATAATTTGAACGCCGCCAATGTTTGCGGCCGAAACTGGGAAGCTAGATGCAAAATGGAATAGTAACACCAGTATCCTTGTTTAATAACTTAATATTGTATATTTCTCGATGTGTTTGAGGATTTTTGGAAGAAGATTGCTATTAACACGGCAACCATTGGATATAAATATCCATCCATCCATCCATAGTAATTCTGCCCGAAGGCAGGCCCTTCACTGCAATTATAGCATGTTCATGCTATGCTTGCAGCTTTACAAGGGAATTGTAGGTGTGGTAGCTTCCCGTTGCTTTCCACACCGGTGAAGGATGATGCTGATGATGATAATAAGGATGATGATGATGGCCATATGATTTCGGGGACCGTTTGGGTCTTAAAGTTTTTCTGACATTTGTCTTACAGGTGAGGAAAAAACCCGATAAAAACCTCACCCAGAAAAACTGCTCCGACCGGGCCCGGTGCGTGTGACAAGGCAGCACTCTACCTCGAGACCACAGCGGTGGACAATATAAATATAGCCTACTATTTGTTTCATTGTCCACCGCTGTGGTCTCGAGGTAGCGTGCTGCCTTGTCACGCAGCGGGCCCGGGTTCGATCCCCGGTCGGAGCAGTTTTTCTGGGGGAGATTTTTATCGGGGTTTTTCCTCACCTGTAAGACAAATGTCAGGAAAACTTTAAGGCCCAGACGGTCCCCGAAATCATAAGGTCATCATTATCTTCATCATCATCATCATCCTTTAGCGGTGTGGAAAGTAACGAGAAGCTACCGCACCTACAATTCCCTAGTAAAGCTGCAAGCAAAGCATGAAAATGCTATGATTGCAGTGAAAGACCTGCCCTCGGTCAGAATTACTGTGGATGGATGGATAGATTTGTTCTATTAAAAATGAGTGATTACGAAATACGTAACTTGTTATGAAGAAAACAACCAGTTAATGTGTTACTTCCCTTTAAAAGGCTTAATAAATAAATACATAAATAATAAATCAGTGTGGCTCGTCCCTACTTCGTTAAGTTTCAATTTTCTATTCCGGTATCTTGGGTTGGTTTCTGACATGGAAATATATTTTAAATTTTGTCATTATGTCCGGGTGTTTTATCTTATGATGTTCTGTGATACCTTATGCGATGTTTCGGACATGTTATTTAACAACATATTCGGAGGGGTTCACCAATTTACTTCTTCTCTTCTTCTTCTTCGACTTTCCCCCACTTATAGGTTTGCCGTCTTCAGTTTCTATTTATCTCTATCATTCCAATCTCCCTCTTCCAAATTCCTATCATCCATTATAGTTCTGACCTAGGTTTTCCATTTCCATCTTGGTCTGCCACGTTTATTTCTTCCAGGGGGTGACCACTGGTATATATTTTTTGGCCATCTTTCATTTCCCATTCTTTGTACATGGTCATACCATTTAAGCGTTTGATTTTCAATCCTCTTAACAACAGATGTGGTGACATTCATTTCTTTCCAAAGGAATTCATTCTTATTTTATCCTGTCTTGTTTTTTGGAGGCTTCTTCTAAAATAATCAAATTCAACTGTTCTAATTTTATTCTTTTGTAATTCTGTCAAAGACCAAGTTTCACTTCCATATGATAAAATGCTCTTATAAATTTTTATTTTAGTTTCCTTTGTAATATTTTTGTTCCAAATTATTCTATGTAATGTCTTAGTTGCATTATTTGCCGTTGCAATTTTAGTATGTACATCTCTCTCACAGATACCTAAACTTGTAATTATTGACCCAAGATATTTTAAAAAATTCATATTTTTTTTATTTTTTCTGTTTCGAGTATGTGGTCATCCACATCCTTTCCCAAAAACCCATATATTCTGTTTTCTGTAAATTTATATTCAGTCCCCATTTTTTATATTCTTCCATTGGTTTATTTATCATATATTTCATATCATCTTCATACCCTGCAAAAATTATTTGATCATCTGCAAACAACAATGAATGCAGTACTTTTCCTCCTATAGGAATACCCATTTCAGAACATTTTTTATACCACAAGTTAAGAGCCTGGTCTAAATAAATGTTAAAAAGAATTGGTGATAAACTGCATCCCTGCTTAAGGCCTTTATTCACTATTAATTCCTCTGTTAAATTATTCTGTATTTTTACTTTAGCTTTTGTATTACTATAGATCCTCCTAATAATATTAATCCATTTATCACTGATATTCATATTTCTCATTGCCATCAATTTACTTACAGGTTTAAATATAGTTGCTTCCTGCCTTCAAGTGATCCGTCCGAGGGATTAGCATATATACCTACTTCTTATGATTTATAGAGTGAGGAAGAAGAAGAAGAAGCAGAAGAATTAAAATAATTTTATAAATATCGTTATAAAAATAAATTAGAAAACATTTCCAGAAAATACTTCTGGTGTCAGAAAAATATATGCACTTTTTTGCATTAAATAATTTCCGTTCCAATATCAATATAGGAACCATTTCGTTTAACATGATATGGTTGTATTGTTATCCTGTTATACACTAATTTGAGTGAATACCGAATTAAAGAGCTTCATTAAGCACAGAGTGTACAGTACCAGAATTCCTGCAGAGGTCTGTAGTTACATTCATTACTTACTGAGGGTCTGTTAATTGAGTGTTGATTGTGTTAATTATTCATTGATTGGGAATTACAATACGCACTCTATGGAATTATTAGTCAGTATTACTTATTAATTCCTTATTAATCGTTGTAATTAAAACGGAGTTATGATCAAACATTTTCTTCGATTTTAAATCATGTTTATAATTAGGGCTTATTTTGCTTGTTATGTTTAGACTATTTTTATCTTAATTATTCACAATAATTTTCACTTATTTAATAGGGGATATTAATTTGAATTGGGATTTGCATTTTTAAACAACTCTTCTTTTCGTTTTTGTTCTTCGTCTTCTTCTAGGATCTATCCTAGCCTATTTTCACAAATATTTATTCACAAATGATGTACATAGTATTGAATGAGTAAGCGATCGTTCTCGGGTGCAGTTCAGTTACAGAAATAATACATATGGAATATATACATTGCAAAATTTCAGTTACACGGAAGAGTGGAAACAAAACACATACATTTAGGAGCCTGTTTCAAGATAGAAATTGAATTCTGGTACATAAAAAAATTAAATAATTAAATCAAGAGAGAATAAAATGAACAAAAAAATATATTAGAATACATTAATAAGAGACTGAAAAGGCTATTTAATGATATTAGCCATTAATATGAAATAAAATAAATTTATTAGAAATTTTCAAAATATTAAACAAAATTATGCAAAGGAGAAAGATATTAACAAAACATTATGTAATAGATTAATGCCAAACTGAAAACATTAAACACCCTAAGGTAATAATATAAAGCAAAATAAATTCAGGAGAAAGAATCAACTTAAATTTGGGAGTTTTTCTAGGACTACTATCGTCAAGTTCTCATTCACAATCCTGTTCTCAGCCAATATACATACCTCTCATTTTAATTTTGTCTTTTGGCTATTCGCCTATACGTTAAATATTGTAATGATATCTGATTTTCTGATTCCTGACATGGCCTATTCTCTCTTGCTTAGTTATTTTTTAGCACATTCATGTCTGTTGTTTTAGCACCTATTTTTGTTTACTTTTTCCGTCGATGTAAGTTGGATTGGGTTGCCCCATTATTTTGTATATCCGAATTTTTAGATATTTATTTACCATGCAATGTATCTCAGGTTTCCAGACAGTCTGAAGGCTTTATCCACCTGATTTCAGTATCTACTTCTATTTTTGAGCGCCAAGAATATTAATGACAACAGACTTCTATCATCCACAAAAGACAAGAAATGGGAATGCCTTATTCACAACACCAACATCATACCAAAACTTCGATGGAAGACAGCAGTTGCACAATTCTGATTAACTGCAGGTTACGATTGTTTTGCTAAGCTCTTGCATAAGATCAGTATATTGCCTAAACCAAGAAGAATTCTATGCAATCACCCAGAGGAAGTAAGATAACGAACACCTCAACAACTGTACAGTCGTTAAACAGGAAACTTTCAAAACTTCAAAGTACTGGAGAGCAAGACTTCTAATGACTTCACTGTTAGATGCAGCACATTAGACACCAATCAACCAACCAACCAACCATTTTTGCACTCCTATTTATTTAAAAATTCGCCACTTGTAATAGTGTCTTATTCCTTACCATCTAGGATATTTAGTTGCTATAATAACGTATTCAATGACGGAGCTTCCCTCCACCCAGTTTATCATTGATCTCATTTTTCGTAAGTTGACAATATTGCACGTTCAACTGACATAACATCTAGTGATAACACGCTGAATCAAAAAGTCGCTGTACTGCTATGAAACTCACATGGAAACTATAAACTATTATATGCCGGAACCTTTCTAGAAATTTCTCTCAGAGAAGTATTGTGATGTACCAGGACCGTGTCTGTCGTTTTTAACTGCACGGCACAGTAATAGAAACCAAAATCCAGCAATGGCAACCCACTGTGCTAAGCTGATAGGACTCCCTGCACGAGTAAAACGGAGTGCAGTGAAGGGCGCGGACGTCAGGTTTTGAGGGTTATCCAATCCGCTAATTAAGGAGTTGCATTACTTCCCCGAATTTAAATGTGAAAATTGGCGCTAGATTTCTGTGCCTTGCCGTTAAAAGCGGTAGATATGGCACATCACAACGCTTCTCTGGGAGAAATTTCAATGTAAGTTTCGGCATGCAATGGTTGACAGTCTCCTTGTCAGTTTCGTAAGATGGTTCCTTTAAATTTTCGTTCAGTTTTGCTATTTTCTAAGCCTTAATCTCTTGCATTTGATTGAAACAGCAGAATTTATAACGAAAAGTATTACATTATTAAAGTATATAAATTAACTAATTCGAATGGCGTTCATAATGTTATAACTCCATTTTCATACGTGATCAAACGGTAATAAGGCCAGAAAACCACACTTCCGCTTCCCGCTTCACTAGATTCATTGCTTCGAGATAGCATGTTGCGAGTCTACTCTTTTATGCCTGGCACGTGTTTAGGTTAATATACGTACAAAATAAAACGAAATGCAGTAATGTTTATATACCGCACTGATGGGGTAAATACAAAGAAACAGAATATTATTTTTTTAAATATATAAATTGACTTTCCTCATAATAACTTAGATGGGTACATTTAACCCTATTTTTTTTATTTCTTCATCTCCTCAACAATTATACCATTGTTATTAAATTATTGGAACAATTGTAATTAAACTTGCAAATTTAAAATGCATTTTATTATGAAAACATCAATAATCTTTAACGCTGAAATAAAATAACATACGTATCTCCATGACACCGAAGTTCAGAACTATCTTATAGTATAACTTTTTACTTATGAAATAAATATATACAGTTTTCAAAAATGAAAAAAAATGGTTAACTAACTAAATCGTAGCGTTATCAAATCCTTATGTTTATGGCTGAGCGGGCATAAGGTCTCCATACATCCTTACCTGAGCTAATGTTTTCAATAATGGCTTGTATTATTCACCCCTCATTCTTGGTTTACCCACTGGGCGCTTTCTCTCTGGTTTTATAATATTTGAGTTTCTATGCCAAGGCAGGATAAAATCCGATTGAGGGTCTTTCCACTTTTCAGCGGTTGCCCTTTTTCCAGCCGGCTGCTGGCCCTTCACATCCACATGTGTCAATCACAGAGGTAAATGATCAACAGCCAGTGTAGGGGTGACATGTGGTTAGCATGTCGAGTCCCCCAGCCGTTATAGCTGGTTCCTCAACCTGGAGCCGCTACTTATTGTAGCTACCCAATTGCTTCACGATGCTGGGTGGGCACCGGTCCCATACTGGCCGAAATACCATGAGAAAATTTCTTTCCCCATGGAGACTCGAACCAGCGCAAGTCCCGTAGCTCTGCGCCAAGGCTTCCTACCTTAACCGCTCGGCTATGGAGCGGGATAAAATAAGAAATGAATTCCTTTGGAGATAAATGAATTCACCACATCTGTTGTTAAGAGGATTGAATCAAACGCTTAAATGGTATGGCCATGTACAAAGAATGGAAAATGGAAGATGGCCAAAAAAAGATATACTAGTGGTCACCCCCTGGAAGAAATAAACGTGGCAGACCAAGATGGAAATGGAAAATCTAGGTCAGAACTATAATGGATGATAGGAATTTGGAAGAGGAAGATTGGAATGATAGAGATAAATAGAAACTGAAGACGGCAAACCTATAAGTGGGGGAAAGCCGATGAAGAAGAAAAAGAAGAAGAATTTCTATGCCCATCTTTCATTCCCCATTCGTGCCACACACCCTGCCCATCGCAGTCTACGAGACTTAATTGTTCTTATTACATCTAGTTTTCCATATAGGACATGTAACTCACTGTTATGACGCCTTGTCTATTCACCTGTCTGTTCCACTAAAAATAGTATTTTATATTATTTGCGACAAGTGGATAACAGATTCCCTGAAGGTGAGAAAATTGAATTTCCCAACTCGTTTTCTTTAACACTTTTCCAGACTCTATACCATGCTTGTATCGCACTACATGATTGTTCCACTCTATTTCTGATCACTCGACGTGATTTTGGAGTAATCTTTGTAGATCTTTTAATTGTCAGAGATTAGAAGCGCATTGTCATACGATCATAATATATTTACAACGTTTAGCTATCGTCCTATTACCCACCCTATATCCCTTAATCTATTTCATATACCGGTACTTGATTATCCCACTCTTATCGTCCCAATTCCTTTCAAAAAACATGAAACTGAAGAATATGTAAAACTATTATTCTTTCAGTTGGTATATTACATGTATATGGATGCGAAAAATCGACACTTACTTTATGGGAGGAAAGGATATTACAAGTATTTGAGAATAAAGTTCTTAGGAAAAAATTTGGACCTAAGAGAGATGAACAGTCAGTTGAATGGAGAAGACTACACAACAGTGAGCTACATAATCTTTATAGAAAGCCAGGTATAATGAGAAAAAGTAAGTCTCGCAGATTGCAATGAACAGGATATGTGGCACGAATGGGGAAAGAAAAAGTTGTATCGAAGCTTTTTGTAGGAAAACGAGAGGGAATAGACCAAGTTGATGGACCAAGAATGAGGTGGGAGAATAACATTAACCATGATTCGAGAGGAATAGATTATACAGAGGATGATTGGAAAATATTAGCTCAGGGTAGGGATATATGGTGAGCTTATGTTACGCGATTGGAAAATATTAGCTCAGGATAGGGATATATGGTGAGCTTATGTCTGCGCGGCCATAAATCTTCCAGTGAATTAGTTACTTATTTAATATGTTTTTCGATATTGACATCTTCTTGGTTCCATTAAAATGATATCGATTCGCGCAATTTTACCTGTTCTGTATCTATCTTTTAATATCTTTCCTCTCATTCTCTGTAAAGTTGCATCCATAACTATTGTTTATTTCCTCGTCTGTTGTCAGGTGTGATTCATTTTAAGATTATTTTTTATATCTATCTTCCGAAATCCTTTTTGTGCGTCCAAACGATTTTAATTGTTTATTTTACGAAATAAAATTATGAGTATTGACGCCGAAGCCAGTCCCAAACCGGCTGAAAAAGGAGGAAGGGAAGGAGAAAACATCAGAAAAATACAAGGCTCAGATGACCCAGTGTCGGTACTTGGTATTTGGATCCGTAATCTGAATTACGTGGGAGATGGGCTATCAGCTATAGTGAAAGCATAACTTCTAGAGAAAGGAGATTCGAAATAAAATCCTTCGTTTACCATATTGAGGATAGATGCATTCTGTTCATCGATAATAGAATAGTGCTAACATCCCAAACAAAATGCGTGGACATATTTCACTCATTACGAAATTAAAAAAAAAGAAAACAGAGGACTTAATCAGTAATCATGTCAGACCTTCGTCTGCACTAGGATTTCTGAACATAACACAAATGTAGTAGTAGTAGTAGTAGTAGTAGTAGGACTTTATTAGACAAAAAGTAAGATATTTACAATATTATTTACAAATATGGGTCGCACGGGCAGTAAGCCGTACGTGCTGTTGACAGTCCGTTACAATAAAGTAATAATTGGTACTAGTGTAAAGAAAAATAAACAACAAAAACAGCAATAACATTACAATTACATAAAGAAAACACAATAATAATATTACAATTAAATAATAACACAATAGCATTATACACTAGAAAAACATTAACATTACAATTACATAAAGAAAACACATTAATATTACAATTAAATAATAACACAATAGCATTATACACTAATTAATTTATATATAATTGTTAATAATTAATGGTATTGCATTTTGATAACATATATTTATTCATGAATGAGTGTTGTCCTTATTTTTCGCGTTTTGTCCAGAAATTTACCGAGGTTTATCCAATTTTCTGGATTTACCAATAACTCGTAGCATGCCAATCTTTCCCGATTTGAATTTAGAAATCTTTCCGGTAATAACTGACGTCTCCAATATTCTAAATCATTACATTTTCCTAATATATGTATCTCATCTTCAAAGTTCCCGCACATTGGACATATTCGCATATACACAAATGTAATTGTGTTCTCACCTGCGAGTTATGTTGCTCAGTACGTACCGTCCTCTATTCATCTTTAACTTGTTCCAGACTCTCTTAACAGTGTTCAGAAAAGTTTTAAATATTCTGACTATTTAACTCATGCCTCAGATGGGAGTCAATGACCAATCACATTTCAATCACAGTCGTGTTTCGCCTAAAATTTACCAACTAAAGTTTATCATAATAAAGAAAGCATCTCCTTTTTAACATTCTGAATAGGTCAATTGCATTATTTTGCAGTCACTGACTCTCTAAGAAATACGGCTACCAGATTGTATATATAGTGCATGAATGTCAACACATACCGCATGCGGGAGTTAATATATAAACATTTGTAGCAATTGATTATACCACAAAAAAAACACTGTTTGCACTTTCTTAAATGTATTTTTTCCCAGAAAAATATAATTGTCATATTCACATCACAGGACATTAGAAATGAATTAATATACAGTTCGATGTGTTTCATTTTTTCTCCACTAGAGTGCATTATTACAATATTGCGTTCCTTTGGCAATAAATAAAATGATCTGGTTGCAGTGACGAACAAAATAAGCAAATGAAGCGTACTTATCGTTTCTCATTGTTTTCAAACATCGCCGTTAACATTACATATATGAATATTTTAAAATAACTCTAGTTAAATAATGTCCTAACAAATGCCACTCTTGATTTCCAAATTCTCTAGATAAATTCACTCCTCACGTCGTGAATTTATCGATAATTTGGAAATCACTCGTGGCATTACTTACGAAAACTTCACGTATCAAAATACGTTTGACGGTTTCTTCATCACTTAGGCCTATTTATGGCTTTACGGGCTTTTGAGTGTAGCCATAGTCTCCGCTTGTTAGGAGTTTCTAGACCAAGCTTATTTAGTTACACTTATTTCCCTACATACGTCATGAGTGGCGTGTAGCCAATATACCTCCCAATAAGACATCTAGTAGACAACTAGGGTATTACTAGTATGATGAAGATATGGACATTTTATTTGGATGCCTCTTTTTTCAGGCTTAAGATTCTTTCACGAGCCTGAAAGCCTTCGGATCGGGATTCTCAGTTTAAATTCCTCCCCGAATGAAGTTTTCCTTGAATTTTTTCACACTAAGATCTATCGAATCCGGCCGGGTTTCAAGCCGCGATCTTCGGGACAAGAGGAAAGATCAATAGGCCTACTAGTAAAATTCATATAAAAAATAAGTATTTTCCGCAAATCCACAAATAATATGCTAACCATTAATAACAAGTCTAGACACCCATACCAACATAAAATCAGCACATTTAATAGTTTAATCAACAGAATGCTAAAACTACCCTTGAACAAAACAAATTATAACAAAGAACTACAATATCTTAAAAACATGGCGAAAAGCAACGGATTCAACAAACAAATCATTGATAAGCTTATAAAGAAACAAAAAAGAAACAATGACGCAAACAATATAACAAAACTTGAAAGAGAATCTAACAATAACAAAACATGGATAACATTAACATACACAGGAAATGAAACCACAACACTAGCCAGAACTTTGAAAAAGATAAATAAAAACATTAACATAGCTTATAAAACAGGAAACAAATTAAACAACATAATATATAATGGCATAGAAGAACACAACAAATTCGACAACAAGGGAGTTTACAAACTAACATGTAAAGATTGTAATAAATTTTACATTGGCAGGACAAGCAGAAATTTCAATACAAGATATAAAGAACACCTAAAAGATTTCATACACGCGGGTGATAAATCAAGCTATGCTCAACATCTCATTAACACAGGTCATCGAATGGACACAATTGAAAACACTCTCACGATAATCCACCGAGAAAACATTCCAGCTACTATAAATATATTTGAAGACCTCGAAATTATAAAGCAAACAAACAACACCTCACTTCTCAATGAGAACGCACCCCAGTCAAACCCATTATACGAGATCGTAAAAAACAAGTCAGTTGCTGCTACAAACAGTTGGAGTAAACATCACGGTACACAACAACAACAAATAGCGGAAACTCGACCTGCAGAAGATCGAAGATAACTTCCGAAAGCACTCCAGTTAATTTTATATACAATATTTTAACAAAGTTGAGGACGACAGCACCTACCAACAGGTACAATTTAATTTTTAACTTTCATCATAAGAGGAAAGATTCCTACATCAACTGATGTAAAAATTACGGCTTAGTTTACTTTCACAAATATATGTGCTTTTTTGCGTTATTTGTTATTTTTAATTATTTCCTTAAGAATAGAATTAGTGGTTTGTGAACAGGGTTAATGTTATTATCCCACTCATTCTTGGTATACCTACTGGGCACTTTCCCACTGGTTTTCTTACAGCGAGTTCCTACGCCCCTCTTTCATTCGGAATCAAAATATTATATCTTTCATTCTAATTATTTATAATACATTATATTAATTAAAATATATTTAGCTAAAATACATTTAGTTAAACCACTCAGTGGACTCTAAGTTGTCAGTTCTGCAGAATACGTTAAGGGGGGGGGTGATGGGTGAAATGTCTATTTTCTACATTTGTTACGCTACATACTTGATTTTTTGTACACGTATTCATGCCACAATATGTAATATTATGTTGAAGTTTCATCCATCTACGCTTAAAGGTTTTTGGGTTATTGAAAAAAATCCATTTAAAAATTTGCATACTAAAATTTTTAATTAGTCCCATAATTTTTTAGTAATGTTTTTAAATTTTTTTTCTACACGACCATTGACGTACTTAGAATAACACTGTGCATAACGTTTCTATATCATTATATGCAATCAAGAGGGCTAAGCATTGAAGATGCCCAAGATCGTAGGCTTTGGAGGTTTGGCACGGGAAGACGGCAGCAGCTGTAAAAACCCGAAGATAGATAGATAGAGAGATAGATAGATAGATAGATATGCCTAGATAGATAGATAGATAGATATGCCTAGATAGATAGATAGATAGATAGATAGATATGCCTAGATAGATAGATAGATAGGCCTAGATAGATAGATAGATGGGCCTAGATAGATAGATAGATGGGCCTAGATAGATAGATAGATGGGCCTAGATAGATAGATAGATATGCCTAGATAGATAGATAGATAGATATGCCTAGATAGATAGATAGATAGATAGATATGCCTAGATAGATAGATAGATGGATGGATAGAATAAGTATATACTTCCTCTGCATATGACAATTTTTAAAAAAATTACTACACATATTTTATTTTTTATTTCATAAACTATCAACGTTGTTTCAAAATCCATGCACAGAATTTTAGCCATAGTGTGTGTGCGACATGTAGTGAAATTTTCGTGCTTCTATCATGGAATGTATCAATGCTATTTTAATTTGATTGTATTGAAATTAAATGAAAATAAAAGTGTGGAAAAAAAATTGAAAGTTTGCATGCAATTAAATTGACTATTTAACTCATGTCCCAAATAGGAGTCAATAACCAATCACATTTCAATGAGTTTTTATTTACAACCATTCACAGTCGTGTTTCACCTACAATTTACCATCTAACGTTTATCATAATAAAGAAAGCACCTCCTTTTTAATATTCTGAATAGGTCATAGCATTATTTTGCAGTGACTGACTCTCAAAGAAATACGGCTACCAGATTGTATATATATATATATATATATATATATATATATATATATATAGTGCATGAATGTCAACACATAGCGCATACGGGAGTTAATATAAAAAAATGTAGCAATTTATTATACCATAAAAAAACCACTGTTTGCACTTTCTTAAATGTATTTTTTCCCAGGTAAGAACATTCCAGAAAAATAGAATTATCATATTGACATCATAGTACATCAGAAATGAATTATATATAGTTTTATCTGTTTCATTTTTTCTCCACTAGAGTTCATTCTTACAATATTGCGTTCCTTTGGCAATAAATAATATGATCTGGTTGCAGTGATGAACAAAAGAAGCAGATGAAGCGTACCAATCGTTTCTCATTTATTTTCAAACATCGCCGTTTACATTAAATATATAAATATTTTAAAATAACTATATTTAAATAATGATTTGTGATTAAACAGCTTAATTTTATTCGTTAAATAGTCCTAACAAATGCCACTCTTGATTTCCAAATCACTCCTCACTTCGTGAGTCGTGAATTTATCGATAATTTGGAAATCACTCGTGACATTACTTATGCAAATGTAGCCTACGTGCCCTCCTACAGTCATTAGGGTGACTTACAAGTACCATAGGATACTGAAACTTCACCAATTTGTACTTTAAGGTACATATTAATTTTTAATACAAAAAACAAAAAAAAAAGCTAAATTTGATCGAAAAGATCGAACACTTCACCCATCACCTCCCTTAATTTTTTGAAATTGAAATTTTATTTGTATCTAGTGAATATTAAACCAAAATTCGTAGCTCTTTTCCTTGAAAAATAAGTTAAAATGAGATAATGTTGACCAGCACATTTTTCATTATATGCCCAGTGTTAACGACGTAAATTTTCTGTCATAAATCATTGGCTTGACAGAGGAGAGAAGTAGAGACGACTCGCAGCGAGATTGCAGTCTAGTGCAACTACCATAAATAACAGTACGTAAATATCTTGTATCTCGGCAAGACATTGCCTCCGTTACGGAAAGGGAAACGCCCCGCGTCGATAGTGCTAATGAAAGGAATTCACAGAGGTTTTGGTTGAATTCCTTACTCTCGAAGCATACGGTTTCACCCCGCATTTGCCATTATTACTTCTCTCTCCTACTGTATATATCTCCTTGGAAATCACATGTCTGCATTTCCTTGCACGAGAAAGTGCTTCCTAAAAGTAATATAGTAGGCAGATTCCCCATTATCTATATATATCTGTACATATGCTATTTCTGGCGCTATTTAGCTAGGGTTACCATCTGCATACACACTACAAATCAAAATACTAAATCTTCATGTATAAAAAATGTCTGTCCTTTATGGACTCAAAAACTGCTTGAATGATTTGATGTTTTTTTAGTCATTTAGAGAATTTTTCTGGGAATATTAACATATATAACATATCACCCTAAGTACTATAGGGCCGAAACTAAAAAACAGGTCTGTGTTCAAATTCTGGTTTAGGCATAGGCCTACATATTTATTCCAGGATTTTGTACAAACATAATATTTTATATTTCACCTCCCTCTCCTCCGTAGAAGTGCCAGGTGTATTTTACGCCTTATAGACACGTTTCAAGATAATTAACATATGTATCATATTTGATTGAAATTGCTCCAGGCATTCCAGAGTTATAATGGCTTTTAAGCCTATATAGGGTCCTATATATTTTTTATTTATATAGGCCTACAGATTTTTAATGTTCACACATCTTTCTGTGCCTAAAGTTTTATTTTCCTTCTCCACTCGTCTCTGTCTATCCACTCCATGTCCTCCAGTCCTCTTGTTCTCATTCCCGTTCTTATATCTTGCATCCACGAGTTTCGTAGTCTTCCTTTCCTTCTTCTTCCTGGTGGACACCATTCCAATGTTTTCCTGTGTAACCTTTCTTCTTTCTATATGCATATACATTCATAAATACTAACATATATACTGTACACTTATTTTTGTACATATATTATATACTAATATCAGTTATATCTATAAAATTGATAATAAATTGAAATATTAGCATAGATAAGTTATATTAACGTTCCTATATGGTGTTATATTATTTTTTATAACTAACGACTATAACTTGCTCACGGCATATCGAACCCATAGGTTCATGGCCGCGCGTACATATACTTTCCATACATCACTATCCTGGCGTAATGTTTTCCAATAATCCCCTGTATAATCATGGTTATTATATATATATATATATATATATATATCCATCCATAGTAATTCTGCTCGAAGGCAGGTCCTTCACTGCAATCATAGCTTTTTCATGCTATGCTTGCAGCTTTACTAGGGAATGGTAGATGTAGTAGCTTTCCACACCGGTGAAGGATGATGTTGATAATGATGTTGATAATGATAGGGATGATGATGATGGCCATATGATTTCGGGGACCGTTTGGGCCGTAAAGTTTTTCTGACATTTGTCTTACAGGTGAGGAAAAATCCCGACAAAAACCTCACCCAGTAAAACTGTCCCGACCGGATATCGAACCAGGGCCCGCTGCGTAAAAAGGCAGCACACTACCTCGAGACCACAGCGGTGGAATATATATAATAAAATTTTATGGCAGGTGAACAGTTTTAAATATATAGGTTTCAATTTATCATATGTTAAAATTGAAGATATTAAAAGAACCCTTAAAAACACAAGAAAAGAAACAAAAATTAAATTTTATAAAGTAATGACTGTTCCTGTATTGATGTATGCATCAGAATATTGGACGATTACTAAAAGACAGGATCAAAGATTGGAAGCAGCTGAGATGAGATTTTTAAGAAATATAGCAGGATATACTATGCTGGATAAGAAAACAAATGAAGATATAAGAAAGGAACTAAACATTTTAAAAATTACAGACCCAACAATTAAATGTAGGAACGACTGTGAAATAAACATATTGATAGAATGCCTGAAGGAAGATTTCCAAAATTATTGCTAAATTATAAACCGCACGGAAGGAGAAATGTTGGACGCCCACACAGAAGATGGTTTGAACAATTTTAACAATTCTAGCTTTCATGAAACCGGAACGAGCCAACAGGCTTAATCCCTGGATGATGATAATGATGAAGATGATAATAAATATATATATATATATATGTGTTTTCGTGATTTTATTATCGACATTGTTTCATGAAAGAATCAAAAGGTTTAGACTACGCAAATATTAGCCAATTTCCATAACATTAATATCTTTTTCAGGCAAAGCAGTTTCACTACTATTACAGACTGATTCAGAAATATGGCTATACGTTTGATCGCATTTTGTGACGAAAATATTATTATTAAAGGAAATATGATGTTAACATAGGAAAGGGAATCCTTCAAATTACAACAATAGAACAAAACAAAATAAAATAACTGCTCACGTGCAGCTTGACGGGTTGATTTTGAACGCCTCCACAATTCTCTTCGTTGTTTCTGCATCCGTGCTAATACGAGGCCTTCCAAGAGGTTTGATTTTCTGCATCCTTCTCGTTTCCAGCAGTCGTTTTCTCCACTTCCCCACAGTCGACGGCTGCAATGCTACGTTAAACTCACGTCTTGCCCGTCTTACAGCCTCACGATCATTAGCATACGTTATTGCCCATGCAGCAATTGTAATTTGCTGTTGCATATTCAATGCCATTTTGACTAATGACGTAAGTTCTACACAGTTTTGTTTTATTCCATTGTTTTAATTTAAATAATTGCCTTTCCAACGGTAATTTCATATTTCCTGTAATGGTAATATTTTCATCACACAACGCGATCAAACGTATAGCCATATTTATGATTCACCCCGTAGTATAATTCTTGGCATGCGATAAACTTAATTTTTTGTTTGTTTCAGTATGATGTTTGCCTGACATTGTAACGAGACGAATATATATGGGTGAGTAAAGCAATTCAAAACGTGGCGGCTTCTTGACAAGTGTTAAATTACATATGAACAGTGAGATAAACTCTCAAGTAACAAGTATCTTGTTTTAAGGTGTAATTAGAATTAACTTTATATGAAAATGTGGTGTCAAGTTCAACACGATGCAGTAAATTACATTCTGCAACAAAGTTACAAAGTTTCACATGACGTTATTTGTCTTTAATTACAAGTAACTAACAACTCACAAGAAATGTCGCCAACAGTTCCTAGGTGTCTCAAAACACGGATACATATTTAGGTGAAACATAATTTATCACGTCCTCAGAGAAAATATTTACATTTAGTCTTATATTTGGCTGGATCTCGCCTTCTTACTGGTTTGTAGATTAATAAATGAAATAGTTTTACTCGTGTGCATACACTGTAGACATAAAGGCAAATAATTTGCCCGTGTCGGGGAAAAGCGTTATCGTCCAGAAACATTTCCATTAGATCATATGTTCCCTCCAGACCTTGAGTCTATCTCTTTCTTCCCCTCTTCTCCCGGCAGCGTCCATCATTGTACTTGCTCGCGTCACCGCACACCTGTCAGCTAACCTTAAACATCACTAAACGATGGCCTTTCTCGCATATCGCGGACAAGTCATTTGGCTGAACCTCTACGTAATTTTACAAGTTCTTTCTTTCTTTTATGTGGTTATACAACCAAGTCGTTTGGAGTTATATTTGTACAGCGTTTTTACACGCTTTATATTAGCTTGACCTGTATCTATCTATCTATCTATCTATCTATCTATCTATCTATCTATCTATCTATCTATCTATCTATCTATCTATCTATCTATCTATCTATCTATCTATCTATCTATCTATCTATCTATCTATCTATCTATCTATCTATCTATCTATCTATCTATCTATCTATCTATCTATCTATCTATCTATCTATCTATCTATCTATGTAACGGTATCTTTCAACGCTATTTTCACCCACTTAAAATAATTGGATCGATTTGAAACTTTGTATACTTGTAACGGACCCGTGACAATACAATATTTTCATATTTGTTTCTAAAATCCTGGCCAGAATCATCAGAATATCAAAAAAATGAAAAATGGTATAATAGGTTGCGGACTTGTCGACTTTTTAGTCAATCGTTGTAAGAGCTCAGTTGGTAGAGCGGTGAACTGTAGTGGTATATAAGTTTAGTAATCCATAAATCGCTGGTTCAAATCCGGCTGGGAGGATTTTTTTAGAAGAGTATTACTTTTAGCTAATACTAAAATAGTATCGAATTTAAAGATATTTACATTTTTATCTTATTCTGTAAAATATTAAAACTAAAAAATAAAAAATAAATAATAGTTATAAAAAAAAACAACATGCTTTATTAGCAAACAACATGGCTCTTATTAGAAAACCCCCAAATTAAAAAATTAAACTTTAATTTTAATTTCCAACACGCTTGGGATAAAATTAAGGTGGTTAACAAAAAATCATCTCCAACACATATAGAATAAAACTAGAGTTATCAACAAAAAGAAAATAATTTTACCATCAAAAGCGTGGGGTGCTTTTTATAATTTTTACATTATCTTTTTAAAGACTTTTCTTTTACCAATATCTATTTATTATCAAATATATTAATTGATATAGAGCAACCCACGCTTTTGATGGTAAAATTATTTTCTTTTTGTTGATAACTCTAGTTTTATTCTAGATGTGTTGGAGATGATTTTTTTGTTGACCACTTTAATTTTATCCCAAGCGTGTTGGAAATTAAAATTATTTTTCATTTTTTTAGACCGGTTTTCTAATAAAGCGTGTTGTTTTAGTTTTTTTAAAACTATTATTTATTTATTTATTTATTTATATAGTAATGTATCTGCTGTTAAGTAACTTAAAACTTCACTTCAGCTGCTTCTAATCTTCCTTCAACACTCCTTCTAGGAGGTCTAGTATCACACCCATAAAGCCGTCGCCTTGTAAAATCTTAGTCTAGTGTCTTTCCTTGTTTTCCAGCCTATTGTTAGATAGTACATTATTTGGTGTCCTGTTAATTTTGTTACCCACACTCACACACATATACACAACGAACTAACTCATAGACATCGATGGCCCACAAACATAAGCTCTCAGTATATCCCTATCCCAAACTAATGTTTTCCAATCATCCCCTAAAATATTCTACTTCCCCAAATCATGGTTAAATTATTCTCCCACCTCATTGTAGGTCTACCAACTGGACTTTTTTCTATGGTTTTTCCTACGTATATAAGCTCTCTATATATCACTATCCTGAGGTAATGTTTTGCAATCATCCCCTCTATAATCTGCTTCCCTCAACACATGTTTAATATTATTCTCTCACCTCATTCTTGGTCTAACAAATGGATGTTTCTATGTTTTCCTACAATAAGCTTCCATGCCCCTCTTTCATTCCCCATTCGTGACACATGTCCTGCCCATCGCAGTCTACGTGACTTAACTGTTCTTATTATATGTGGTTTCCTATAAATATCATATAGCTCATTGTTATGTAGTCTTCTTCATTCAGCGTGTCTGTTCTTTACACACACACACACACACACACACACACACACATATATATATATATATATATATATATATATATATATATATAATTAATAGGAAGATAAGTAGGTATATTTCAATTAATGGCGCTATTTAACATTGGTCATTAGAATTGAAAATCAAGTTAAATCTGAAAGGTCAAAAAATTGTTCCCAGAGGTCGCTTATTTCCTCTCACCCTTGAATTTGTTTTACGTGTATTTGTACAAGGGACTGTGGTTTTACTTCCCTTAAGAAGGAAGCCAAAATCAGACTTTTCATCATTTGTTATTAATATGCATTGCATGAATGTAACGAGTTTGATGTAATTAGTGAAAAATAAAAACAAATTACTTTTAGAAGTGGAAGTAATGTCTATTTCAATTTGTCTAAATAATATTAATGTATTTTACCACTTCATTCTTTACAATTTTTTGTCATGATTTTATTTAATTAAGTAGAGCATGGAATAATTGTATTAGGTTTTTTAATTCGCGAATTAAGCCCCCCGTGGACTATCACCTCGACGTGGTGAGGGCGCCGAGTACTCAATGAACCAGACGACCAAATCGGGGAAGTTTAGCTTTGCTAACTTGCCGATTGGTTAGAGGTGAGAAACTAAGAATAGTCCGCAAAGTGGGAGACGTCTGCCAGAAGGTTGACTTCGACCAAGAAAGAAGCCTGCAACGGTCTACGAGGCGACGTGATACCAGGCGATCATCACAACAACTCAAGGGGTGGAAGCAGCAACCCTCTCTAAAGGGGTTAATACTTAGAGGAGCATGGATATATGCTCTGAGACAGCAGCCCTGTCATTATCCTAACTGAAACTTTCGTGGGGAAGGGAGAAGTATATTGACTCTTTGGATGGGGATCATAGAAGTGTTATTGCATGGTTTCATTTGGGGGGATGGATGGCCCATAATTTAACAAATGATGAAGGCATTAAACTATGCCCACTATACGATGACCATGAAAACTGGCAGCATATTATAGCATTCTGTAGAGAGACAGAACAACTTAGATTACAGATGCTGCCGGAGAGATTTCTCAGGTCGGATCGAGGGAGAGTGGCGTGTTGGGATCTTTTAGGATGGATAGAGAGTGAATAAAAAACATGCACATTTTTGGGTACAGTAAGGAAATTGAGATATAACAAAATTGTAGATTAAGGATATATGTATTATCAATAAGAAGAATCTCAATATGGTCTTTGTTTTCGATCTTTAATTATATTATATAATAAGTAGGTCTGATAAGTTGAATAGTCTGATAGTGTATTTGATGCCTGCTGGGACGGGGGGAGGGGGGTATGAGCGGCGGTGTGTATATGTGTGGGTGTATGTATGTGTGTTTTTTCCTAATTTGTTTTCTAGCATTTCTTTTTAATATTAATGTACGGAATATGGATGAGTGTAGATATGTATTATTGTGATGTAGTGTAGACGTAGATTTTACTTATATGTAGCCTGTTATTGTTTTTGATACAGGTGTATTTGTATGTATTTGTTTATATTATGATTAGTTTTATTTTTTATTCATGGAAAAATAATGCACGTACTGCCAAGCAGACCCGTGCGCAATGTAAATGCATATGTATTTTCTTTATTATGAAAAAAAGGCAATGAATTCCATTATCTATCTACCCTGCACAGAGCTCGTAACGCGGTCAGGTGACATTTATTATTACTGATTTATCAGTTTCGATTTTCCATCAGTATAAAACACAACTATCCTGTATTTTATTTCTTAAAAGTGTTATCCACCTACTTGACCAGGATGTTTTCGGATTTTTTTCTATTGAAAGCAAATAATTATAACATTAATAAGAGAGGGCAATTTCATCATTATTCATATTTTTTTAAAAATCGTTAATATTAAGTTAGTCAAAATAATCGATTTACACAGAAAACACGTGACAATTTTAACGTGTTACAAAGGCTTTAGAGTGCTAGGGTAACTGACTCTGGAATTGAAGTTTACTGTTTTGATCATGGCAGTATAAGACATTTTTGTTCTGTTAAAGAGTGATTAAAACATGAAGAGGAGTCTTTATGGAGAAGAGAAGTTAAAAATATTCACCATGTGCCAAAGAATTACTGTATGTCGATCACTTGAATATGCTTACATAATTCCCAGGTGTAGGAGTTTAGTGCCGCGCCGTAGTCGAGTGGTTAAGGCAATATTCCTTAGCTCAGAGCTACAGGACTTGCGTTGGGTCGAGTCTCCAGTCGGGAACTTTTCTCATGGAATTTCCTCCAGTATGGGACCGGTGCCCACCCAAACATCAAGTGGTATTTGGATAGCTACAATACGTAGCGGCTACAGGTTGAGAAAACCAGCTATAACGGCTGGGAGACCCGACATGCTGACCACATTCAACCCCTATACTGCCTGAATGATCGTTTCCTCTGTGATTAGCACATATGGGTGTGAGGCAGCAGTTGGTTGATAGGCCAAGGGCATTCTATGCCTGATGCGCCGTGGGTTGAAGGTGTTTAGTGTAGAACCTTGCTAACTTCATAGCATAAATACAAATAAAATATCGTAGATTCACAATTTCAAAAAAACTAACGCCGACTGAAGTATTTTTTGTCATTCAGTAGCTGAAGAAATTATAGGAAGTAACTCGATAAGCAGATGAAATCTAATAATTTTAGTTACAATGTTCACAACCTAATTTCACTGCCTTACTTAAAAAAACCTTCTCAGTTGTTCTCAAGAGACTGAATGAACCTATTACCGACCTTATTCTCAGAGAAAAGTTTTTACAGTATAGCCGGGAATCGAATCTGTGAACTCTTGATGCCATTTACACGCTATAGGCCTATGTTCCATCAGTAGCTAAAATGGTGAAATGGCCTCATTATAGGCCTTAGGAGGCCCTAATAAGAGTAGGAAGATAAGGCTCGCATCTTTCTAGACAATCTGTACCAGATGTTAGCGGGTTGTCAGATCTTAGTGACGGCAGCTTTTATCCCTTAACACTAGTCTTATACTCATTACTTGGGGACTGAATATAATAATATGGAAATATTTAGTACGAAATATATAACCGAATCCTTATATTATAAGAATATTTTAAAATATTTAATTTTGTGTTATTGATTTAGTGAGACATGCTAAATATTACATATAGAGGAATTCTGCGACATAAACTATAGGCCTATTTAGATGATTTTTGTTTTTGTGAAAATATATTAAATATCTTTGTTTTATTCTTATTGGTTTAATCAAAAATTTAACAAGATGGAATTTATAGTAGATATAAACAATTTTTGAAAATAAGTTTGAAATAATTTCTTTAGTTTAAACAGGATATTGTAATACCGTATATTTTATTCTCGATGGTTTAATCTGACAGTCTAACATACGAATGATTTCATCACAGTGGATTTTTGTACCATACATTTCAATATTTCGATTTTGCATTTCTTACAGAATAAAACATATTAAAATATTTACAGTTCTTAATGACTGCCTTTAATAGCAATACATGTAATATAATATTAGCCTAAGATATATATATGAAACAGCGAATAAAAGTGAAGATAGGAGAAGAAATGTCAGAGGGAAGAGAAATTGGAAGGGGAGTAAGGCTAGGATGTTCTGTATCTCCTACTGCTTTCAACATTTACCTGGAAGATCTAATGAAGAACCGCTTCAGCAATACGGGAGGCGTAAACATGGGAGGCTGAAGAATAAAGTGCATAAGATTTGCTGATGATATGGCTTTGCTAGCAGAAGATGCAATGACACTGAGGAACATGCTGATGGACCTAAATGATAAGTGCGAGGATTATGGTATGAAGATAAATATAAATAAGACGAAGACCATGGTTATAGGAAGGAAAACAAGGAAGATAAACATGAGGGTTAAAGATGAGGCCATTGAACAAGTGGAGAGTTTCAAATACTTGGGTTGTACTATCAGTAGTAATATGAACTGCGGTCAAAAAGTAAAGCAAAGGATAGCAATGGCAAAACGAGCTTTTAACAAGAAGACAAGCATTTTCTGCGGACCTTTGGCAAAATAATTACGGAAGAGGCTGGTGAAGTGCTTTCTGTGGAGTGTAGCTTTGTATGGTACAGAAACGTGGACTTTACGACGGAATGAGGAAAAGCGACTGGAAGCTTTTAAGATGTGGATATGGAGAAGAATGGAACGTATAAAATGGACAGACAAAATAAAAAATAATTATGTGCTAGACAGAGTGGGTGAAGGAAGAACACTACTGTAACTCATAAAGATGAGGAAAAGAAATTGGATTGGCCACTAGTTAAGAATAAACTGTCTGCTGAAGGATGCCCTAGAATAAATGGTCAACGGAAAGAAAGTTAGAGGCAGAAAAAAACATCAGATGATAGACAATATTAAAATAAATGGTTTATATACGTATACAAAAAGGAAAGCTGAGTTAAGGAAAGAGTGGAGAATGCTAAGTTTGCAGTGAAGGACCTGCTTTTGGACAGAATACTATATATATATATATATATATTACGGGACTATACTTTATTTGTATGATTGGTTACACTTATATTAATAATAGTAGTAGTAATAATAATAATAATAATAATAATAATAATAATAATAATAATAATAATAATAATAATAATGCTTTATCCCCTCAGGAGTCCCCATCTAGGGGATATGTGGATGGCGACCACAAGGTACCCAAGCTGAGCAAGACATTGCTTCCACTTACTTGTGATTTGCTCCTTACTTTTATCTTTAACCGATCTGGTATTTCTTCCTTTCTTCCACTTACTAATATTTTTGAAACAATAAATTTAATAATATATTAGCTTCAAATTCTTCGAGAATATTTTAATCAAATATACATATATTTTTTTAACCTTGCTATCTAACCTCTCTTGGTTAACTCTTTGTTTTTTTTTCGACCCCGACGCTATTAGGGCATCCGAGGGCTAGGGAGTCTTTCCTTTCTTCAATTTCTTGTCTCCTTTATTTTATTTTCTTCTCCAGAAAAGCCTGACCAGAGGCTATAAGATGGCAGCCCCATCACTGGTCTTTCCTTCCTTTGGCCAGCAACCAATCGAAGGGACTCTTATTATGCTTTCAAGTCTTATACGAGAATTTCCCGGAAGGATCAAACTTATGACTGACTAAATTGGAAACACCATCTTAAAAGAATGAGTTCAAATCGGATCCCCAAAGCTGTTTATAATTATATATCAAGACGACGAAGATCTCTGGGCCATCCCATAAAACGCTGGAGGGAAAATTTTCTATAGGATCGTAACAGGCCTTGGCCTAATACTTGGAAGGAAGAAGAAGATAATGCTTTATTTCATCTGGCAGAATTACGGTTATAACCCTTCTCTTCAACTCAACCAGCGAATAATAAAATAATACAATAGATGCATATTGCAATTTTAAAGTGTTGTTAAAACATAGACTAAAGAACGTAAATGCGTATGTGGTGTAATATTAACTAACACTAACTAAACATGGAATAGACGTAAAATAAAATGAAGTAAGAAATGCTTCATAGATGAATATTTATAGGGATATATAAATACTGAAATTAGTTGTTATGCAGTTAGTATTTTCATTGTGTAGAATTTAAGATGTCGGTTATTTTTGATTTGAATAAATAATAGTGATTGACACAATCCCTGATATGACTGGGAAGTGAGTCCCATGCTCTCGTCACAAATACGATCAATGTTTGTTTGTTGGTTTGTTTGTTCGTATTCTATGCGCGGCCATACCGTTGATCCGATTTTGATGGGGTTTTTTGCAAAATGTTCAGGGGATTCCCTGGATGAACATAGGCTATAAGAGAGTTGTGGTTTTCAACCCCTTCACCCCTAAAAATCACCATTTGTAGTGAAAAACGTTAATAAAGTCCCTATTTAGACGCTTAAATGGCTTACGCTGCCTAAACCATAACAAATACACCAAATTAATGTACACAGAATTGAACATCTCAAAAAACTCTACAGAAAAGTCTGCGACAGCATATGTTTATCTTCTACGGATAACTCCTTACCTTTTTATGCCTTTCATTGATGACAAGAAGATCGGGATAAGCAGATTCCCGGGCAAGTATAACAGCGCACGGCTAGTGGTAAAAACACATTAACATTTATTTAGGAGTAGCAGCGCACGCCGGGTATTAGCTAGTATGTAATATTTGGTGCTTTTTAATTTAAACCACACTTTATATGTAACCAATAAAAACAAAATTATCATGAATTGGCAAAGTTAAATGCAGATGTTCAAGCCACGAACATATGTTCATCTGCAAGATGTAGTTTACTACTATACACGTTTATATATTTAAATCGGGTATAAATATAATTAAATAGTCAGTATTTAAAACACGAACTTGTTAAACTTTGGGTTACGTAACGAAGCCTATGGAGGATTTAGCGTAACGAACCACAGCTCCGGTGTGGTCAGACAGTAATTAACCGCCTTGCAACACTTATATCATGTTATTTGACAAGTTCATTAGCTCGTCTCGCAATTTTTTAAAATTAACTTATTGAAGTGTAGTACTGATGGTAAACATTTTAAATGAATAGGAAAATATTAATGATACACATAAAAAACTTCATTATTAATGAATTATTTAAATATTATCTTTATAGAAATTCTATTGGTATATTACCTATATCTTTATCATATGGGACCATTCGTAGACCTCCCATATAGCCTACTATTAATATAATAATAATAATAATAATAATAATAATAATAATAATAATAATAATAATAATAATAATAAGCTTATTACGTTATTCAAGTTTCCATAGAACTCATCTTTCTTCGTAGGCGATTCATCTTGGCTTATGCCATACACTCCTAGAATTGTAACTTTTTTCCCAAAAATATTTATATTAATTTTAATCATATTTTCATTTATGGCCTCCCAACTAGTTACACATTTCTTGAATTTCTTCTTAATTATCATTGAGATTTCTCTCTGCGCTCGTTTATGTTTCTCTACTCCGCTGAAAAAATGCATATATGGGCCTTTAACTTCTGAACCTTTTCCTTTATTTTTTGTTTCTGTTAGCACAATTATGTCTTGGTTAAGCATTTTCATTTCCTCTATGATGTCAACCATTTTATTTTGAACACCTCGAATATTTCATGTTCCAACAAGAAATGTCCTTTTCCTTTGCTTTTGTCGTCATGGTTTATTTCCGTCCGGCTTTAAATTTTTAGGCTTTTTAGCATTGTTATGTTTTTGTGACAAACAGGGAGCTGGCCTGATGCATCAACCCCCAACCTGGAGGACCAGGTAATTTTTGGTCAAGGTTTTCTTCCTCTAGCCTTTGTCAAGCCAATGACGAACTGCAAGGCGACGGGTTCTGTACCCTAGATAAGGGGCCCTCACAGGATACTATCAGCCAGGCGTACTGAAGCCTGTTTTTTAACGAGGTTGTTACTCCTCCCCCTCACCCTTTTCTAACCTGGCTTGGGACAGGCTTTTTCGGGTCTTAATAATAATAATAATAATAATAATAATAATAATAATAATATAACTGTAGTAATATTAATAACAATAATGATGTAAAATTAATAATAATAATAAATAATTTATAACTGATAAAATAAAACTTATAATAATGATAATTTTGACAGAGATAAGACCATAAAGACTTCAGGCATTTTCTTTCACGTAACTAAATTGACAGTAAGTAAAGTAAAGTAATCCCACTACAGGCCTCAGGAGGCCCTTGGGGCAGTAGGAGGTTAAGGCTCCCACTATTTCTGGACAATCGGCACTTGATGTCAGCCGGGTTGTCAGCCCTGCGTGGCGGCCGCCTTTACCCCCAGAACAAGCGTCTGGTACTCATTTATGTTAGAGGCTGAGTCGACCCCAGGGCCATAGTGCCTTCAGAAGGTTTGGGTCAGTTTAAAAATCCTGACCCCACCGGGACTTGAACCCTCGACCTTCCGGCTTGTAGCTCAGTCCCTTAACCACTACGCTACGGCGTGCCCCAAACGTAAGATCTAAAAATACATGGAGTGTACATTCATAGCAGTTGTGAAGAAAATATTACTTACAAAATATAAATTTTAAGTAATAGAAATATAGCTTATATTTAATGAGTTTACTTATAAATTTAGCCGTATTGTACAGTAAATCTGTCAGCAAATTTACTAAAATATGCTTGAACTTGGAAAGATTACAAGTGTGGATAGAAAGGTTGCAATTGTAATAAATATATGTATAACTGTGAAATTGACCTGTCAGATATTCATAGAACTTATACGTTGTGCATTTAAATAGTTTTCAAGTCTATTCCGACTCTAACAATAATCTACTATTAGTTTAATTAATTTTCATTAGTTAAGTAATATTAACTGCGCTGTGTGCAGATAGCTTTATTGCAAAACAATTTTTTTCACAACAATTTTAAGTCGATACAATTTGAGAGTCCCACGTGAACTTCTAATGCTCTATTATCTACTTATGCTAACACGAATATATATTTTGTATATTTTACGTAGTCAGTAATTTACATTCATTTGCAGGGCTCCAATCATTCACAAATGCATTCGTGTATTTTTTATTTCTACAAGGACAGCCCTTCATTACATACTCAGCATTTTCTATTCTTCTCTCTGTTCTGCTTTCCTCTTCGTAATATTATAATGATATTGTGCAAAGAAAAATTAATGTCTCAACCAGGAAACGAACCGTGTACCTCTTGTATTCCGTACAAGCGTGCAAGACCACTACACAATTCGAGACCTGATAGAAGCATTAACAATTCTTTCCACATATACTAATCTATAATTCTCGTTTCGTCCGCTGTCAGGTAGATGTCACCACCAACGTCAACGGCCGGTTTCATTTAGAAGTATCCATGATTTGAGAATTTTACACCATCACTTTTATAAGCAGTAATCGATGTTATTTAACACTTTACAATATTGTTATTTTAATACAGTTCCAATGATAGATAATATTATAATATTATAATGATATTGGGAAAAGAACAATTGATGTCTGAACCAGGAATCGAACCATGAACCTCTTGTCTCGAATAGTGAAGTGATCTTGCACGCTTGTACGGAATACGAGAGGTCCACGGTTCGATTCGTGGTTCAGACATTAATTTTTCTTTTCACAATATCATTTTAATATTATAATATGATCCATCATTGGAACTGTGTTAATGACAATTTTGGAAAATGTTAAATTTCCTCTTCGTGTCTACATGTGGTTCATTTATCTTTGTGTTTTCTATCATATATTTTATTCCTCGTGCATTTATTTTTTACACTATACTACACTCAGATTCAACCCAGGAAGTTACTGTGTGTTTGAAATAGGGAACAGGGTTGCCATTTTAACAGTATTTTCTTGAGAGAAACCCTTATATAAAACTGAAGATTGCAACACAGCAGGTACAGAGTGATAAGTTGTAGCAGTCCAAGCCACTTCCTCTTTAAAAAAATAGTTACCACTTGTCACTGAGCTCTTGCGGATTTGTACTATCCTGTGTGAAAGTGTTGACGCTCATATTTACTATAAAACTAGTTTGCATGCCGTAAAAGGAAAAGTATGTTTTTTAAATTTATAGTACATAGATTTCGAAAAAGTACTGTTAACCTTGCCGCTCCACCCCTCCTTAACAAACAAACACCGTTATTATGAGTTTGGCAACATCTACCCTCTGTCGGTAGGGGGACACTGGCATAGCCCGTAAGATCTGTAGTAATATCCTGGGTTGAATTAGAATGTAGGCCTGCTAGTAAGTGATCACCAAGTGTGAAAAGACATCCCGTGGCTCCTTACTCAATCCCGCCCATTCTATTCAACCCTACGTCGGATAAACTGACAAGGTAAAACACTGCTACTCACTTGTCTGTTGTGTTGTTTCATCGGGAGTGTACCTGTATGCGGGAATGAGGGGGGTCGTCTTTTCACACCTAGTGTGCACTTATTAACATCCCTGTACTATATCTCAAGGTGCATAATTCAGCAGGCGATTTCGTCTTAGCCAGTGACCCAACCAATCCCTTTATCTCTTCTTTAACTTTAAGTTTTATAATCATTCTTTATAAATCCGCTGTAATTAATACAACTTCGTTCTTTAGTTTGTACAATTCACACATTTCATTCTTCTACATATCCATATTTCTGGTGCTTTGTCTTCTGTCCTTCTTGTTCTTCTTCTTCTTAAACTTAATTTGTAGGATTCTCATCCTGTTTATTTTCAAAATCACTCCTCGGAGGAAGACGTATTGGATGTGCATTTACTGTCTATCCATCTCTTGGCTGGTCTTCCTTTTGTTCTTCTCCCGTCCATTGGTCTATCTTCTTTAGCTCTTTTTGCAAGCCGGTTGTCTTCTACTCTTTCTATAAGACCCTTCCAATATTTTCGTCTATTTATAATAAATTTGGTTATGTCTTGAATATGACATTTGTCTTCTATCCTGAGTACCAGTATATCTTAAAATCAAGGTATGCGTTCCATACATTGCCACAATCAGAACTAAATACTTCAATAGCCTCTTCTTTAATTATCTTCCGTTTCATTTTATGTTAAAAACTTATTTTAGTATTACTGATCTCTGTTTGACTTCATGCAAACCTCACAAGAGAGTTGTCAAACATTACATGTCGAAACCTACCTGGAAATTTATCCCAGAAGAACGTTGTAATAATCCAAGGCCATGTTAAAAAATGTGTCTTTTTAATTGCACGACATTAAAATCCAGCGAAAAATACTCTCATTTAAACTACAGGGAAATAAACAAAACAACTCCTAAATTGGTGAAATGGGTAAACCTTGAAAACCTGCTTGCATGCTCCGTCCCGCCGCACTTCAATCCTGATAGTGTGCCCGCTCGACGTGACCCATCTCACTACATTCCGCTTTACTCACGCAGGGAGTCCATCTACCTCGCAAAGTGTCATTACTGGATTCTGGCTTCACCATCTGTGCCTTGCAGTTAAAAATGACAGATGTGTTTTTGGACACGGTTTTGGTACATCATCACGTTTCTCTGAGAGAAATTTCAAGATAGGTTTCGGCATTCAATGGGCGACAGTTGTCAGTTGTTTGAAATCGTATAAGTTTACTAGTTCAACAGATACATCTTGAAATTTCACTTTTATCTTCTTCTCTTTCCTCCAGAAGACCATACCTTTCATCCTCAGTGCGTTTATTTTTTACACCACATTATTAAGCTCCTAAAAATTGTCATGGTACGTTGACCTGATGGCAGATGAGCAGGACTTGCAAAGATTACTATATAATGGCCATCAAAGCTATCAAAGATTTAATGCGTGAACATATCATTTACTTAAACTAAACCTATGATCGTAACTAAATTCCCTTTGAGATATAGGTTAAGTTAGAACTCGAGGAAAGGACGACTCATCCGGTCTGATGTGTAAGTATCTAGAAATTGAGATAACTGGTTGGGTATCTCTGAATGAATGACATTTCTAAAAAAAATACTTAAATAAGAAAATACAACTTACATTTATAAAGCATTGATACAACAACCAATACTAACATATGCAGCAGATCATAATGCTGACATTATAACAATGAAACATCTGAGTAACGCATGAGTGAATAATTTAAGGAAAATCCTACATGAAACAAAGAGATATAAATTTATAAATGAGGAAATTAGGAAACATCTGAGCATTCAACCAGTAAATAAATGACTGAATAAGAGAAGACATAAATGGAATTATACGCATTTCGAATGGGATCAAAGGATGGTTCGTATATCAAGAGATAATCTACAGTGGGAATGGAATATCAAAGAATGTTTGGGAAAAATTTTAGTTTCTGGACTAAACAGGCTGTAAACCTACTACAGAAGAAAAAAAAGAAAAAGAAGACGAAGATTATTAGACTCAAGTTTAGAATATTTTGACATGCGATTTTCCGTACTACATTCTTGTAAGACTGTTGCTCTACGTACGTTTTAAGTCTTTATTAACATTTCGTAATATTTTAAACGTTTTGAAACTATGTTTATAACATTTTTTACGATTATTATTAAATATTTATCTACGTACGCAAATTGTCTAATTTATCTCAAATGATTTGTCTTCAGAATCGTAGTTCTCATGCGCGTTCGCATTAAGTAACTTCCGCTAGATGGCGGAGACTCTGTGAAATCGAAATGACCAACATTCGAAAATATATTTTAAGAAATTTTTATTTACTCCCTTCATTTTATTAGGTGCCGATGGGGCAAGTTAATGTACGTAACATTAGTACAGTTCATTTAATAATATGAATGTTATTTATTTTGTTAGGTTAGGATGGGGGAAGTTGGTGTGCATCCATTTCTTATAAAGATGTTTCGGAATTTATTGTGAAGGTTTATCATACTGATTTCACACTTATGTCCACCATCTAGCAGAAGTTTCTTTTAAGCGTTCGCGCATGCGTACTATGATTATGAAGAACTTCTCGTTGGTCGAGATAATCTAAATCACTTCCTATCATTATGTTTCGTATTGTCACTTTAACTTCTGACATAGAAGTCATACCATACTTAATTCTTCTTTCTCCTATCACCTTCCCTCTCAATATTGTGGATACAATTCTAAACTGTATCCTCCAAATAGATATTCACCAAGTTGGCAATAAAATATTTCTTGTCGTCTTTCCAGTTTGCATCCGATCTAACGTGTGGTCCCCTATCCTGACATCAATTCGTTGTTTCATATAAATATTAACTGGAACTCCATTGTATCCATGTTATTTCACATCTCCATAATTGTTGCCTAGATCAATTCACCCTATCAAAATCCTTATCTAAGTCCACAACAGTACTTTTAGGTTACTTGATTTTATTTCTCTAGATACCCATTTGGTCTTACATACGGTAATAATTCAGTTACTTAATGTGTGTCTTTTTCTTGTGATTATTCGTTTGTTTATTCGATGAGTATAATATCGAATATTTCTGTTATGAATCAGTCTGGACACCGGGCAATTAAATCTAACATTTGGCAATTTTACAACGGAAGCGAATCTTTTCTTTGTAATAAGGGAACTGTTAACCATTACATGCCGAAACCTATCTTGAAATTTCTCCCAGAGAAGTGTAGTGATGTACCAAGGTCGTGTCCAAAAAAAAAAAAATCTGCCGTTTTAACAGAATGGCACAGAAATCTAAGGCAGAATCCAGCAATGGCAACCCACGGTATGCAGCAGATTTTACATCCCTTCATGAGTTAAGAACGGGGTGAAGTGAAGCGGGACGGAGCGCGGTCGGCGGGTAGTGAGGGTTATGCAGTCTGCCAATACAGGAGTTATATTACTTCCCTACATTTTAATGAGAGGTTTGGCGCCTGATTTTAGTGCAGTTAAACACGGCAGATTTGTTATTTTATTTTATTTTTTTGGGGAATGGTCTTTGTACATAACAAAGCTTCTCTGGATGAACTGTCAAGTAGGTTTCAGCATCCAATGGTTGAGAGTTTCCATGTAAGTTAACCACCTCTTCAAATTTAGCTTACATAAAACTGTAATATACTTTGGATGAGATCGAAACAACTACTCTTTGATTTCGAGATAGAACATTATCCAGAAATTATAATGACAATAATAATCATAATTAACATTGACATTTCCCTAAATATAGGTAGGCCTATCATTAAACAGAAACATCAGATGTTTTGTTTCACATTCAAGATTTTTGTTAGCCCGATCGAATAGTGTTAGTCCAAGATCCGGCTGCAATATTACTACGTTCATCGAGTGTATGAACCAAATATTTTTTTTTCATAAAATTGTGAATTACTGAATACATTTTTGCCGAGTTGCCTATTAAAATTCGGCCGCTAGTATGTTTAATTAAAATATAATTGATTTATTTATTCGAAATAATTTGATTCACTTGTTATTAAAATGCATTATAATCCAGTTCGCAGAAATGGATGTATAGAGCTTAAAAAGTTTTGGTTCCCATTGCACACTTGGCCGTAAACCTCCTCGCGGCTACAGCCGGCTGTGACACCAATCAGTAATAAAATGACTGTAATCACATATTTATTGTTTTATATTCTTCCCTCGCAGCGGGAAGTAAAATACTGCCCTTTATGTGTACTACGTACAATGTATATACAAAAATATATCCAAAATATAGTGTTAATATACATTCTACGAAACGAATCACAGCATTTTAAATTAACTGAACTTTATTTGAAACAATATAAAACAAATAAGTACGTATTTACATCCTTTTATTACTTATTGGTGTCACAGCCTGCTGTAGCCGCGAGGAGGTTTTCGGCCAAGTGTGCAATGGCAACTAAAACTTTTGAAGCTCTATACATCGATTTCTGCAAACTGGATCTTCTTCTTCACTTCACGGGCTAGGCAAATTGCCTGTTCCGCCTCACAGTTGTTCTGTCCATCTTTTCACTGGCCTTCCTCCATTCCTTGAACCTCTTGGCTTGTAGTTGAATACTGCTCTTGGTAATATTGTTACATTCATTCTTTCCACACGTGTAAACAATTTCTCTCTATATTCTCTGATTTTCTCATCTAATGAATATATATTTAACTCTGTTCTTATATCTTCATTCCTTATCCGATCCAATCTTGTGCAGCCTTTTGTTCTTCTAAGGAAGTTCATTTCTGCGCTTTGTATTCTACTTTTTGCAATTTTTTGGTCATTGCCCAAGTTTCGCTCCCATAAAGTAATGCAGGAACTGCCAATGTTTTATAAAACTTCAATCTAATATCTCTTCTTGTTTTATTCTTTAATGTTTTATTTATGGTTCCGCATATCATTTGAAATTTCGACAGTTTCATTTGTATGTCACTTTCAGTTTTTGTGTTTATAGTAAAATTACAACCCAAATAATTAAAATTTGTTACTTTTTCCAGAGGTTTGTTGTCTATTACGATTTTTGATCTCATATGATCATTTCCCCAAAATGCCATTATTTTTGTGTTTTTCTTTTGATATTTTGAAATTATATTCTTGGCATAACTGGATTATAATTTATTTTAATAACAAGTGAATCAAATTATATCGAATAAATGAATAAATCATATTTTAATTAAACATATTGGCGGCCGAATTGTAATAGACAACTCGGCAAAAATGTATTGCCATTCACAATTTTACAAAAAAGAAAAATATATTTTGTTCATGCACTCGATGAACGTAGTAATCTTGCAGCCGGATCTCGGACTACGTTGGCTACTTACAGTAGTTATTCTAGCCTAAATTCAGATTAAAGTTGAGAGATACACAAACTCTAGTTAAGTAACTTGTAAAAAAATATATATCTGTCTATACTCTTACTTCCCCACAAGGTTCAAAGGTGCTCCATTGCGATAGTTATTTAATCAAGGTAATTTAATTACGCGTCTTTCCCAACAGATGTCAGCGACGGACAAGTAGGCCCAGGTTGCTCATCGCCTCAAATATACATCTAGAATGCAACTAAGGTATTACTTGGATATGAAATGCTCAGAGGCACTAATTTAGGCTTGAGATTCTTTTAGGAGCTCGAAAATCTTAAAAATCGGGAGCCCCTCCCGGAGGGTTTGTCCCTTGCTGTTTTTCATTCTAAAATATCCATCAACACCCGGTAACAGTCTTAATCCCTAGACGACTAGAGCCGAAATTGTATAAATTTGGAAGCGCCCATGTGCAGATTAGCACAGTTCTATATAACTAACTCACTGGCACTATCGTAACCGTGGGTTCATGGCCGCACGGAAATAAGCTCTCCATTCATTCCTATCCTGAAATAATATTCTGTAATTATCGTCCGTATAATCTACTTTCCTCAAATCATAGTTAATGTTATTTGCCTATCTCATTCTTGGCCTTCATACTGGGCGCTTTCCCTCTGTTTTTCCTAGAAGGAGTTTCCATGATTCTGCATCATTCTCTATTCCTGCTACATATCCTGACCATCGGAGTCTACGAAACTTAACTGTTATTATAATATCTGATTTCCAATAAAGTTCATGTAGCTCACTGATATGTAGAATATTTTATTTGTTCTTCTACTAAACTATTACTAATGATAGTAGTAGTAGTAGTAGTAGTAGTAGTAGTAATAATAATAATAATAATAATAATAATAATAATAATAATAATAATAAACCTCCTGCTCCAAATACACGCCCTCACGACTTGTTAATGAACTCTCCAGAGAACCATTCTACATAGAAGAGGTGAGGCTAAAGTTCCTACTACCAGTGACACCAGCTTACCAGGTCCTCCTGCAAGAACTCCACGAAAAGAAACGCAAAATATGGGAAGAATTCTATATTAATGACGTCATGAGAAATCGTGAATGGACTC
>JASPKZ010008484.1:0-125000 GCA_030220185.1 Diploptera punctata | reverse complement strand
ATTGCGGAAGTGATCATTATATGCTTTTGGGAAAATTCATATTAACAAGTAGCAAAAAACAAAATATTGAAGTAACGGCAGACAGAATAAATACAACTCCTTTGAATGAACAAAGATATAAAGTAAGTTTACTCTATGATGAGAGTATAAAATATCTTTATCAATCAAGATTAAAGCAAAAACTTAATTTAAATGTAAATAAATCTGCAGTGGAAATGTATGATCAACTAAAGGAAAGTATACATTCAGCAGCTTTAGAAGCACTTGGGACAGAAAATCGAGAACCAAAAAGAAACAAAGAATGGTTTAATCACGATAATAAAAAATTAGTAGAAGAAAAAAAGAAAGCACGGATGAAATGGTTATCAGATCACTCAACAACATCTCGAAATGTATATATCACTTTAAAACATAAAAAAAAAGGTGGAAGTGAGAAGAACAAAAATGAGTACTGGGATAATATATGCTCGAATATAGATCATTCGATTGGATATGCTAGATCTAAAGAAGCTTGGAAAACATTACAAAATATCAGGAAGTCAGAAAGAAAGAAGATAAATATTCAGTTGATAAGACCATCAGAATGGATGCAACATTATAAAGGTTTACTTCAAGAAAATAGAAATGAGTTTCAACTTCAAGATACGGATGTAGAATATAAATTTGACACTCCAGAGATAACAGAGGATGAAGTAAAGAGAGCTTTGAAAGAGGCAAAAAATGGTAGAGCACCAGGACCAGGAAATATTCAGACGGAACTCCTAAAACATGGAGGAGATATTTTGGTAATATTTTTAACAAAACTTTTTAATAAAATTGAAATTGGAGACGTTATCCCAGAAGACTGGAATTTATCGTACATTACTCCTATTTTTAAAAAAGGTGATAAGAAACTGTGTTCCAATTATAGAGGTATAAGCATTCTACCCTCAACAGCTAGGATTTTTAGTAAAATTATAAATGTTAACTTAAGGAGATAAAAGATAACTTAAGAGAAGAACAATGTGGATTCCGGAGTGGAAGATCATATATTGATAATATTTTCTGTATTAGACAATTACAAGAGAAAATCCTAGCAAAAAATAAAGAACTACATATGACCTTTATTGATTTAGAGATGACATATGATAGTGTACCTCGACAATTGTTATGGACGGCAATGAGAAATATGAATATCTGTGATAAATGGATTAATATTGTTAGGAGGATCTATAGTAATACAAAAGCTAAAGTAAAAATACAGAATACTTTAACAGAGGAATTCACAGTGAATAAAGGCCTTAAGCAGGGATGCAGTTTCTCACCAATTCTTTTTAACATTTATTTAGACCAGGCTCTTAACTTGTGGTATAAAAAATGTTCTGAAATGGGTATTCCTATAGGAGGAAAAGTACTGCATTCATTGTTGTTTGCAGATGATCAAATAATTTTTGCAGGGTATGAAGATGATATGAAATATATGATAAATAAACCAATGGAAGAATATAAAAAATGGGGACTGAATATAAATTTACAGAAAACAGAATATATGGGTTTGGAAAAGGATGTGGATAACCTCATACTTGAAACAGGGAAAATAAAAAAGTGTGAATTTTTTAAATATCTTGGGTCAATAATTACAAGTTTTGGTACACGTGAGAGAGATGTACAGACTAAAATTGCAATGGCAAAAAATGCAACTAAGACATTACATGGAGTAATTTGGAATACAAATATTACAAAGAAAACTAAAATGAAAATTTATAAGAGCATAATACAGAATATTTTGTCATATGGAAGTGAAACTTGGTATTTGATGGAATTACAAAAGAACAAAATTAGAACAGTTGAATTTGACTATTTTAGAAGAAGCCTCCAAAAAACAAGACAGGATAAAATAAGAAATGAATTCCTTTGGAGAGAAATGAATGTCACCACATCTGTTGTTAAGAGGATTGAAAATCAAACACTTAAATGGTATGGCCATGTACAAAGAATGGAAAATGAAAGATGGCCAAAAAATATATGCCAATGGTCACCCCCTGGAAGAAATAAACGTGGCAGACCAATATGGAAATGGAAAACCTACGTCAGAACTATAATGGATGATCGGAATTTGGAAGAGGGAGATTGGAATGATAGAGATAAATGTAAACTGAAGACGGCAAAACTATAAGTGGGGGAAAGCCGAAGAAGAAGAAGATAAAGATCTAAAACGAGTCCAAGAAACAACAAGAATGAAATAAAATATATATTGAATTCCGTCCGGATATTGGGTACGTGGGTCAATGAACTATAGCTACATAAAAGCACGACAGTTCTGCTATTTTATAAAAAAAATAGCTGCATTTAATTTACCCTCTAGATTAAGAGTAAAATGTAAGCTGATTTGACACTTCGGTAGGGAAAATTACAAAAAAATAATAAAAAAAATAAGGGAAGATTATTCATAATAATGATAAAAATAGACTAAAAATAGGTGCAAAATAATAAGAAATATATTTAGAAGTTAAATTCAGAGGAAGTACCGGTATGTATCAAGATTGTATTAAAATAATTATCCTAAGTAATGCAACGAGTGATTTCCAATTTATCTAGAGAATTGGGAAATAAAGAGTGGCATTTGTTAGGACTATTTAACGAATACAATTAATTCGTTTACTCACAAATCATTATTTAACTATAGTTATTTTTAAATATTTATATATTTAATGTAAACGGGGCGATGTTTGAAAACAAATGAGAAACGTTTGTTATGTCATTTGTTCATCACTGCAACCAGATCATATTATTTATTGCCAAAGGATCGCAATATTATAACAATGCACCATAGTGGAGAAAAAATGAATAACATCATCCTGTTTATAACCAACATTATATGTTATTAATTAATTTCTGATGTCCTATGTTGTAAATATGTTAATTATATTTTTCTGGAACGTAAGAATTTTTACATCTTAATATATACATTATTATATTCAAACGTATTTAGAGTCAGTCACTGCAAAATAATGATCTGACCCATTCAGAATGTTAAAAAGGAGGAACTTGATTTTAATGTGATAAAATTAAATTGATAAAATCGAGGTGAAGTCAAAATTCATTGAAATGTTATTGGTCATTGACTCCAATTTAGGGCATGAGTTAAATAGTCTGTAGAAATATACATATGAGGTGTAAAATCAGTATTAATAACAGTATAATACAACAGGTGAACAATTTTAATTATTTAGGATGCAATGTATCATACTGCCAGAAGGAAGATATTAATATTAAATTAAATAGATTTTACAGAATGTGTGGCACTATAAGACGGACACTGAAAAATAAAACTTTGAGGAGCACACAACTAAAATTTTACAAAATTATGGCAGTGCCTGTCTTAACATATGCAAGTGAAAATTGGACTCTTAACCGTTCAGACAGAAGGAAAATAGAAACTGCAGAAATGAAGTTCCTACGTTCAGTACCAGGTGTGACAATTTTGGACAAGAAAAGAAGTGAGGATATTAGGAATGACTTAAATATTTTCAATTTAACAAATAGAATTGACAACATGAGAAACAACTGGTATGAACATGTCAAGAGAATGCCTACAGATAGAATCCCTCAGCTGTTACTAAAGTACAAACCAATAGGACATAGAAATGTTGGACACCCATTTACTAGATGGGAGGATTCATTAAATCCCACTTGATGTGAAAACAGGTCAAAAGGCCTAATTTCATG
This sequence comes from Diploptera punctata, assembly GCA_030220185.1. Taxonomy (NCBI): domain Eukaryota; kingdom Metazoa; phylum Arthropoda; class Insecta; order Blattodea; family Blaberidae; genus Diploptera; species Diploptera punctata. The sequence goes on along the minus strand of JASPKZ010008484.1, from coordinate 121,292 downwards.
AAGCAGAAGAAGAAGAAGAAGAAATATACATGTACTAGTAATAGAGTATTATGATATTGTTCAAACGTGGTTAAACAGAAAAAGCTATTCACTCTTTTAGGTCCTTCGCATTTATACTGGTATATTTATAGACTTAAAGGCGTCTACGTGTTTCATAATTTAAATGGATGTCGTATAATATAACACAAATGGATAGCTTTCATCATAATATTTAATGATCGACTCCCACGAAATTTTCAATGTCAAATGACGTACAGAGTTAATCTATTCTACTCATTCTTTACGGACAGTAACATTAATTGTTCGTAAAATCTTCACATAGGCCTATCTAGTACAATAGTCTACTTAAGCCAGAATTGCTTAACCAAGCCAAAAACACATTTCAATAAACATCCGTGTTTTATGTAAAACCGATTGTTAACTCACTGGTACTATCGAAATAAAAAGTTCATAGCCCCACGGACATAAGCTCTCTATAAAGCCCTATCCTGAGCTAATGTTTTTCAATCCCTATAATAATAATGATAATGATAATGTTTTATTTATTCTGGCAGAGTTAAGGCCATAAGGCCTTTTCTTCCACTCAACCAGCACAAATAGAAATAAATATTTGACAAATATAGATATACACTATACTAATTATAAACAGTTAAATATACATTAAATGTAGCAATGTAAATTTAATGTACTAACAACATTTTGTACGATAATAATAATAATAATAATAATAATAATAATAATAATACTTACGATAATAATAATAATAATAATACGATAATAATAAAATAATAATTTACCCTCCTCAAATCATGGTTAATGTTATATTCCCCACCTCATTCTTGGTCTACCTAATGGACGCTTTCCCTCTGGTTTTCCTACAAGGCATTTCCATGCCCCTCTTTCATTCGCGACTCGTGCAAAATGTCATATCCATCTCTGTCTACGAGACTTAACTGTTCTTATTACTTCTAGTTTCCATAAATATTTTGCAGCTTACTGTTACATAGTCTTCTCCATCCATCTGTCTATTCGTCTCTCTTCGCTCAAAAAATTTTCCTAATGCCTTTTTCTGAAATATTGCACAATATTGAGGCTTTGAAGTAATCTCTGCCAGGAGATACGAAGGGCGACTATTTTACCTCTGGATTGTTTTACCCCGGTGAAAACCATGTCTGAATTTCTTGACAGTTTTAATTTTACGCTGAGAGATTATCACTCTTTCGACCAAGTTTTTTTTTTTTTTCGTTTGATTGCATTTGACGTGTTCGGCATATGTAATTAGGTAATTATTTCGGCAGCAATACTAACTGCCGTGCCGGCATAGCTCCAGAAGTCATTTAAGCACGCTAACCACTCCACCACGGAAAGTTAAAGACTATCTAAAAAATGAACGTAATATATTTAGTAAAAGAATATTTCGAAATTTCATTACATGCTATAAAACGTTCTAATGAATGGGCATACAGTTAATTGATTAATATTAATACTTTATCTCGCTTTATCTTAATTTAAACTCTACATTTAGGCTATAGGTAGACCCACGTTTGAGTGTCCCACGACATACGGTCCTTAAAGAGACGCAACCTATCAGAAGAGGATTTGAAATACTGGATCACACACTTACGTTTTGATCTCAAAGGGACTTGGAGTTCCTTCTCAGATAAATAATCAGCTCATTCTAGAGCCACCTCCGAGACAACATGAACATTTAAGACAGGACACGCCACTCAGTATACATTCATGTTAAACAATGCGAATATGATATGGATTATTATGATGGCCAAATGATGTTCGGAAACCATTCGAGTCTAACGTTTCCTGAAAAGATTGGAACAGGCGAGGAATAACCCTGAGAAAATTTCACTCAGGAATTTTGTCCGATAAGGGATTGAACCTAGGCTCGCTGCGTACGAGTTAACGACGCTACTCCGAGACCTCAGCGGTGGTCAATTAATATATTGTATATTATGTATATATAAGTCCACCGCTGTGGTCTCGAGGTAGCGTGCTGCCTTGTCACGCAGCGGGCCCGGGTTCGATCTCCGGTCGGGGCAGTTTTTATGAGTGAGGTTTTTGTCGGGGTTTTTCCTCACCTGCAAGACAAATGTCAGGAAAACTTTAAGGCCCAAACGGTCCCCGAAATCATATGACCATCATCATCATGCTTATCATTATCATCATCATCATCCTTCACCGGTGTGGAATGCAACGGGAAGCTACCACACCTACAATTCCCTAGTAAAGCTACAAGCTTAGCATGGAAATGCTATGATTGCAGTGAAGGACCTGCCTTCGGGCTGAATTATTATGGATGGATGTATATATAGTTTACAATTACTTGATATTGGGTAAATGAAGGATTATCATGGGAATCCTTGTAGAAAAACCCAAAGGCTAACGCCCAGTAGGTAGACGAAGAACGAAGTGAGATAATTATAGTAAACATGATTTGATTGAGTTAAATTGTGGTGAAATCCATGCACAGCGAATCTGGTCACTGTGTGGCGCAATTCATATCCTCCCTGAGTCCATTCATGGTTTGTCATGGCGTCAGTAATATAGAATTCATCCCATATTTTGCGTTGATAATATACACAATATACCATTTTCGTGTTGACGTTTTCATTCGAAAAAATGACCTCATGCAACAAGATAGGCAACTCCTGATTTACCGGACCTAGACTTACAGATAGTTGAGGTCACTTATTACTCTAATATGTTTCTAGAACCTGCCACAAGAGTATGGTATATAAAACATGTACATTTTAAGCAATTTCATACTCGTATAAGTAGGACTACAATTCAATGACCCTGTTAAAGTAAGTCGGTATATTTTCTAATACGATTATTGTCTCCTCGTGGGAAACTGCTCAGATTAATGTACAGGTTTTTGCCTAATTAGCATTTTCGTCTAGGTCCAATAATAAACATTTCCAACAAAATAGCGCATTTAAAACGTTTACTGCCAACTAACTATGAATATTTCTCGTAAGTTGAAAAAGTAAAATGTCTTGTATTTGTTTTAACTTGGAGTTTGTCCTGGTGGTCTAGTGGTTACCTTGCTCGCCAAGGTTCGGATATTCAAAACTCGGTCGCAGTTGATTTAATTTCTGATGCATAAAAATCCTGAGAATGGGTTCCTTTGGAAAGGAAATAAAGCCATGGGTCCTGTATCGTAGATTTACGGAACGTAAAAGGATCTCAAGCCTGACGAAAGAGGCTTCTGAAAATTTCCACATTTGAATTGCGATGCTAATGACTTTAGCTGTTAAAGATCGCCATTATGTAAAATAATAGCCAAGCATTTTTCAACCCGAGTTGATATAAAATATAAAGTGTAAAACGCATTTTAATTGTACAACTGGGGTAACTCCTGTGACCACCGCACGCCACAGGAAATTTATTAAAATTAATTACTTATGTATTTATTACTAGCTAATACCCAGCTATCCCTAATTAAATTAAATGTCTTTGTATGTTTAGTTCAATAAGTAAAAATAAAAAATTAGCGACGATCACGATATGCGAATATGTCCAATGTGCGGGAACGTTGAAGATGAGATACATATATTAGGAAAATGTAATGATTTAGAATATTGGAGACGTCAGTTATTACCGGAAAGATTTCTAAATTCAAATCGGGAAAGATTGGCATGCTACGAGTTATTGGTAAATCCAGAAAATTGGATAAACCTCGGTAAATTTCTGGACAAAACGCGGAAAATAAGGACAACACTCATTCATGAATAAATATATGTTATCAAAATGCAATACCATTAATTATTAACAAGTATATATAAATTAATTAGTGTATAATGCTATTTTGTTATTATTTAATTGTAATATTATTGTGTTTTCTTTATGTAATTATAATGTTAATGTTTCTTTTAGTGTATAATGCTATTGTGTTATTATTTAATTGTAATATTATTGTGTTTTCTTTATGTAATTGTAATGTTAATGTTTTTTAGTGTATAATGCTATTGTGTTATTATTTAATTGTAATATTATTGTGTTTTCTTTATGTAATTGTAATGTTATTGCTTTTTTGGTTGTTTATTTTTCTTTACGCTAGTACCAATTATTACTTTATTGTAACGGACTGTCAACAGCACGTACGGCTTACTGCCCGTGCGACCCATATTTGTAAATAATATTGTAAATATCTTACTTTTTGTCTAATAAAGTCCTACTACTAATAAAAAAGGAAAAATAAAAGAAAATATATGGTAATTATTTTTAGACAAAAATTGTTATTCAGAGTTATCTGTAAAATATAGACATGATTATGCTCTCGCGTACTTTTCAGTAGAATGTTTTGTGATATTAAATTATGTATACTTTAATTTGGTGTCTTTGTTATGGTTTAGGGAGCACAAGCCATTTAAGCGTTCTAAAAGCTGTTTTTTCTAGTGCACCGATACTTTTGTTTCTAGCTCCAGCACTATGTATTTACGGTAGTAAATATTTATTTACGTTAATTGTCTCAGAAAATTTCTGTAACTGATGTAAAAAACCTCATTCAAATTGGTCAAGTATTTTTGAGTACGTAAATTGCAGAAATACAGACTCACAGACTCTCGTTTTTATATACAGAGTGTTGTAAAAAAAACACTGACAACGGAGGTGAGGTAGTATATTGAGATATGTTGATCATTTTTTAATAAGGTGCCAATGTCTGGAAATGATGCATTTTCACACTATGACTAGTTAATTATGTTTCAAGATCAGTGTTAGTTCCAAGTATTTGAAAACTTATTACTTGACAACACCTCACAGGTAGAGAAACTGTGATACGTGGCTTCGCAACGGAATGTGCCTGCAACATTACGGAGCTCCAGCTCACTTCAATGCCAATGTGAGGAGACATTTGGAACCACGTATCCAGGTCGAGTGGGACTAGTCCCATGGCCTCCGAGATCACCTGATCTTAAGCCTCTCGACTACTTTTTGTGGGACGACATGAAACAGTCTATCACACTCCGTAGAGTCACTTATGGACCTTATAGCCCGAATCCATGCTGCTACAGAAATAATTCAAATGAGGCCTGACATATTTAACCCTTTAGTGCCGGAATTCATTTTTTGTTGAAATGTTTGGTTTTTTCATTATATATGTACTACTTTATCCACAAAGTAGCCACAACAATTATGTTAAGTAGTGTTGTGTTTATTAGTTGTCTAGAAATGACCGTTACATATGTAACAATAGGCATAGATGGGAGCAAAATCTAGTAACATTAAACACACCATATAACTTATCATTCACATAATTAACATTAGAAAATAAATTATTTCAGTCATTCATGGGGTGTGAAACACAGAAAGGCAATCAATACACAATCCTACGTCACATTTAGGACGTGGCGTTACCAAAATGCTTCTCTATATCAATGGTCTAGGCCATTGATGTATGTCAAAGTCAACAAGATATCCTTTAGGGTACTTTATATTCAAATCGAATGAATTTTCCTCTTATAAACTGATTCAATCCATATCTTCCAAATATTTGACCATGCTCTCATCGTACGGTAAGTTCTTTTTTCTTTTTTTCCAGGCACAAAGAAAGCACGAGACTTACACTTAAGTTCATTTATAAGCGGTCTATTTTCCACAATTTGTCTCTGTTTTCAGGGTTGAAGTCATCATTATTAGAAAAATGTATGAATCTCAAGAACTGTTCAAACCTATTCCTTCTCATTGCATTGCTAACTAGTTTATTGTAAGTGTCATCATTATTCTCCCAATACATTCTCTTAGAAGGCAATTTTCATTGTATCCATTAAGAATAAGAATAGCGATAAAACATTTAATTTCGAATGCAGATATTTTGGGACAGTTATTGTGCAATGCACATCTGTTAGATTCTTCTACTGTGAAGTCAGTACGTTCGTCAGTCAGAAAAAGTTCTAAAGCTTCATTTCAATTTTTTCTTCGTGTGAAGGGAAATTATTAGCGTCAAAATCTCTATTGATATTTTGAAAACCATCGTCCACCCAATGTACATATTTTGTATACTATGAATGCGACACCGGAGGAACTTGTGTTTCTGTTGCACCTGACAGGGAAGTTGCTTCATTTTGAGCTGCTTCAGGTACATTTCTCTTCAATTGGCAGTTCTTACTTAAGCCTCAGCAAGGATTTGTTTTCCACTGGATTATTAGGAGTCCCACCTGCGTCTACATCTCCTGAATCTTCATCGATCAAGATATTAGAATCAGGAGGAGAATAAAAATATCTTCTGCATCATCATTTTCCTCGCCAAATAAAGTGTCTAGATCTTCCTTGACTGTAAATCCCGGTGCTAGGATCTTTGCAGGTTCCATAAAAATAAACAAATATACTAAATTCTACTGCTATAAAATTATTTTAAAAGAAAGAAATAAAATTTTATAAATTATACTGGGGAACATAAACTGACATTTGATATAGAAATCTGCTTATATTACTGCCTAGCGTAACATTTATGTTACAGCAAACTTCAACAACACCTTGTGCAAATTCTAAGTATTTATAACAACTGAAAGTATCAGAATGTGAATATTATTTAATTTTGAAAAAAATTGTATATAATATATTTCTGTTTCGTGTGGCAGAGTTCGAGTTCACAAACTCCTTTCAAAGGCCAAAATCTAAAGTGGACTGTATGATTTGTGACTAGAAATTATAACAAATAATCTAGTCGATTAAATTAAATTATTTATTAATACACGAACACACATATTACTTCACTGCACTTTCATAATAAATTCACTGCTAAAGTTACTAATTATTAAATTTATGTATTTTAGCGGAGATGGCTGTCACGTGTTACCTTCACGAAGTCGTAGCTACATCTGAGGGCTTGAGATGACGCATGCTACTATATGTGCGTAGACCCAAGCTTCCAGACGTTTCCATACACAAAATAAATTAGTCACGCGGGAAGTTGAGCGCGGAGGGATACAAATTATGTGAAACCCTTATATATAAATATGTAAAATTAACTAGAATAAGAATTAACCGATTTCATTCTTTGATATATTATTTCATTTATACTTATTCTTCGTCCATGGTGTAGTATAAATTATGCCATCCGAAAATGAGCGATACATATGCAACCACAGTTTCACACTATGAACTGTTATAAAGAAAAACAAACACCAGACTGAAATGTTAGACTTTCTGGAACGCAACAATGAGCAAATTACATAAACAATATACTGTCAACAATGGGTTTGAGGCGTTATTGTTTAAATATGCCGGTGCTACAATTATTTAACGCTTGGCACTAATGGGTTAAACGTGTGCGCCATTCACTACACCGCCGACGTACGCTCTGCAATGAGATGGGAGGTGAATATTTTGAAAACGTGATGTGACTGTGACAGTATTATCAACTATTGAGTCTTGAAATCTAACTAACGGAACTCGTGAGAAGTTAGCTACTCATAGCGTGAAGACGCATCATTTCCGGACATTGGCACCTTATTAAACATGATCAACATGTCTCAATATACCACCTCACCTCCGTTGTCGGTGATTTTTGCAACTTCCCGTATAAATATTACTCAATATTTACAAACCCTATTTCACCTTAAAATATTAAAAGTACAGTGGTATAGCACAACAAATGTAATATTTATAGTAAAGTAACATATTTACTAAATACTTTAGCAATGAAAATAATAAAATTCCTAAAGGTATTGAGTTCAAATATGTAAATAAAGTAACATCAAAATTCATTTTCAACTTTAGAATAAATGATTAGGCTGTGTTAAAGAAATTAGGCATTTGTTGTTGTTGTCTAATGTGCTGCATCTAACATTGAAGTCATTAGCAGTCATGCTCTCCAATGCTTTGAGGCCTTAGAATCTTCATGTTTGACCGCGATACAGTTATTCAGATGACCTTCGTCCATTTCTTCATCTGGATGATTGCATAGCATAATATTGATTTTGTGAAGGTATTTTGCCAGGCAGTAGTGGCCCATTGTCATCCTAAAATGTGCTACTTCTGTTTTTCTGGTATATTCGGTATATCAGTATGTTTTATTAGGCATTCCCATGTTTTGTTACTAGCCACAGTTTGAAGTCTATTGCCATTCATAATTTTGGATTTTAACTTTATATGGCATTTCACTTAGGAGTGAGGTGTTGGTTTAGATTTAGGCATTTGTTCAATGCGAGATCCTTTTTTGGCGAGGAGTTCGGCTGTTTCATTTCCGGCAATCCTACAGTGGGAGGGTAGCCATTGGAGGACAACTTCTTTGCCACAATTTTGGAGGTCAGTAATAATGTCATAGCATTGTTTGCAATCAAAACGTTTTGGCCAGTATTGCCTGTATAGCTGCTTTGGAGTCACAGACGAGCACTAATTTGGAAAACATGGCTTTTAGTGTTAATAGGTTTTAGAGAGAGGTTTTTGTGGCATGGATTTCACCATCAAAATTTGTTGTTCTTCGTCACGAAAAAGGGAGCATGTTTGACCTGCTCCGGCACCAGTTTCAGCATCTGTCATTGAGCCATCAGTGTAGACGTGCAGCCAGTCTTCTGTAGGATATCTGGTGTAGATAGTTTCCAAGGTTATTGATTTCAAGTAATTGGCATTATGTTCTGATTTTTTGTGATGTTTGCATTTATGTCTAAGGCACAGGGGATAGACTGAAAATGTAGGGGGTTTATTATTGCTAAGAAGTGTTCTCTATTTGTCGGCATTTTTAGGCATTTGTTTCAAGAAGTTAATAAAAAATAAATAATTGATACACCATTATTGATTTTCTATTAACATCTATGTCTGTGATAATGCTGTGTAAAAATATTGTGTATGTTAACCGTGTACCCGATAGCAGGAATTCTTGTTGTGAGAACTGGCAGTTTGAATAGGAACTAATATCCCGGGATGAAGGTGTAATATTATGCAACTTGTAGTACTAATTTCCCTCAATACAATGCAGCCCATTATTAGTGACATGAACACTTGGATAACATCATGGTCACATCCCTGTCTCAATTACCAATAGCAACATTCATTACTTTGGGCAGTTGAACGTTAATACTCTTCACCGTGGGATTAAATCACAACCATAAAAGTATAAATTATATACTCTTGCGGTTAATGTTCAGGTTTATCGTTTTAATCTCTATTGAAAATTGATTATATATATATATATATATATGCATGATACGAGTCAATGGTAAACCTAGAAAATTGGAGAGACTTGGGTAAATTTGAGGACAAATCGCGGACAATGAGAACAACTCTCCTTCGTAAATAAATAAATATGTTAGAAAAATGTAATATCATTTTTAATATTAATTCTGCCCGAAGGCAGGTCCTTCACTGCAATCATAGCATTTCCATGCTATGTTTGCAGCTTTACTAGGGAATTGTATGTGTGGTAGCTTCCCGTTGCTTTCCACACCGGTGAAGGTTGATGATAATGATATGGATGATGATGATGGCCATATGATTTCGGGGACCGTTTGGGCCTTAACGTTTCCCTGACATTTGTCTTACAGGTGAGAGAAAACCCCGATAAAAACCTCACCCAGAAAAAACTGCCCCGACCGGCAGCACGCTACCTCGAGACCGCAGATAATATCATTAATGTTTAATAATTCATTATAACGTAAATAGTACATAATGTAATTGTATTGTTATCTATTTTTTTTCAATGCGACAGGTTGTCATTTCCGACATTTCTGATGTTCTCTCCTGGCATTGGCTTAATTGTAACTCATTTCTGAAGTTGGGGTGCCTAGAAGGCGGAGTTACGTTACTCCGATGATATGATGGGTGATAAATGATAATGAAGCGCCAGGAGAGTTCCTAACCTAAACTTAACCTAAATTCCAGATCATGTGCAACCACAGGAAAACCCTTTAAAGAAAATTTCCTATGGTTTGACCGGGAATCGAATCCGGGACCTCGTGAACAGTAGTCAGAGTCGCTGACCCCTGGCCCATGAGGCTGGTCATTGTTATTTAATTGTAATGTTATTTTTGTTACTTTATATTAGTACCAAACAATATTTCATTGATACGAACTGTCAACAACAAGTACGATTTACTGCTCATGAGTTCCATATTTCTAAATAACATTGTATGTATCTTACTTATAGTCTAATAAAGTCCTGTCCTACTATATATATATATATATATATATATATATATATATATATATACACTAGTGTCCAAAATTAAAGCAACAAATTGAAATTTCGCCTTCCTGTGTCCAATATACAATAGAATAGTGGCAGTAGAACGTAAGCAAATGCCTGTATAATCATATCCTCTATGCGAGATAGCATTCCTGTCTTTGTAGAATCAAAGGGTACTTTATGTTTACCCTCTTTAATCCCTCTTCAGCATTCACTGTGTAAACATTCAGGTGCAGTATGACACAGAGAAGACTCCAGGCAGACTCCATGCGTTGTGGGACGATAGGGTGAATATAAGCTGGGCAGTCTCTAGCTCATGTGGCTACCAGGCTATGTATATCGTTCTGTTGTTTCCTGGATGTGGCAACAGTGTGTAGAGGTAAGAGATGATAGTCACTTGACAATAAGGGCAAGACGGAACAGTGTTGTACTGCACAACAACTGGCATCTGACCTCGCAGCATCCACTGAAACATTTGTATTGCAACAAACAGTGCACAGAAGACTTCAACAGAGAGGTCTTTACTGTCGGAGATCCGCTGTATGTGTACCCCTGACACGTGATCACAAGAAAAAAAAGACGTCGAGAATGGAGCCAGCAACATGTCAGTTGGATGGACGAACAGTGGACTAATGTCATCTTTACAGATTCGGTCTTCAGAGCGATTCTCGACGGATTCGCATTTGGAGGCAATCTGGAACACGATTTCGGCCATCAAACATTCTGGAAAGATACTCATATGGAGGTGGATCAATAATGGTTTTGGCAGGCATTATGATAACTGCTCGAACACCTCTACAGGAAGTTTTACGGTAAACCGACAAGGTTTAACCGCTACAAGGTATCGTAACGAGATCTTGTTACCTCATGTACGCTTGTTTGGAGGTACTTTGGGTCCAGACTTCCTGCTGATGGACGATAATGCTCGGCCACACAGAGCAGCGCTGGTTTATGAATTCCAGTAAATTGAAGGCATTGCTGGAATGATTGGCCTGCTTGGTCTCCCGACTTAAATCCGATAGAGCATGTTTGGGATATGCTAAAGAGACGAGTTGCTTCACGTCATCATCCATCAATCACTCTTGAGGACTTGAGAGTTGCTCTGCAGGAAGAATGGATGTTCATACCGCAAAATCAGATTGATGACCCTCTTTTGCAGCATGCACCGTCGTTGTGAGGCCTGTGTTGCTGCCAGAGGTGATGCCACGCCATATTGAGCACTTGTAACCTCATTTCGCGATACTGAGCGTGAACTTTAAAAAGAAGAAAATCATTTTTATTTCTGTTATATCATGAAAATTGATGTTAGATTGTTTACTGAGTTTAGTCCTTTTGCTCTAGTATGAGCCAGTAATATTTTGTGACACAATTAAGATAGAAACTAAACATTTCAGTGTGTTGCTTTAATTTTGGACACTTGTATATATATATATATATATATATATATATAATATCTATATATATATATATATATATATATATATATAATTGAAGAATGTAAGAAAATACTGTTATGAGTATGATCATATATAATCAAAATAGGCCTACTTATTTTTCTCATAACAATATGTATGTGTATATAATAACCTTTTATAAATGTTTATAACCTCATTAAGTTAAGATCTTAAGGTCACCACTTTGAATATATCTATATACCACGTACTTTGCTTTGTGGAGATTAGGGAATTCTTTATAGAGGTTTTCACGTCTAGAAAATAGCTTGCTTTTATGGAGCAAATCTAGCTAGTAAACGTGTCTTTTATGTTAGATTAAGGTATTATTTAATTCATTTGAAATAAATAATACATTTAAATATTTTCACCTACAACTTTGCAAGAATATGGATGCCCGATTTATGTGAAAAAAATACCACTATGAAAGTATAATTATCACCCACGTGTTTAATAAAGTTGGGAGTGAACACAGTTACTGAAACAGCGGCTAGAAGAGATGCCATTGAACCATCCTCTTGGAGATAATTATATTTCCATCTCTTTCACTCAGTCTGCGGCGTCAAGTGGCAGCAGCGTTCACGTAAGAGCAATATTATTTTATATATATTAAAAACCACATAGTGGGAGTGTTTCAACTAAGATAATTTAGTTACGATTTTTTGGCCATAGATATCAACGAGTGATATGGTGTCGGCATATCGTCTCGGTGAGACACCTAGCGGACAACAAAGATTTTACTTGAATTGAAAAAGGTCGGTATATTTGCATAGAGGCCTCTTTATTCAGGTTTACGGTTCTTTTACGATCCTGAAAATCCTCAGACTCAGGACCCACGGCCTGAATTCCCTCCCGAAGGACTCATGCCTTGCATTTTTCCATTGTAAAAATTCATTGAGACCCGGCTGGGTTTTAACTCGCGTCCCTTGGAACTTGAGGCAAGGAATGTAACCACCAGTCCACATATATTTATAATAAATAATAATAATAATAATAATCTACAGTTAAATTACACTTGGTGCACAGTAAACTTGATAATGAAAAGGGAAAGATAAATATAATGTTAAATTAATTCAATACAATGTAGTAATAGTAGCTCTTAATCAGAGCATAGGGCCTCAAAGAAACAAACTTCAGCGCACCCTCTTCCGAGTCAAAACCCTAACTCTCCCCACGCCTTTCTTTCCCTTCTAGCTTCCTCCTTCACGCTTATTCTTTGTGGCAGCCGCGGTCTGTCTCTTTTCCTCTGACCCTGAGGTTTCCAAAATAGAACGTCTCTCTCAATAGTATTCTGATTCTTCCTAAGAGTATGACAACTCCACCCCCATTTTTACTCTTTCTTTTATTTGGATATCAACTAGTTTTTTGTTTGTTTCCATAGATTTTGACTGGAAATAATATTTGGCCAAAATTAGATAAGTATTTTCTTCACACACCTCTTCCCTCCTTCATTTATATTAATGACGTGACCAAGAAACTACTGCGCCGCCTTGTTTTACCTTACTCCATTTAAGGATGGTTACCAAAATCTTATTAAACCATGCGAATTGCAATCAACTTGCGCTGCCGTGTTTCGATCTACTACCTTGTATATATATATATATATATATATATATATATATTAGTATAGAATTCATAACTATCAGTACTATTCATAGTCCTTTGCCCGGGCCCATGAGAGGCAAAGATTGATTCATTCTTCCTATCCAAATTCATAAACATTAATCAATAATAATTCTTAAAACTCACTGTAGTAATTTATGATGCTTAGTTAACCTGAATGTACTATTATCAACCATGAAAGTTAGACGGGAAAAAGGAGCTCATATAACTTTTGAGCAAGCTTATGTACAGGAATTATACAAGACAGCTGTAGCGTAGCTAACATACAATAATCAAACATTGATATTTACTTAAAATGATATTTAATGTTAAATTGCACATCTGAAGTTTGAAAAGTGAAATTAAAGAAATACATAACTTTGATCATTCAAGAATTAAAGGACAAACAATAAATAATACCAAAATAACATAATTTACACAATCAACCTCTCATACGTACTTTCAGCCATGCCGAGGGTGTTTTACTCTGGCTTGCCGGACCAAAACCCAAAATACGCAGCTCGCGTCCTCCAGACGACAAACCAGTGTTCCAACGAAAATCTAAGATCGAATGATAGTATTCACTATGAGTGTAGCCTATTTGAGCGTTCCGAGGTAGAAGGGGAAGTTGCGCACTACAAGCAGAGCAAAGGTAGGGGTAGAAAGGAGAGTGGGAGTAGATACAACGAGAAAGGAAATTGGCATAGTTCACGAATCTCACTATGGAGGGAGGATAACAGCACTGATGTAACGAACCGAAATAGCACTTTCGGTTCACTACAAAACTGCAAGCAACATCATTACGCCGACGACTTACAGATTTACACACACTTTAGACCTGACGAAATTAACGAATACATTGACAAAGTAAACACTTATCTCAGACATATATCTTCATGGTCCAGACAATTTGGGCTAAAATTAAATATAAACAAAATGCAAGCAATAATTATCGAACATCCAATACTATTAAACTCCATAAACAATAGCAATATGTCGGCTATAATGTTAGATAACGAACAAATTCCTTATAATAACGTCGTTAAAAGCATGGGTCTTTACTTACATTCTAATTTAAATTGGAATACCCAAATAAAATAAACTCTCAAAAGATCTTCTCCATAATGCATACCCTAAAGCGTCTCAAAAACTTTCTTCCTACAGCTCTTAAAATAATTTTAATTCAAACCTTAGTGATGCCGCATTTTGACTATTGTGACGTTCTAATAACTGACATAAGTGACGGATTGTCGGAAAAACTGCAGCGTGTCAATAATATGTGTATCAGATTCATATTTAATGTCCGAAAATACGATCACATTTCTCCATTTTCCACGAATTGTCATGGCTACATCTAAAAGAAAGAAGAAAATTACACTGCCTAATTTTCTTATTTATGATACTACATACCTCGACTCCCAATTATTTATCATCTCGTTTCCAGTATTTATCCTCAAACCATAACTTAAACACAAGATCACAACATAGTCTCTTGCTTAATATACTGCAACTTGGGACTTTGAATCCAGGCACTTCCTCAAAATTTTCCTCATTTGTCATTAGCTGTCCATTTTCATTATATAATGTACGTCTATGTGTGACCATATATTTAGTTTTATTGACATTTACTTCCAGTCCCAATTTCTTAGTGTTATTCTATAGTATGTTCGTGTTGGCCCATAGTATCTCCTCGTTATCGCCCAATAGTACTACATCATCAGCATAAACTAACAGTTTATTAATACTATTGAGTTGTAGGCCTACTTCATCCATTAAAGGTTAGATGGCATTTAAAATGCAATTTAGTGAATAAAATATAAATAAATAGGGTATTTATTATTTTATTATTATTATTATTATTATTATTATTATTATTATTATTATTATTATTATTATTATTTAAACAAATTTATTGTATAACAATGCATTGGTGATCGGCCTTTTGAATTCTGTAGCTTACAAATCAGGAAAAATCGCGAGTCAGGTTCGAAAATTTCCAAACTATTGCGTTTTAGTTCTGACAATTTCATTTCGAGAATTATAGTCACCGTGATTGGTTCAAACTGACATGGGCTGTAAATTTGATTGTCAATATTGAATGCGAATGAACAAAATAGTATTCAGTAAGTCCATCAATGAATTATTTGTGAATTGTGAATTCTTGACACATAAGGATAATTGCAGAGACGGATAGCAGAAACAACGAAGGATCAGAAATAATGACACGATTTTTTCAGGAGTTGCAGCTAGAGTTATATATTTCTCCAGAAATTTCGTGCAATTAACACAACGAGGCAGAAAATAAAGATTTTTCAGTCGATTGGCTAATATACCGTAAATATTGAGGATTGTAGGTTATCATTAGGGCTGAAAAAAGTATTGGTTATAGGCTAGGCTGCATCGTACTTAGACCGCTATGTTTACAAACTGCACATTGACATGCGCTACTCGGGACAGACTTCTAGTACAGTCCTCTTTGTATAGAAATGAACTCATCTTTGCACAATTTTTGTTTCAGCATTCTGATACAATCACACGTCACGTAAACAGGTCTAATACAGAGGAGAGTCGAACATACTCTCCGCTCCGAGCAGGCAGTGGAGACGCTCGACAAAGACACGCATTTTGTAAACAATGTGTATAGATATTAATTACTATCCTGATACCGATACCTAGACCAACATTATGGAACATATTAAGTGAAAAAGGAATTGCACTACACTTGACAGCAGTAATTAAGAAAATGCATGAGAAAACAAAAATAAAAATAAATCAAAGGGAACCAATACATATAACAGGAGGAGTTAGAAAAGGTTGTCCACTATCAACCACGATTTTTAACATTTATTTCGACGACATGATAAGATCATGGAAGCAAATGACGACTGGGGGAATTAACTTAGGATATATAGTAGTAATAAATAATAGTTTTAAAAACTAAAACAGCACGCTTTATTAGAAAACCGAACTCAAAAATGAAAAATAATTTTAATTTCCAACATGCTTGGGATAAATTTGAAGTGGTCAACAAAAAAATCATCTCCAACACATATAGAATAAAACTAGAAATATCAACAAAAAGAAAATAATTTTACTATCAAAAGCGTGGGGTGCTTTTTATGATTTTTACATTTTCTTCTTAGAGACTTTACTTTCACCAATATCTGTTTATTATCAAATATATTAATTGATATAGGGCACCCCACGCTTTTGATGGTAAAATTATTTTCTTTTTGTTGATAATTCTACTTTTATTCTACATGTGTTGGAGATGATTTTTTTGTTGACCACTTCAAATTTATCCCAAGCATGTTGGAAATTAAAATTATTTTTCATTTTTGACTTCGGTTTTCTAATAAAGCGTGCTGTTTTTGTTTTTAAAACTATTATTTATTTTTTTGTTTTAATATTTTACACAATAAGATAAAAATGTAAATATTCTTAAATTCCATACTATTGCAGTATGAGCTAAAAGTATTACTCTTCTAAAAAAAAACCCTGCCCAGCCGGATTCGAACCACCGACCTATGCATTACTGAAATTATATACCACTAGTTCACCGCTCTACCAACTGAGCTCTTACAACGAATGTCTAAAAAGTCGACAAGTCCGTAACCTATTATACCAGTTTTAATTTTTTTTTATTTTCTGATGATTCTGGTCAGGAATTTAGAAATAAAATATGAAATTATTGTAGTGTCATGGATCCTTTACAAGTATACAAAGTTTCAAGTCTATCCTATGTTTCTAAGTGGGTGAAAATCGTGTTCAAATATTCCGTTACATAAATACAAAGACAGTTTTTTTTTTTTACTTTCTGATGATTCTGGCCAGGATTTTAGTAAATAAATATGAAATTATTGTATTGTCACGGGTCCTTTACAAGTATACAAAATTTCAAGTCGATCCAATTATCTTAAGTGGGTGAAAAACGCGTTGGAATAATTCAGTTACATAGACAGATAGATACAGGTCAAGCTAATATAAAGCGTGTAAAAACAGTAGCCTTTGCAGATGACCAGGTTTCAATAGCAAAAACAGAAGACGAACTACAAAGAATGCTAATTAACTAAATGAAATATCAAAAAAATACAACATGGAAATATCCTCACAAAAATAAAAAAAAACAATGACCTTCAAGGGTGCTCATCCAGTTCGGACAAAGATAATATTAGAAAATAAACAAATAGAACAAGTAGTAAGATATAACTTCCTAGGTTGCGAAATATCATACACAGCAGGAACAGATATAAATAACAAAATAAATAAATTTAATTATATAACAGGTACACTAAAAAGAACTTTGAAAAATAAAGCCAGGAAAGACTCTATAATGAAATTATACAAGAAAATGGCAGTGCCTATTATTACTTATGGATCCGAAACATGGGCAGTGACAACACAACGATCTGCCAGGATACAAGCTGCTGAAATGAGATTCCTCAGACCAATATCAAAGAACAGACAAAAAACATAACACAGAAATAAGACAACAACTAAAAATAGAGGAATTAAACTCAACAATAGAGAAATACAGAACAAACTGGAAAGAACACTTGGCAAGGATGACTGAGAATAGAATACCAAAAGCAGCATACAACTATTCACCACGAGGAAAAAGAAGTTTGGGAAGACCAAGGAAAAGATGTAAAGAGCAGCAATTTGGAGCCGGAACAGGCTAGTAAATAAGCCTAAACCGTGAAGAAGAAGAAGAAGAAGAAGATACCGATACATTTTTTCAGACTGAGTTATCATATGTGAACCAGACATTTTGTTATATTTCTTCAGTTTATGTAATGCAGTATAGCAGGTAAGATAAATACGGAATTTCATGTATACAAATTCAATTATCTAATAAAATTAAGTTAACTAATTAACTAACCAATTCACTGGCAATATCGAACCCATAGGTTCATGGCCCCCTGGACATAAGCTATTTACACATCTGTATCCCGAGACAATGTTACCTGTATAATTTACTTCCGTCAAATCATGATGAATGTTATCCCACTACCTCATTCTTGGTCTACCAATTGGGTGCTTTCACCTCTGTTTTCCCTGCAAGAAGCTTCTATGCCCTTCTTCCATTACTCATTCGTGCCATATGTCCTGTCTATCGCACTCTGAGACTTAATTACTCTTATTATATCTGGTTTCCTATAAATAGCATGTAGTTCACTGTTATGTAGTCTTCTCCATTCACATGTCTGTTCGTCTCTCTTTAGTACAAAAATTTTCCTAAGAACTTTATTCTCAAATACTCGGAATCTCCTTTCCTCCGTAAAAGTAAGAGTCCGCGTTTCACATCCATGTAATATAAATGGTAGAATAATACTTTTCTATTTTTTCAGTTTAACGTTTTTTGAAAGGAGTTGGGACGTCAATGTCTTTGTAATGCATAATAGCATGGATTTGCAGAAATGAACCTATGTTTAATTTCTTTGTGCATGTCATTCTTATTTGTATTTTTTATTAGGTATCTGAAATCTTAAACATAGGCTCAATTCTGGAAATGCGTGCTTTTATGCATTGCAGAGACTCTGTATGTTCCAACTCCTTTCAAAAAACGTTAAACTGAAAATATATAAAACTATTATTCTACCAGTTATATTATATGGGTGCGAAACATTAAGGGAGGAAAGGAGATTACAAGTATTTGAGAATCAAATACTTAGGAAAATTTTTGGACCAAAGAGAGATGAACAAACAGGTGAATGGAGAAGACTGCATAACAATGAACTACATGGTCTTTATAGGAAGCTAGATATAATAAGAACAGTTAAGTCTCGTAGACTGCGATGGACAGGACATGTTGCACGTATGGGGGATGAAAGACTTGCATGGAAGCTTCTTGTAGGAAAGCCAGAGGGAAATCGCCCAGTTGGAAGACCAAGAATGAGGTAGGAGAATAACATCAACTATGATTTGAACGAAGTAGATTATACAGGGAATGATTGGAAAGCATTAGCTCAGGATAGGGATGTATGGAGAGCTTATGTGCGCGGCCATGAACCTACGGGTTCGATAGTGCCAGTGAGTAAGTATTCAGCCACTTCTTTAGGGTTTCCCTAATATGTTATTTACTGCACATTTACATTTTTTTACATTTTAAATTTAAACAGTGCTTCATATTCCGTACTTTGATGAATAAAAGGGAAAATAATATGTGTAGTATGACGTTCCTTCATGAAAGTATCTTAAGGAACAAATTTACTTACTCACTGGCACTATCGAACCCGTAGGTTCATGGCCGCGTGGACATAAGCTCTCCATACATTCCTATCCTGAGCTAATGCTTTCCAATCATTCCATGTATAATCTACTTCCCTCAAATCATAGTTAATGTTATTCTCCCACCTCATTCTTGGTCTACCAACTGAGCGTTTTCCCTCTGGCTTTCCTACAAGAAGCCTCCATGCAACTCTTTCATTCCCCATATGTTAAAGAATAAATTTACAAATATTATCCTTACTTAAATTGTTTATGTCATGAGTTTTGCTACAAGCAAAAAGGAAATGAGGTTGATCGACATGTGCATAACTGTTTAACATTTTGAATATCCTCAGGGTCGATGTCAACTGCATGATGGTTAATTTAAATCAGAATAAACATGACTGCAATATCGGTATGTATTCCTTTCTTCGACCACTTGTGCCACTAACGGCGTTTTGTAATACTATCAAACTCATGAGAAGATAAATGTTTGCGTAAACTTGCCTTCTTTCCAATATTTGAACTCTTTGATTTATTCGTAGCAAGGAAAAGGGAATGTTAAATTGCCCCCTTAAAGCTATTTTCATGCTTCGTATTACCAACTTCATCTTATTCTGAAGTTCTGGCTATTTGAAACACAAATAGCAGATCCACTTTCATCTTAAACATAAATATATCAGAAATATTACTTTTAGGGAATTCCGGAGGAATGTATTTATTGAGAATACCTCCATGAAAGCACGCTTCCCTATGTAATCTTCATTATCCTACTTGCTAGGCACCAAAAGTATTTAACAATTTATAGAACTGATATTTTTCCAGTTATACTATATGAATGCGAAACATAGTTCCTTACTTTAAGAGAGGAGAAACATATTATTAGCATTTAAGAATAAAAAAAATGCGAATTTTTTAAGTATCTTGGGTCAATAATTACAAGTTCAGATACCTGTGAGAGAGATGTACAGACTAAAATTGTAATGGCAAACAATACAACTAAGACATTACATGGAATAATTTGGAACAAAAATATTACAAAGGAAAATAAGATGAACATTTATAAGAGTATAATACAGAATATATTGTCATATGGAAGTGAAACTTGGTCGTTGACGGAATTACAAAAGAATAAAATTAGAACAGTTGAATTTTATTATTTTAGAAGAAGCCTCCAAAAAACAAGACAGGATAAAATAAGAAATGAATTCCTTTGGAGAGAAATGAATGTCACCACATCTGTTGTTAAGATGATTGAAAATCAAACGCTTAAATAGTATGTCCATGTACAAAGAATGGAAAATGAAAGATGGCCAAAAAATATATACAAGTGGTCACCCTCTGGAAGAAATAAACATGGAAACTGAAGACGGCAAATCTATAAGGGGGGGGGGAAAGCAGAAGAAGAAGAAGTATTTTTTTTTTGGACCAAAAAAGGCGAACAGACAGATGATTGGAAAAAAGTAGATAATGGTGAGCTACCGTGATCTTTATGGGGAAACGTGTAACATGAACAGTTAAGTTTCGTGATCTGTGATGAACCTGTAGGTACATGGCTGCGCGAACACAAGCTCTCCAAGCACCTCTGTCCTGAGATAATATTTCCAATCATCCCCTGTGTAATCTACTTCCTGAAATCATGGTTAATATTATTCTCCTTGATCTATCAATTGGGAGTATTCGCTCTGGTTTTCCTACAAGGAGCTTCCATTCACCTCTTCCATTTCCCATTCTTGCCACATCTTCTACCCATCGCAGTCTACGAGACAGTGTTCTTATTATATTTGTTTTTTGTAACGATCATGTAGTTCACATTTATGGAGTCTTCTCCATTCTCACGTATATTTATCTCTCTTTGGCCCAAAAATTTTCCTAAGAACTTTATTCACAAATATTCGTAATCTTTCCTCGTCTGTTAAAGTCCATGTTTCGCATCCATAAAACAACTGGGAGAATAACAGTTATATATATTTTCAGTTTAACATTTTTTTGAGAGAAGGATTACTTCAACCACTTAACTCAAGACATGTATCTGGACTTGAGAATCCAGAATTCTTATCCAATGTTTCGAGAAGGAAATAAATGACTATCCTTACTCTTCTTCCGAGTTTATGATAGAAAATGTCCTGTAACTTATTTCATAAAAGGTGATAGGCTTCCGCTGTTTCGTGGCCTTGTGAGGAAATACATTTTCTCATGAAATTTCGGACAGTATTGGACCGATGAGGAATTTGGGTAGCTACTATATGTAACGGATCCAGCTTAGAAAACCAGCTGTAATGGCTAGGAGGCTAATATGCTGACCACATATACTCCTATACTGGCTGGTTAATCGACCACATCTCTGATTAGCACATATGGACATAAAGTCAGCATCCGGCTGTAAGATCAATGACCATGGACCTGCAGCGCCATGGAGTAATTATATAGAAAACATTAATAAAATTCGTGATAAAATTCCGTTGAAGTATAGTCAGAAAAAATTAAAATTACAATATAAAATTATAAAATTGTTATGTAGTAGACCCGTCTCCTCAACTCTGTACGCGGTTAATTCTCTATTGGTCTTTCAGGACAAGGTCCATCATCAGAAGAAGGAACGGGAGATTAGTAGATAAAGACCTATCCTCTGCTCCTTCTACTGATGATGGGACCAGTCCCGAAAGGCCTTCTGAGAATTATCATAAGTAATGCCACGAGTAATTTCCAAATTATCGATAAATTGAAAATCAAGAGTGGCATTTGTTAGGACTATTTAACGAATAAAATTAAGCTGTTTACTCACAAATCATTATTTAAATATAGTTATTTTAAAATATTTATATATTTAATGTAAACGGCGATGTTTGAAAAGAAATGAGAAACGATAAGTACGCTTCATTAGCTTATTTCGTTCGTCACCGCAACCAGATCATATTATTTATTGCCAAAGGAATGCAATATTGTAACAATGCACTCTAGTGGAGAAAAAATGAAACACATCAAACTGTATATTAATTCATTTCTAATGTCCTATGATGTGAATATGACAATTATATTTTTCTGGGAAAAATACACTTAAGAAAGTGTAAACAGTGTTTTTTTGTGGTATAATCAATTGCTACAAATGTTTATATATTAACTCCCGCATGCGGTATGTGTTGACATTCATGCACTATATATACAATCTGGTAGCCGTATTTCTTGATGAGTCAGTGACTGCAAAATAATGCTATGACCTATTCAGAATGTTAAAAAGGAGGAGCTTTCTTTATTATGATAAACTTTAGTTGGTAAATTCTAGGCGAAACACGACTATGCTTGGTTGCGAATCAAAAATCATTGTAACGTGATTGGTCATTGACTCCCATTTGGGGCATGAGTTAAATAGTCAATGTACAATGATGAGGACCTACTAGGTAACAATTTTACAATTTTATATTAGAAGTTTAATTCTATAGAAGGCCTCCCGAATCTCGGCGCAATAGGACCAACAAAATATCCACATGTCACCCGGCCCTTACTGTGACACGAACTGTTCGTTAAGGGATTTTAACTATGGATCACATACATTTTTGAACACACAATGACATGGAGGATCTCCCAGAATGAGATATCAATATGACAAAATACACTATTCACACACATTCATAGTAAACATGGCGAATTTTATAATAATGATAATGATGGTCACAAGTCCACCGCTGTGGTCTCGAGGTATCGTGCTGCCTTGTCAAGCAGTGGGCTCGGTTTCGATCCCCGGTCGGGGCAAGCTTCCTGGATGAGGTTTTTTCGGGGTTTTTCCTCACCTGTAAGACAAATGTCAGGAAGCTAAGGGCCCAACGGTCCCCGAAAATAATCCGGCCATCATCACCATCCTTATAATTGTCATCACTGTCCTTCATCGGTGTTGAAAACATCGGGAAGCTACCACATCCATAATTCCCTAGTAAAGCTGCAAAGCATAGCATGAAAATGCTATGATTGCAGTGAAAGACCTGCCTTCGGGCAGAATTACTATGATATTCGGGGAGATTTGGGCCTTAAAGTTTCTTGTCATTAGTCTTAAAGGTAAGGAAAAACCACGAAAAAACTATTACCCAGAAAACTTGCCCTGGCCGGAAAATAACCTGGGACCGCTATGTAGACCAGAGACACTACCCCGAGACCATAGTGGTGGACATAATTTATTATAAACTCAGAAATAAGACAAAGCAGGCATGCTGTAAAAATCAGTGTTCGTCCTTGGGCATTAAAGTTACATTGCTTGGACCCAAATTTTATAGTGTAGACTAAACATGTTTCATAGGAACCAAGGTTCATCTTTCAGTTCTCTTTAAGGCTATAATCCACGAGTTTCACTCGACCTTCGGCCGATAGCGGGATAAGTGACTGCAAGTATTGAGTCATCAACTCGCGTTGCCCACGCAGTGTCCACGCTAGTGGCCGCAAGTCGAGTGAAACTCACTGTAGTTATTTTTTTGCTTTGCTTTATAAGTAGGTTTCAGATTGATATCTCTCTCTTTAATAGCTCTGACGAAAGTCAGAATTCACGTGTTTTCAATTTGCGTGAGGCTTACGAACACGAGATGTCTAACAACTCCAGTCACGTGTCCAATTGTTTCAAAGTTGATTCATAACTTAGCAGCTTGGAATAACAAATAAACATTGAAATTTTCACTGTAACATTGACACATTTATGGACGTCTATGAGCAACTAAATATAATCTCACTTATCTAATAAACAAAAATGCATGTTTGTTTGTTTGTATTTTATGCGCTGCCATACCGTTCATCCGATTGTGATGAGTTTTTTTTTTTGCAAAATGTTCAAAAAATTCCCGGGATGAACATAGGCTATAAGAGAGTTGTGATACTCAACTCTAACACCCTTAAAAACGCGAATAAGTCTCTTTTTGACGCTTAAATGGCTTACGCTGCCAAAACCATAACAAATACACAAAATTAATGTAGGCCTACACAGAATTGAATATCTCCTCAAAAAATTCTACAAAAAAGTCCGCGACAGCATATGTTTAACTTTTACAGATAACTCACAATAGCCATTTTTGTGTTTCATTGATGCCAAGAAGATCAGAATAAGTAGATTCCCGGGCAAACGTGCACTACCATACCGTTTATCCGATTGTGATGGGGATTTTGGCAAAATTTTCAGGATTTTCCAGGGAACGTTATAAGCTCTAAGATAGTTATAATGCTCAAGCCCTTCACCCTTAAAAAACACCCTTTATAGTGAAAAATGTAAAAAAAAGTTGAATTTTGTGTTTCAGATCATGTATTGCCAAGAACATCGGGTCACATAGATTCCCGGGGAACGTCGGGTAATCAGCAGGGGGTATCAAAAAATAATTACGATATTGCATTACTTACAACCATTGCTTGAATATTAAATTTTGGAACATGACATTTTGTTTACTGTTTGGAAGATGAAATTTTGTTTACTGTTTGGATTTTATGAAACGTAGTTAGTAAATATAATTAATTAGTTTATTGGGTGTTTTAGCTGAAACAACGAAGAGAGAAAATTTATAGTTAATCTTCCATTTATTTATTGAACTAAACATAAATACACAATTTTCGTCTTTCAGCTAATTTATGCCAAGATAACGTGATAAGTCGATTCTTGGGCAACGGCGTGTAATCAGCACGGGGTATCATTATCATCATCACCTTTCTTCACCAGTATGAAAAAAAACGGGAAGCTACCACACCTACAGTTCCCTAGTAAAGCTGCAAAACATGGCATGAAAATGCTATGATTGAAGTGAAAGACCTGCCTTCGGGCAGAATTACTATGGAATGGAATATATGGAAATAAGTACATTAAAGGAAACAACTCCTATATATATATATATATATATATATATATAATTTTATTATGCCATGTGTTTTGTAAACAAAGTTTACAAAACACGTGGCATAATAAAATTATTTATATCCATTACTAATACAAAATGCGTCTGATTAATTGAAATTAAGTTAATATCTAATTTTAAGTCCTGAAGTACTGCATCGCTTCATGCAGACGATTTCTAGGAGAGATGGTTGTGATCTAGTGGAGAGAGCTTCTGTTTCCCGTGCATGAGGTCGCGTATTCGATCCTACTCTCATCCTTTTTCTCTCTTTCTCGTCCATATTTTGATTAATTTTCTTCATTTTGTTTCATTTCTTTTGCTTTGTTTTATTTCCAGTGTTTACCGCAGTACTTATTTACACGAAATTGTTTTCCATTGCACGACACACAACGAAATAGAACGGATTTAGTTTCTCAAATAGTTGTATATTTGTGAACCAAATAGCATGATCTCTGATCATGCGCAGTGGCTTCGCTGTGAGACTTGAAAATTATCTGTGAACCATCAATTATTTCATAGGCTGTACATTATTATATAATTTGATGTAATTGTAAGTAATTTCTACTCATGTGTTTTTCTATTGATATATATACACACATAAACAAATATATATCTGTTTGCTATTTATAGACTTCTAAACCGTTTAACCGATCTTCGTGAAAATTTGTATGTACAGGGTTTTAGACGAAGCGAGTATTTATCCGTTATCTATTATGTTCTAAATTATTAGGTGTAGGAATTCACCTGAAACGAAAATTTAAAAATCGCTTTAGCACTCGGAATTTTTGACATTTCACTACAAAACTCGGAATATCCTATTAGAATAAACCGACGTATGTAATAACCAAAAATCAGCGAATTCCGACCAGGGTTTACCTGAAATTAGAAATAAAAAATTTACTCTAGCAACCGCCAATTTTGGTTCGTCGCAATGTATACCATATAATTAATAAACCCTCTATATTTAATTAATTTTGGCGTAGCAGCGCACGCCGGGTATTAGCTAGTATATATCTTAAAAAATATTTTATTATGTTTGGAGTTCTGAATATCTCGTAATTAAATCTAACGTCAGATTCAAATCAAACTAATGCATGACCACACCCTTTCTTTCAAATAGAATTTTTCATTACTTTATTTGTGATTACCTTGATGGTTTCTCTGTCTGTAAACAGAAATGAACATGTATATGAATTAAGACCATGTAACCTTCTGTTCCGTTAATCAGACTATTTAACTCATGCCCCAAATGGAACTCAATGACGAATCACGTTACAACGATTTTTTAATTACAACCAATCACAGTCGTGTTTCGCCTAGAATTTATAAACTAAAGTTTATCATAATAAAGAAAGCATCTCCTTTTTAACATTCTGAATAGGTCATAGCATTATTTTGCAGTGACTGACTCACCAAGAAATACGGCTACCAGATTGTATATATAGTGCATGAATGTCAACACATACCGCATGCGGGAGTTTATATAAAAACAGTTGTAGCAATTGATTATACCACCAAAAAAGAGAAACCATTGTTTGCACTTTCTTAAATGTATTTTTTTACCAGAAAAATATAATTGTATTTACATCATAGGACATCAGAAATGAATTAATATACAGTTTGATGTGTTTCATTTTTTCTCCACTAGAGTGCATTCTTACAATATTGCGTTCCTTTGGCAATAAATAATATGATCTGGTTGCAGTGATGAACAAAATAAGCAATTGAAGCGTACCGACCGTTTCTCATTTGTTTTCAAACATCGCCGTTTACATTAAATATAAATATCTTAAAATAACTATATTTAAATAATGATTTGTGAGTAAACAGCTTAATTTTATTCGTTAAATAGTCCTAACAAATGTCACTCTTGATTTCCAAATAAAACTAACTCATTGGCACTATCAAACCAGTAGGTTCATGGCCGCGCGGACATAAGCTCTCCATACATCCCTATCCTGAGCTAATGCTTTCCAATCATTCCCTGTATAATCTCCTTCCCTCAAATCATAGTTAATGTTATTCTCTCACCTCATTCTTGGTCTACCAACTGGGCGTTTTCCCTTTGGCTTTCCTACAAGAAGCTTCCATGCAAGTCTTTCATTCCCCATCGCAGTCTACGAGACTTGACTGTTCTTATTACATCTGGTTCCTATCAAGACCATGTAGTTCATTGTTCTGTAAGTCTTCTCCATTCACCTGTCTGTTCGTCTCTTTTTGGTCCAAACATTTTCCTAAGTACTTTATTCTCAAATACTTGTAATCTCCTTTCCTCCCTTAAAGTAAGAGTCCATATAATATAACTGGTAGAATAATAGTTTTATATATTTACAGTTTAACGTTTTTTGAGTCGTGTATTTATCGATAATTTGGAAATCACTAGTGGCATTACTTATGATAAACATACTCCATTTTGAATAGAAGAATAACTTTAATAATCATAATAATATAAATAAACATTTCATCAAATTAACAATAAAATATGCAAGCCCTGCCAATAATAGACGTAGAAAAACATAAAACATTAACTTACTAACCTACTCGTGTATATAATATATATGTTGTCATCATCATCATCATCATCCGGTATCATGGCAGCTGCCGCCGTCTTCCGGTAACCAAACGCCATTCCTCTCTTTCCATCCACTGATCTTCCTCCATTCCTCTGATATTCATAGCTGCTTGTACCCCTTCTATCCAAGTTTTCTTCATTCTTCCTCTCTTCCTTCTTTCCATTGGGATCCATTCCATAACAATTTTTGGCAATCTTTGCTCTGGCATTCGTTTGACATGACCATACCACTGCAATATTTTCTTTTCTATATGTTGTGTGTGTGTCAAAATTTAATTGTAACATCAATATTAATTGAAGCGTCACTGCTATAAAGTAAAATATTGTCACTAAAATGTCTTCTTTATGTAGAAGCTGTAAGATAGGAGGGCGGACGCTTCCCACTGCCTCTTATAATGAAAATTATACATAAGAAATGAAAATTATTGTTTGCACTGGGATCCCTGAATAGCTTAGTGACTAACACACTAACGTATAGAGTTAGAGGTCCCAGGTTCAAATCCCGATTCAGACATTATTTTTTCTTTTCATGTCATTATATATATATATATATATATATATATATATATATATCCAACCATAGTAATTCTGCCCTAAGGCAGGTCCTTCACTGCAATCATAGCATTTTCGTGCTATGCTTGCAGCTTTACTAGGGAATTGTAGATGTGGTAGCTTCCCGTTGCTTTCCACACCGGTGAAGGATGATGATGATGATGATAATGATAGGATGGTGGTGATGGCCATATGATTTCGGGGACCGTTTGGGCCTTAAAGTTTTCCTGGCATTTGTCTTACAGGTAAGGAAAAATCCCGATAAAAACCTCACCCAGAAAAACTGCCCCGACCGGGGATCGAACCCGGGCCCGCTGCGTTACAAGGCAGCACGCTACCTCGAGACCACAGCGGTGGAATATATATATATATATATATATATATATGCATAAAATATCGATCATCGTAATACTATTTAATGAAAATAAAAGAAGAAAAATAGTTACTATGAAGAATGCTACTAGTTAGTAGTGAGGTGTTTGTGTTAGTTTGTTATGAAATAATTCGTCAATATATTTTTGAAAGATGATAGTCTTCCAAACTCCATGGCGCGAAAGATCTATACTGCAGGACAACCGATGGCCTCACACCCACATACCGGTATGTATTAATCTCAGGAATGGACAATCATCCAGCCAGCATAGAGGTGACATATGGTCAGCATGGCAGGTCCCCAGCCCTTATAGCTGGTTTATCAACTTGAAGCCGCTACTTTTTGTAGCTACCGAAAATCCTCACAATGCTGAGTGATCACCGGCCCCTTACTGGCTGAAATTCCATGGAACTGGAACTAGCGCATTATGTCTAAAATCGCTGGGATACGAGCGCTGGACGATGTTTTGGTCTCCGATATAATGCGGAAAAGAACTGAATCATATCTTCAAAATTCCACAAGACATACAACATCCATTAGAAACCTACATTACTTTTGAGATAATTTATTGAGTATTTATTTCATTATGTTGACTATTTAACTAATGCCCCAAATGGGACTCAATGACCAATCGCATTTCAATGAATTTTGTTTTACAACCAATCAAAGTCGTATTTCATGTTGAATTTATCAAATAAGTTTATCAAATTAAAGATAGTTCCTCTTTTTTAATATTCTCAATAGGCCTGAGAAGGGAAGTAGGCCTACTTATGTTGGACCAGTTGGATTGTAACAAAAATTGGAGGATATGTTAATTAATTGACATTAAATATGATGGTGTTGGTCGTTTTGCTGCAAATTTAATAAAACTCGTGTTATTTGTCATTACATTTCAATCGCGTCTCATTGACCAGTTCGTAACGGCACGGTTGCTCATTGCAGCTGGTTTCAAGCACAAGTGCTATTAGCTATAGCGGTGCGAAGAACGTAAATATTAGTTTCTCTCCTTGTTAACATTAATGACAATTTTTGATTAATTTATATAGATAGCAGAGCACTGTATACTTTTTTTCGTTAAATGTAATGCGAATATGTCCAATGTGCGGGATCTCTGAAGACGAGATACATATATTAGGAAAATGTAACTATTTAGAATATTGGAGGCGTCATTAATTACCGGAAAGATTTCTAAATTCAAATCGTGAAAGATTGGCATGCTACGAGTTAATGGTACATCCAGAAAATTGGATAAACTTGGGTAAATTTTGGAAGCGGAAAATGAGAATAACACTCATTCATGAATAAATACATGTTATTAAAATGCAATACCATTAATTCTTAATAATTCTACTTAACTTAATTAATGCATAATGCTATTATATTATTATGTAATTATAATATTATTGTGTTTTCTTTATGTAATTGCAAAATTATTGTTTTCTTTGTGTTTTTCTTTTACTATTGCCAAATATTACTTTATTGTAACGGACTGTCAACACCACGTATGGCTTACTGCCCGTGCGACGCATATTTGTAAATAACATTGTATATATATTACTTATAGTCTAATACTACTACTTTTTTTACTTAAAATTCAGAATCGATTATATTTCGTGTACTGGAGTAACAAAAACAAATTATCATTTACCATAACTTCTTCTTCTTCCTTCCAAGTATTAGGCCAAGGCCTGTTACGATCCTATAGAAAATTTTCCCTCCAGCGTTTCATAGGACGGCCCAGTGATCTTCGTCCTCTTGGTATATAATTATAAACAGCTTTGGGGATCCGATTTGAACTCATTCTTTCAAGATGGTGTTTCCAATTTAGTTGGTACTGTTTAATATATTCCAAAATTGGCGTAGTCTTCAATTCTTTTAAGATATCGGTGTTCCTTTTCCGATCCCATCTGGTGTAACCCGCTGTTCTGCGCATGAATCTCATTTCACAAGCCGTTATTCTGCTTTCATGTTGTTTTCTTAGTGTCCATGCTTCACTACCATAGGTCAACACTGGTCTAGCCAAAGTGTTATATAAACGTAATATGGTGTTTTTTTGTACAAGGGATGGTTTCATAACTTGATTAATAATTCCTAAACTTTTATTATAACTAGTAACTTTTTCAGGGATATCCTTTTCATCCCAGATAGAGAGATAATATCCAAGATATTTAAATTGATTAGATCTCTCTAAAATTTTATTCTGGAGACAGATTTTACTTTGTATGGGGTCCTTCCCATGAAATGCCATAATTTTAGTTTTGTTAATTGATATTTCCATATTAAATTTGGCACCTATTTTTTGTAAATTATAAATTGATCGTTGCAAATCATTTTCGGAAAGTGCCAGAAGAGCTAAATCGTCTGCAAAAAGAATAGCATCGAGTTTGAGGTTCCTATTGATGGGTATAACTTCAATGGTAATAATGATGGTCTTCGATGAAATGGTTGTAACAAAGTTTATGCGAACACTATGAGCATCTGATGATGACAATTTTGGAGCAGTTACGTGTGGCACATTCACTAAAACCAATGTCAAATGCATTTTCAATCACATTTGTAAATCTCGTTACACTTTGGTTCACGTTATAGCCAGACTTTGTCCAAGCATAAATACGCATATCTTTGTAAATTTCTGACAGTTGATTATAATCAAGGAAATGCAGTTTTATAATAAATAATCTATTAGACATTTTCACGTCTGATATTAGTCGCACATATTCTTCAAGTCATCGCACAAAGATCTTATATTGACGAAAAAAAAACATTAAGTGGTTGTATATATTTGGTGGGTCCTGCAAGAATAATTTTCAGCCTTGAATTTTTATCGGGTAAACAGTCCTATAACAATTGTTCGTCCTTATGCCCGGACCACAAATCGCATATTAACGATGAATCCATTGCAATGTTTTCACTAAACACATGTTTTAAGAATATTTTCAAATGTTCTTTTGTCTTTTTCCACTGGCACAACAGTCGACATACACATTTGGAGGTGTATTCTGTTCTGTCTACTTCTGAACTTTGGGCCCGAATTTGTTTCCAGTAGGTTCTTGAAAACAGAGGTATAAGCTCTTCCCAAGTTGCCCACACATTGAAATAAGAACATATATCGTGTAAGAATGTGTAGTTCCATGTAAATTTTGAACTGTAGCAACAGTGAGCTTTTTGCCTTTGACTGCCAGTGTTCTGTTTTCTGCCATTTCATAATTAAATTGACTTTGGTCATAGTTCCACACATTCTTTGTTGGTATGCAGTTTTCTTGAATGGTCTGATTAACGTCTCTTACAAACTTATTTGATATTTTAATAGTTTGAGTTTCGTTTTCAATACCCTTGACGGTGACAAATTTGGTAATTTTTCTTGAAGAAATGTTTTCTTTTTTGAAATTTGAAATGAATGTCTTTGAAGCTTTAAATTCATTCAAACCCAATTCCTTCGCTCGAAAAACAGCCCACGTTTTTAATGTCAATAGTGCACTGTCAATCCCCGATCTCGAGAATGTCGAAACTTATTAAGGATGTAGTCTTTAATTTGGGCGATTTTGTAGGGTCCCTATTTTTTAATTGTGAAGCTAGATAAGATGTTTTACTTTCTACATAATTCAAAGCTGTTCTTACAATTCGGTTATTAATTAATGACGGACATTTTTTTTATTATTTGTGAATAGGACTTCCGGCCAGATTTCCCTGACATCCTATATTGATGAATGTTTTCCAATGTTGTTTAGAATAGGCAGACAGTACGATAGGACGTTTAGGTTTTTTAACAGGAGATGGCTTAGCTACGTGAACTCGCACGTTCCTCGCTGGATTCGTTGGCAATTTCAAAGTCTTCAGAACATCCGGCCTGTGTGAGCTTCTGATCGCAAGTAGCATAGTCTTCGAAATCTAAAGTATTTTCGCTAACGTCCTCTAACCCATTCCAATATTTTTGTTTTATAAATTCTGCCAGAAAGTACGCAAACTGGTCATCATCCAATCCAGGTTCTTCGTGTCTTTCAAATTTTCCTGAACTATAGAATCTAACGTAGTTAAGACGTAAAATGAATTTATTATGCCCATTTTATTCTTTTGATGAAATATTTTATTGCCTCACAAGACTATCACCTGTAAATGTATACATTTACGTGTAAATATACTGTAATGTCCTAAAAAGAAGTATTAATTTACGCCATAAAAGTGCTAATCAATAAATAATAAAACAAATCTTATATTGTACTTTCAATTTATTGAGTTTTTATGTTTAAATAAAAACAATTCGTATATACTATACAAATACTCGACTGTGAGAGTGGAAAAAAACATTCACACTCCGGTGCGCTGTTCTTCAAGTAACCGTGCCGCTCCGTTGCAATATTTATTTCGTTATTTTATCTCTCTCTCTCCCTACCCCTTGTTTGTTCTTCTCTCGTTCACCACACTATCATTTTTCATTTATTTGTTTATTTCATTTTTTCCAAATATTTTACTTATTTATTCGGTCATATATGGATGTTAAGCCTATATTTCTTTTCTTCTTGTTCCTTTTTTCCTATTAATATTATGCATACTATTCAATTTGCAGTTAAATGAGTAATATCACGGTGTTCAATATCCTTCATTCAACATATCCTTCAATGTTTGTTACAATCCAACTGGTTCAACGTAAGTACTTCCCTTGTGAGCATTATTTTGCAGTGGCTCTCTAAGAAATACGGCAAATATATAATTTAAATATTAATATATAATAATCCTAGAACGCAAATGGCTCCCAGGTTGTATATATAGTACACGAATGCAAGTAAATACTGCTTGCGGGATACAATAGAAAAAGATATCTAGCAATTGATTATACCACAATGAAAAGAAACCACTTTTTGCACTTTCTTAAACGTATTATTTCTCAGGAATTAACATTCCAGAAAAATATAATTGACATATTTACATCAGAAATTAATTATAATCCATTAGTAATTCACTGCAATCATATCATTATCATGCTATGCTTTCCAGTTTAACTAAGGAATTATAGGTGTGGTAGCTTCCCGTTGCTTTCCACACCGGTGATGGATGATAATGATAAGGATGATGATGATGGCCGGATGATTTTCTGGGAGCGTTGGTCCCAAAGCTTCCTGATATTTGCCCTACAGGTGAGAAAAAACTCCGAGAAAACCTTATCCAGGAGCCTGTACCGACCGGGATTCGAACCCGGGCCCGCTGCGTGACAAGACAGCACGCCACCATGAGACCACAGCGGTGGAATGAACTTAATTAATAACCTACAATGTTGTTTGTTAGCAGTTTGATGTGTTTTATTTCTTCTCCACTAGGGTGCATTCTTACAATATTGCGATCCTTTGGCAATAAATAATATGATCTGGTTGCAGTGATGAACAAATGAAGATACAATCATAACAAACGTTTTTCACTTGTTTTAAAACATCGCTGTTTACATTAAATATAAAAATATTTTAAAATAACTATATTTAAATAATGATTTGTGAGTAATCAGCTTGATTTTATTAACGTCCACCGCTGTGGTCTCGAGGTAGAGTGCTGCCTTGTCACGCAGTGGGCCCGGGTTCGATCCCCGGTCGGGGTAGTTTTTCTGGGTGAGGTTTTTATCGGGGTTTTTCCTCGCCTGTAAGACAAATGTCAGGAAAACTTTAAGGCCCAAACGGTCCCCGAAATCATATGGCCATCATCATCATGATCATCCTTATCATTATCATCATCATCATCATTCTTCACCGGTGTGGAAAGCAACGGGAAGCTACCACACTACACAATTCCCTAGTAAAGCTGCAAGCATAGCATGAACATACTATGATTGCAGTGAAGGACCTGCCTTCGGGGAGAATTACTATGGAAGGATAGTCCTAACAAATGTCACTGTTGATTTCTTTCTCGAGATAAATTCACTCGTCACTTCGTAATATCGTGAATTTATCGATAATTTTGGAAAAAAAAAACTGGTGGCTTCACTTATGACTATTTATCTCATAGACCGAAAATTTTGTTTCTTCCTGTTGATAAAATTGCCTCTTCCTGTTGATAAAATTTGCTCTTCGTTTGTAATGAGGGATATCTCCGCAAATTAACTTCTTTGACATGGATACCGATTCAACAATGTACGATCGAAAACTATCATTCCTTGATAATGGCATGTGGGATCATGCCGACACGTCTGAATTAACGGCCTGAGACCGACCTTGAATCCATGACGTGGAAAACTCAAGAAAACTTTCTTATATATATATATATATATATATATATATATATATATATATATATATATATATATATATGTGTGTGTGTGTGTGTGTGTGTGTGTGTGTGTATGCGTGCTTTTGGAGGAGTTTTTAATTTAATCCAGGCATCTACTGATTGTAAATAAATTGTATAGCGCCATCAAAATAAACCCTTGTGTAGAATCTTGTGTTGACACACATTGATTATTGTGAAGTTATACAGTTCATCTTAAAGACCTAAGCTTGGACTTGTCGTAGAGAGTACAGCCGGTTCATTAATGTTTGCGTTCGTTTAATTTTCAATATCTGTCATTATGATCATATTTCCGTATTCTTCAATAATCTCTCATGGCTTCGTGTTAACGACAGACTTAAATTGCACTCTCTCACTTCTTTCATACTTGTGCACTCTAGGACTCCCAGTAAACTGGCATCCAGATTGGAGAAGTCATCTTCTCGCTACAATTTTAAATTACAAGGATTCTTAACAGAGAGTGGACTGGAAGTAACCAACCACAAAGGCACAGAATCATAGGTTTAGCAACACGCGGATATCATCACAAAATGTGCAAAAATAAAAAATTCCACCAACCGAGTGATTCGTGTGAATGCAAGATATGCGACCAAAAGTGTGAGCGATACCATTACAAACAATGCAGAATATGGACAGGATCACTGAACGAACTCATAAAAGACAAATCATAAACTTATAACTTAATGCTATTTCGAGTGCCTCTTACCAACTTATTATTTATTCCGTTTTTTTTTTCGCAATATCCACTACCCGTAGGCCTACCTGGAATTCCCTACCTCAAGATATTAGCAGTTGCAGCGCAAAATTAACTGTTTTCTATACAAGTTTATAGAATAAATTCAATTTTTTTATTTTTTCTCCTTCGAACTAACAAATTTATTTAGTCGATGTAATTTGTAGTTTTATTTCCAATTATATTATTATGTTGTCTATTGTTTATATGGTATTTTATTTCTCAAATTTAGACTAAACGAAAACATATGTTATGTAGTAATTAATAATCAAATTGTGTCCACGGCTGTGCTGCAATGACACGCAGCGGGCCCGGGTTCGATCCCCGGTCGGGACAGTTTTCTGGGTGAGGTTTTTATCGGGGTTTTTCCTCACCTATAAGACAAATGTCAGGAAAACTTTAAGCCAAAACTGTTCCCGAAATCTTATGGCTATCGCAATCATTCACATTCATCTTAGATCAAGCTTAGGATTAGGAGCTCTCCTGGCGCACCACTATCATAATCATCATCCATCATAACATCGGGGCAACGTAAACCCGCCTTCCAGGCGCCCCGACTTCAGAAGTGGGTTACAATTACGCCACTGCCAGAAGAGATCACCAGAAATGTCTAAAAGGGAAACTGGGGGCATTAAAAAATAATTAAATTGTGGTCATACCATATAATCGTAATTTATTTCTATTGTAACTTAGTTATAGGTAGAGCTAGGAATTTTAGGTGCTGCACCTTAATTTTATTTTGTTATTACAATGCTCAAATTAGCTTGTCTTGCAAAGAAAACGTTAAATAAATGCCCCTAAATGTGTTTTAGTTGCACCTTTTTGCACCTTTTTCCAATGCTAGCACTGTTTTGCACCTTTTTAGCAATGCAAGCACATTTTTCACTTTTTAAAACCTTTTTTTCTCTCTTAGCAGCATTGTATTACCAAAATAATGTGTATATATATTTTTTTACATTTCTTCAAATACACTTTCAAGGGTTGGTAACGATGTGTGGTATCAGTCCACATCACATTACTTCCACTTTAGTGCAGTCGCGTTAGGCTGTTCCTTTTAAATTAGTTCGCACCGTCTTGCATCACAGTTATACGAAAACTATTGTTTAAGCAAGGGAGATTGTTGAGTGCATAAACAATTGTTTCAGTTCAAAATAATATTTGACTTGTGCCGTCTGCTATTTTCCTGAGTGACCAGTATACAGTATGCCAGAACCGAATGTGAACTCCTACAAACTACATGATTTTGTAAAACAGTTTAGTGCAGATGGAATTCAGAGTAACACATCTGTTATGAGGTGCATTCTTTGTGATATTTCAATAACAATTGATGAAAAGCACCAACACAATCGTGTTACGCACCATATAGGTAGTGCAAAACACGAAAAATAAGGAACTGCAAAGCAGTAAATGTGTATTGTGACAACAGTTTATTGGCGAAGCTTCTTCTAGTTTAATAAATAAAAAAAATGTTAATGATATAGCAAAGATATTTGTGGCATGTGGTATTCCTCTTTCCAAACTTAACAACCCTATTATGAAAGCATATTTGGAGAAATATACTGGGAAGTCTATCCCAGATGAAAACCGTACCTTCAACCTCTGTGCTTTTTATAATTTTTACATTTTGTTCTTAGAGACTTTACTTTTACCAATATCTGTTTATTATCAAATATATTAATTGATATAGAGCACCCCACGCTTTTGATGGTAAAATTATTTTCTTTTGTTGATAACTCTAGTTTTATTCTATATGTGTTGTAGATGATTTTTTTGTTGATCACTTTAATTGTATCCCAAGCGTATTGGAAATTAACATTATTTTTCATTTTTTAGTTAGGTTTTCTAATAAAGCGTGTTGTTTTAGTTTTTTAAAACTATTATTTATTTATTTAACAAATTTGCCCAAATAGGGTGTGCCAAAAGTAACATAAAGAAAACGAAAACAATAAAAATATTAGATAAGATAGAGATAATATATTTTTTGTTTTGAGTATTTACAATAGGCCTGGAACAAAATGAAACTGTATTAATAAAAGGATCTTCTTGGTTATAATAAAATCGTATTAAACATTATTAATATAACCCAAATCACCAAACTAAAATGTGAAAATAGTCAACGCGTTTCGATAGCGAGACAGTCAATAACTAGTCTTGATAATGATAGCCTCGCTATCGAAAGCGTTGACTATTTTAATATTTCAGTTCGGTGAATTGGGTTTTATTGACTTTGTGCAATACAAAATGAAACTAAAATGTATGTGAAACCGTAATTCTGAATGAAGGGAGAAATCAGGAACCGGAATTTGAAGACTACCATATACATTATTTAATTGCAAACAATTATTTAAAAAATATTAATTTTCGAATTTAACCTATGTTCCGGCTACCGTTGTTTTGCCGTAGTCCGTACCTTGTACTCCGGCGGCACGAGTTCGATTTCTGGCGTGTTAGGGGTTTTTAAATCCTCACTTTTGCATGGATGAAAGTTATGTTCCTTATCTTGTGTTATGTTCCTAGTATCTTACTAATAATATATCTGAGGAAGCCCACTATGATCTTATTTATTATGTAATTCGCATTTCCTATCCTACGTATTGGTGACTCGCCAGATCATTGATAATCTAATAGGGCTATGTAAATCGTAAATAAATGGGGATACAATAATTAAGAATTAATTTCCATCCCGGCTCTGGTATTTTAAATTATCTTAATTCAAATAGGCCAATAGACTAAATATCATACCATTCACTCGGTTACAGATTTTGAAATTTCATTAATGTTGTATTAATAGAATATTACATCCTCTTGAATGTGTTTGCGGATATAGCATGAGTCGAGGTCTTACGTGTCGACACCTGCGGAATTACGAACTGGACGCCTTCACAATCCTCTTCTTATTTTACGACTCTGCGTCAGTAACCTAAGCCAGCACACTTGTTTGCGAACTAGAGAAACCTGTGGAATGTGTCCATTTATTTTTACCTTCTTTTCGAAAAACAGAAGAGAGAAACAGAATTACTATGATAGTCAATCTAAAAAAAGTTTGGAAAATTAAAAAAAAACCTGACTGAATCAGTTATCCCAAATAAAATAATAACATATGATGATGATGATAATAATAATAATAATAATAATAATAATAGTAATAATAATAATGTTATATAATAATATACCTAATGTCATAGCCCATTGTTGAGCCATAGCCTCTCCTTTGTAAGGAGTTACTAGACCAAGTTAATTTTTAGTTACCTTATTTGCTCATAGATGTCATGGATGCCATTGCAGTGAACACAACGACCCTATGAGACAACTAATAGGCAACTAAGGTATTACGAGGAGTTGATATCGGTACATTTTGCTTAGAGGCCTATTTATTCTGGCTTAATGATCTTTTACGAGCCTAAAAATCTTCACATTCGGGTCCTACGGCTTGAAGTCCCTCCTGGAGGACTTGCTCCTTGGAATTTTTCATCCCGAAAAAATCCGTTGACCCCGTCCGGGTTTGAACCCGCGACCCTCGGAAATAGAGGCAAGAGTATAACCACTAGTGGATTTTTATTCTGATAATTAAACAAGATAAGCATTTGTTTCTATTTATGTCTGAAAACATTTTAAAATGTATGTACAAAATGGTTTAAATATTTTTGATTTTAACATATTTTGTACTTGTCAGCCTTTCTAGTTTAGGGCATCATGTACGCTTCTCTGTCTGAAATTAACGGGTTTTATCTCAATGAAAAACGATATAAATTCTTTAAGCAAGGAAAATTTGAAGGCTTTTTTTTTGAGATCATGTTAAAATCCATCCGCATCCTGTAGTCTATCATAGGGATGCTTTGCATTTCAAGTAACGAATTAAGATATGGATACATATGAAAATATCTTATTGTTATAATTCATCCCCTGACGATGAAATTAGCCTCGCAGCAGTAAAAGTCGTCTTTAAATCAACCAAAATAAATAAATAAATAAATTTCATAGATAATTGCATTATTGTAAATAATTTCATGTTTACGCACTCT
Source organism: Diploptera punctata (assembly GCA_030220185.1). Lineage (NCBI taxonomy): Eukaryota > Metazoa > Arthropoda > Insecta > Blattodea > Blaberidae > Diploptera > Diploptera punctata. Next base: position 81,514 of record JASPKZ010008484.1, on the reverse strand, counting down.
TATTTTCTTAATCTGGTTTCGCAGAAAAGAAATTTCCGTCTGAAAATGTTCAACAGAGCATTCTCTACTTCCTGTTTCATTTTTTGCAAGCTCTTAATGAATCGCCCTACTTACTTCCCTTACTTTGAAAGTAAAGAAAACTGTGGCAACTGATCAACTTTGTGAACAGCTTTTAACTTAATTCATTTTGAATTTGCAGAAGAATCGCCATCATGTCTTATGTAGTAAGCGAAATTACAATTGAGGTTGGTAAATTACGGCAAAAGAGTTTTAAAAATATACACTCTCTAAATAATGTACAGAGAAACTTACAGAGGTTAAGGAAAGTTGAATTCCGAAATAAGAAACCCATTCATTATATCTGATATTGTGATACAGAGTAATTTGATATTGATATGTAATATCTCGTTAAAATTATATTCAAGGAATCGCGTATTATGTAGTAAGCGCATCGAGAATCAGACAACTATTATTTTTATTTCTTTATTTAACCTGGTGGAGTTAGGACCTTCTCTTCCACTCATCAGGACAAACATATGTTACATTTAAATACAAAAAATTACAATAATATTACGTAATGAACAATTAATTATCTGGCCAAACTAAACAACAATAAAAATAAAATTAATATGAATTAAAATTAAAATTAAAATATATATATATATATATATATATATATATATATATATATATATATACACAAACGAATAAAAGCTCAAATCTACTAGGCCTAATTAGAAAAAAATAAGTGTAAGATATGATAAATAATAATAATAATAATAATAATAATAATAATAATAATAATAGCTTTATTTTACCTGACAGAGTTAAGGTTTTAAGTCCTTGTCTGCACTCAATGAGGTTTTAAAAAATACAAAAAAATATCTTATATCTAAATTAGAATAAACATAAATGATTACATGTTATAAATACAATGCAATTATTATTTATAATGTGTTTTGATTTACTCTAGATTTAACGAATTAAATATAATATGTACAAGATATATAAAAAACGAGAACAAAATATTAATGACATAGTATGCATTTAAATAAATAGAGAAAAATTATTATTAGACAACAGGTAACTGTATAAGCGTGACTTAAAAGTGCCAAGTGTACGGCAACCCCTGATATCTTGAGGAAGGCAATTCCAGAAGAGGGCTGATGCTACTGTGTGAAGGAAGTAGAATAAGAGGAAGTGCTATGGAGAGGGATTGTTAGCAGACTGTTATCTTGTGACCTAGTGTCAATATTGTGGTAAGAAGATAACTTGTGAAATCTGGACGCCAGGTAAGTAGGAGTGTAGGAATTCAGAAGATTTAAATACAGTGAAAGAGAGTGCAATTTACGTCTGTCAGTAAGACGGAGCTAAGAGAGGTTATTGAAGTGTTTGGAAATATGGCCATGACGGCGGATATTGAATATGAATCGAACGCAAGCAATATGAACACGCTGCAGTCTCTGCGACAAGTTGTAGTTTAGATCATTATATTATGTGGTTTAGAATTTTACACAAGTAAGAGTAAGAATAACGAAAATATATTATTATAGGAATTAAAGTTCATGCAACGGAATCATATCTCTTAAAAAACTCCAGTTAAATATAAAACTTGGAATATTTTTATGCGTATGACTACTGTACAAAATACATTATAATGTTACCTCTAACCATGTATACTGATGATGATATTGATGATTAATGCTTATATTATTACTTCTAATAATTAAAAATAGTAATAACTTCAGATTAAAGAGATTATTTTGTTATAGCGTTATACAGTGCGATCAGTATAGCACTGGACAGCAGACGCGGGGATTTCACTAAACACTGCTGACGCACTCGCGGCAGGGAACGGACAGCGTAGGATCGCAGTGATACAACCACACACATTTTCGTAACTATTTTACAAATTGTCGTACTTACCAACTTTATTGCAGCAGATGCTGGAACTGTCCACTTTCGTTGTCCATACATTTTATATTTCTTTATAAAATTTCCCATAACTCTCTGTAGCTCTCGTCTACTGATGTTAATTTCGTCACGGATATTACGTTTCAGTTCTTCCAGAGTGCGTAGGCTTTTCATTGAACACAGCATTTTTCAATCTGCCTCAGAGATAGAAATCGCAGGGGATTATATCAGGAGAACAAGCAGGCCATAAATCTGTACTAATAATTCTGTCATGGAACACACGGTGAATTTCACGCGTTGAAATATCAGTTGTATGAGCTGTAGCTGAGTCTTGCTGGAAGAATACGAATCACGCTCCTGTCGGTCAATTCCCTGAAGAAGGCTGTCAGAATGTCATTCACATATGTACGAGAATCGACTGTGTTCCGAAAAGAAAATGGGGCCTATGATGATTCTTTCGCCACTAATGGTGCACCATACACCAATTATCGCATCATGGAGGGACACTTCACGTACGATATTAGGGTTCTCAGGACCCCAATGGAGATTGTTTTGCGAACTCACGTAACCATGGACATGGAACCACGCCTCATTCGAAAAATATATTAAATGTGGGTCTATTAGGCCATTATCAAAATGCGCGCCTACGAATAGGGTCATTCGGTTGAAGAACATGTGTCTTGGTTATTTTATATGGATGCAACTTTAACAATTTAGTAGATTTTTGTACAGAGCCATAAGATATTCCTACTTGTTGCGAAAGGCGCCTAAGTGATTTTCTAGGAGACTGCTCCAATCGATAACCGATGTCGTCTATTGTTTATTCTGTAAGAACACTACGCGGCTTGGTGTGGCTTCTTAGGCTCGACACTTCCAGTTGCGTGAAATTTGTTATAGAGATTATGAAGTGTTGAACGCGATGGAATTTTTACACCCGGGATTTGAGTTTCAAAGAGTCTTCGTACTTGGCTGGCAGAATGAGTAAACAAATACTGATCATAAATAAATACACGTTGTTCAGTAGAAAAATAATTAGTCATTATACAGTTTACACTTATACACACGCCATTCAGTTCACAAGGAAAAGTGACCGAGCACCTTATCTATTCGAAGTACACTATCTGACTGTGACCGTGAATGCGTGGGATGTATACTGCTGAATCAGCGCAAATTTCAATTCCCGCGCCTGCACGTGTAAGCCTTCGTTATCGCACATCACAAACTCCGCGTCTGCTGTCCACTACTATATTGATCACACTGTAGTGTCTCAAACTTCAGTCGTACTAACAATGACTTTGTAAATTCTCATATCAAGTTGCTTCTCAAGTTATTCTTATGATGTTGAGAGGACCACGTTTTTGGCTCATTAATCAAAGAAACCTTTCTATGACATAACTGAGGACCGAAGTTGGATCTCTGCGATGTCAGGCCCGTTAACCGTTACAGAACAGATGCGTTTTTATTAAAGGCTGATTGAAAATATTTCACTGAATATAATAGAAATAAGTAATTCCTAATTTTTTTCAGTGAAATATTTTGACCTGAAAAATGCAAGATTAGTTATTTGCCTTACATGACCGGAATTTAGGGGTATAACTGAGTTCCGATTTTTGAAATTAATTAATTAAACCATATTCTGGTAATTTATATTGGTTACCCTTTTTTGTTTACTTGAAAATTTCAGATTTAGTTTGTTGTGTTTTTTCATATCTTATATTGTTGAAGTTATCTTTGATTTGTGTTAATTAACCCGTGTTATAATATGTCATTATTTGACCATTTTAAAAGTTTTAGAAGCACTGAAATTAGATTTACTAAGGAATAAAATGTTTAACAACTGTATATAGGAAGTTCGAGTAGACCCTTCGGTTTGAGTGGACCCTGTTAATATATTCTTTAATTGGTGCTGCCCTCCAACAGAAAATATTTTACCTTCTTCCCCTCTTCAACCTTGACGGGTTGAAGGCCAGTTTCTTTTATTCCTTGTGCGAAGAAAGATTTATTTTTGATATTTATGAAATTACTATTTCAAAAGTTTTTCAAGCTAAAAATTAATTCTTAATATCTGCTATTGAATATTATAAATGTTGAAAAGCTCCCTAATATATTATATTATGTAGATACTGTTTTAATATACTGACGGATTTAGTTTGACATTATATGACATGGTGGCTGAATAAAATAATTAAACATAACAAAGGAATTCGGTTAATGTGGACCCTCCACGAGGACCTGGGTCCACTTTACATGAATACATGTATTTTATCAATGAGGATGCTATCTGTAAAAACCATTTACTTAATTAAATTTATTTAATATCCTTGTAATTTTACTAAACCTAAAGAGCGTCGCTTTCTGCAGTTGAGTGACGTGTGAATGTTATAATCAACAATAATTTTTCAAAACATTAAATAAATATCAGCGCTTTTTATTTACGATCAGCCATAAATGTTTTTAGATTATTCTGTGTCTGTTTCTGTAAATTAATAAATTAAAAGAACTTCAAAATATACTGAAAGCTATGGTGGACTCTGGGGACTTCTTTATCCTAATATGCAGGTTAAAGAGGTTAAAGGGGACCTTTCTTGTAATTTAAAGAAGTTTATAAATTATGAAGACGTTTCCATATTTGAATAAATTAACAATGCTATGTCATAGTTAAAACACTAATGATAATCACTGTAATTAAATCAATTAGAAGTTTCTTAATTAAAAGAAGAAAAACCAATTCAAAACGGGGGTCCACATTCCCCGAAGTTCCTCTATATGTTAGATGTTAAATAAGTGTCGAAATGTCTACTGGTATTAATGGTGATAGAGCATAATCGGGCATTCAATACACACCTCTATTTTACAGTAAATTTCAATGCTGAATTCCTCCCATAAGGAAAATGAACATGATGTAGGAACCAACAGATGATTGCAACAGGATTCATGCGCTTTATAAAGCACAGTTGCATGTTATGCTTCAATTGTTACCTAGTTGGGATTATCATTGTGGATTTGTTATCTCAACACATACAATGTCAATACATATCCCACGTTTACACTATGTGGTGTAGAAATATTTGTGCCAAATGTTTATACATACTGCAAATTAGGACATCGTTGTTGCATGTGGCCAGTCGATTATTCTGAAGTCCTGAAGTCTGCACAATGCACCATTGTAAAATAAAAATATACATCTCCGCAATACGTTGTACAATTGAAATAATTTTTGATTATTCAAATCGTTTAATGGAAATATTCCGTAAGAGAATTTTATAATTGTTTCAAAAAATGTTATATTCAGTTTTTTCAAATATGTTGACGTGCATACGTAATTTCGTCACTACTTCCAACTAATTAAATACAGTAATTTGCATGCCACATCACTCTATTGACGTATATGATAAAGTATGTCAATTGGATTATAAACTAATTTTCAGGATGTGGTAGATAGTTACAGAATCTTCAGTTAGATAAATTAATTATGCAAATATGTTAAAAGACTTGAATTAACAAAAATGTTTGTCACATAATATATATGATTCTTATTATATTTCTAAGGTTGAACCTGTTACGATTTTCATATTAAAACTAGGTAATGCCTGGCGTGCGCTGCTACACCTAAATAAATTATGTGTTTTTACATTTAGATGAATAAGTAAAAAGAAAAATAAGTATACATTTATATCATTATTCTTTTTAGATACCCCGTGCTGATGACACAGTGTTGCCCGGGAATCTACGCATCCCTATGTGTTTGGCATAAATGAGCTGAAAGACAAAATTCGTTATTTTGAGTTCTCCATAAAAGACTACCCGCCATGCGTTGCTATGCTTGCCCGGGAATCTACGAGTACTTATACTGATTTTCTTGGCATCAATAAAAAACAAAAATGGTTATTGTCAGTTATCCTTAAAAGGTAAACATATACTGATGCGGACTTTTCTGTAGAGTTTATTGAGATATATACAACTCTGTGTACAATAATGTTTTGTATTTATTATGATTTAGGCACCGTATGCCAATTAAGCTTACAACAAGCGACATTTTTCACGTTTTTTTTCACTACAGAAGGTGATTTTTAAGGGTGAAGGGCTTGAGCATTAAAACTCATTTATAACATATAACCTTCCCAGGAAAATCCTGAAAATGTTGCAAAAAAGCCCCATAACAGTCGGATGAATGGTATGGCACCATGTGCTTGCCCGAGAATCTACTTATCCCGATCTCCTTGTCATCAATGAAAGACAGAAAAGGCTATTGTGTGTTATCTGTAAAAGATAAACATATGCTGTCCCGGACGTTTTTGAAGAGTTTTTGAGGTATTCAATTCTGTGTAAATTAATGTGTATTTGTTATGGTTTAGGTAGCGTAAGCCATTTAAAAGTAAAAAAAAAGGGACTTTTCACGTTTTTCATTAAAAAGGGTGCTTTAAGGGTGTAGGAGTTGAGTATCTCAACTCTCCTATAGCCTATGTTCATCCCGGGAATCTGGTGAACATTTTGCAAAAAACCCATCACAATCGGATCAACTGTATGGCCGCGCATAATGTACAAACAAACAAACAAACAAACATTAATTTTTATATTCTAGATAACTATTAATTCGTAACGTTGCTATATTATTTTAAATTTAACTCTGCAAAACAATCTTACCATTGAAGATGGTATAGATTTAATAAAATGGATAACATTATAGTGACTAGATATTTGTGTACATACATTACGTAATGCATGTTTTTGTAAGTTACAATTGTATTAGAATTATCCTAATAAAACAAAGAGATAATCATGATCATAGAATGAAATAAAGTGAAGTGATTAATCAAAAATTGGAAAGAATAAATAATAATTGTGGTATTAATCTAGTGTATCGTAAGATGAAATGTATTTTTTACTATATTGAATTAAATCTATACTTGCCACTAGTTTTCCTCCCTAGTACAGCTTTAATCACATTTTAATTTCCATGGCTTAATTAGATACGTACTACAACTTAAACAAATACAAAAATAATAAACTAAGGGTTTTATTAATATTAATAATATGTAGACAATTATCTCCCATGGGAATGTTTTTTAATATGTATTGTTAAGTTTTAAATTATATGCAAGAAATAAACTATATGAACAGTTTAAAAATATACGAATTCAGTTATGAAATAAATACGAACATTGAATTACTTTATTATATGTAATTGTAGGTTCTATTACCAGAAAAAGAAGTTTAAAATTTTTATTATCCAGATATTTTACCTTATCTACCGCTGTAGTCTAATTGTAACGTCGTTATCTCATACTCATTGGAGTTAGGTTTGATTCTTAGTAGGGACAAGTTTCCTCACTTGTAAAATAACGTCATAAAACTGTAAAGATGGAATATTCTCCAAACACCATTTGGTCATTCCAATCATCCATATCATATTAGCCTTCTTTAATATGAATGTATGAGTGAATGGTGTGATTTGTTTTAAATGTTCATGTTGTCGCGGAGGTGGCCCGGGCGTTGAGCTATTCACTCATGGAGAGAGGCCTTCCACGTCGTTGTGTGGTCAAAAAAGTATTGTGTGGTTTAGACATTAAACTTCCCTTCCGACAGGTCGTGTTCCTGTAAGGTCTGGGTGGCGTGGGACTTAGAAAAATACCTACATAGAAGAGATTATAGGGAGAAGTAAAAGTTTAAACTAACTAACTCATAGGTTCATGGCCGCGCGGACATAACTTCACCTCACATCCCTATCCAGAGCTAATATTGTCCAATCATCTCCTGTATAATCTACTTCCCTCAAATCATGGATAGTATTATTCTCCCAATTCATTCTTGGTATACCAACTAGGCGTTTTCCCTCTGGTTTTCCTGTAAGAACCATCCATACAACTCATTCATCCCCCATACGTGTCACGTGATCTGCCCATCGCAGTCTACGAGACTTAACTGTTATTATTATATCTTGCTTCCAATACATATCATGTAGCTCACCAGTATGTTGTTTTCTCCACTCACCTGTCTGTTCTTAATTTTTGGCCCAACATTTTTCCTAAGAACTTTATTCTCAAATACTAGCAATCTGCTTTCCTCCCTTAAAGTAAGAGTCCGTGTTTCGCCTTTGGCATGGATTCCCTGAAGTAGTCCTCGCCCTGAAAACCGATTGGAGGAAGGAAGGTTTTACCTTAGTTACTTTAAGAAGACAAATATTGAATTCTAGTAGTTTAATATCTGCAAGTGTTCCTGGGACAAAACGTTTATATAAGTCAAAATTGAGAGTTTATTTGCAAGTATAAGCGATCTTGCACCTGCAAAATATCATAATAATTGTCCTTAAATAAAACATAAAGTAAAGTAGTTTGAAAAAAAATTGCTATTTACTCTATAAAAAAGCATGAAACAAGAAAACTCGGCGAAAAATGTTATCAGCCAATGGATATCTAAATTTTAATCACAACGTTAATGACCTGAGATATTAAAGAGAACTTTTAATGAAGTATTACCTTCCTACAATATAATTAAAAGGTAATTATATAAAGCATAAAATTGTAATAATGGCTATATTGTCCGCCAGATACTGACTTTGATTAAATATTTTTTATGATGCCAAGTTCGTTTGGAGATAATGTGTCTTGTCGTATCTACTGTCCTTAATTACAACTCTTTTAAAAGTTACTTGAAGCGCGCAATGAAGCTTCTTGTAGAACTTGGAAACCAGGAGGAGATCACAGTGAAGTGTTCATTTCTCAGACATCTAACTTCTTCTATTAATTAATGATAAGTTGATAACATTTCAATACAACTTCGTTATTACTTTTCTCATCTAGTATAATGAGAAAATATTAAAACTCCAAACGCGACCGGCCTAGAAGGCCCTTGGTCTACCATCCGGCTGCTGGCCTCACATCCACACGTGTTAATCACAGAGTCAATACTAATAAAATTCATTGTTGAAACCGTTGAGCTGGAGACTCATAAAATAGAATAAGTTAAAATATACCTCCTTAGGTAAGATCCGTCGTCCTCAACTTATAAAATATGTATTCTTTATACCTATAGGTCTTTCAGAACATCCGTTCCATCTTCAGCAGGTCCTTCGTCGCTGCAATATCTAGTATGATGGTTGATGCTGCTGGTCCTAATGTGGTGTTGTAGTGAAAGGCCTACAGGCATAAACAATACATTTTTATAAGTTGAGGACGACGGATCTTACCTAAGAAGGTATATTTTAACTTATTTTATTTTATAAATCACAGAGGTAGACGATCATCTAGCCAGTGTATGGGTGACATGTGGTTAGCATGTCGGGTCTCCCAGCAGTTATAGCTGGTCTTCTCAACCTGGAGTCGCTATTTATTGTAGCTACCCAAATGCCTTGTTACTGGGTGGGCACCGGTCCCATACTGGACGAAATTCCATGAGAAAATTCCTTCCACCATGGGGACTCGAACCAGCGCAAATCCCGTAGCTCTGCGCCAAGGCTTCTTGCCTTAATCACTCAGCTACTGCGGAAGACATGAAAGAATAAAAAACATTACAAAATTGCACTTTTTTTTAAAGTCCCCCCTCAACTGTTGAAATAATTAAAACATTGTAGGATAATTGTTAGTTACTATTCAGCTATTGACTGATTTGTCATCATCTTGTATGCATTGAGTGCGTTCTTGTTTAAAATCAAACTGTTGTCAACTCCCTTTAAAATCTCTAACTCCTCCTGTATATTTACCTTAACTGGATTCCATTCTCCGATTAATATTGTGAGGGTGTTCTGCACACAATATTCTTCCTTTATTACATATTTGGCATACATTTATTTATCTTTAGAATATGTACAATTTTTAAAATATTTTTTTAAATCTGCTAATTTTTCCTATGTAAAATTAGTTACATTCTTGACACGTTAGTTTCTATACGCCTTTATTTCTATCTATGCTATTATTTATTATTTGTCTGTTTTTGTGAAATCTTTTAAGCTTGTTAGCTAATTTTTTGTTTCTTTTTCTGTATAGGTAAGTGCTGTCCAGTTATTTTTGTTATTGTCAGATCTTTCTGTAGATCTGTTATGTTCAGTACATTTTTTCCTTATAATTTGATTTATGATTTTTTCATTCTAGCCATTATTTTTTGCAGTGTACTTAATATGATTTAATTTTTTGTTTAATTGTCTTTGTTTAGTCGTAATTTTAACATCCTATTAAGTAAGCTGTTGAAAGTGCTGATTTTTGTTGGCAAGGATGTCTTGAAATGTAATTTATGGTAAGTGCATTGCTCGTGGGCTTTCTGAAAATAATTATTTCAAGTTTGTTTTAATATAGGTTCTATGTATTATACAACAGAGTGATATGTTTTCCTCCAGTCACAGCAGCACTGTCGCTGCGTTGTACTGACGTCGATACTGACCATGTATGTCAGGAACAAATAGCAAATGAAGCATTTACCCAGCTTACTTAGGGTATTGCACTGCAGTTCTCTACGCCATAGACCGTCGTGAAGCGAGTGGTATGCGGTATCACAGGGTATTAGTTCGCAAATCATCTACAAATGAAGCAGGTAAGTGTTCCGCTGTGTCGGATAATAATATTGGTCGGTCAAGGTAGTCTATGGTCAAATGTTGTTTATTCCTATTATTCAGTGAATTTTGTTTTTTCGTGCATATTGTTTAATTCTTGCGAGCTTTCTTCCTCTTTTCTGTTTTTGTTTATTAATACGTCATAGACATATCTAGTTATTATTTTTATATTGAATTTATTTCTGATCTTTCGAAATTCGTCTTTTGTAAATCTTAAAAGGAAATTTCCGCTAGGATTCCTGATGTAAGACTTCCCATTGCGATCCAATCTTCTTTTATGAATAGTTCAGTAGTTTTGTTATGTGTGATTTTTATTTATATAATCGTTGTCCAGGCTTCTGTTAGATAATTTTTGTTGTTTTATTATGTCTACATTTTCCATCATCGGGATGTAAGAATTACGTAATTTTCGTGTTTTATTGATTTCTAAGTTACGTAATTTCTCTGGTAGTCCATATAATTTTTTTTGTATATTAATTTTATAGTATCATTTTTTTTCACTTTACGGTATAGGTAATCAATTTCGAAATGTTATATTTGAGAAAATTTATACAGTTAACTACTGGTCTCATTGGAATTTTATTTTTGTGAATTTTCTGGAGAGCTTTCATTACTGGAGATCTTGCGTTATTGTTTTTCCATTTATCGTTTTCATATTTGTTTTGTTGAGTGCTGCATCATTAACCAAAGGACATGACTTTATTAATTGGTTTAAATTCCTATTGTAAGTTTTTGTATGATCCTATTCGATTTCTTAAACATTCCACTTATAAATTGTTTGCTTTTCTCAATATATTTTTTTCTTTTTCATGAGTACTATTATATTCCTGTTATCTGTCTTTATATCTAATATTTAAAAATGAATGTTTGTTTGTTTGTTCGTACTTTATGCGCGGCCATACCGTTGATCCGATTGTGATGGCGTTTTCTGAAAGATTCAGGAGATTCCCGGGATGAACATAGGCTATAAGAGAGTTGGGATACTCAACTCGTACACCCTTAAAAATACCCTTTGTAGTGAAAAACGTGAAAAAGTCCCTTTACCCTTAAATGGCTTACGCTGTCTAAACCATAACAAAAACACAAAATTAATGTACACAGAATTGAATATCTCAAAAAACTTTACAAAAAGTACGCGACAGCATATGTTTATCTTTTACAGATAACACACAATAGCCATTTTTGTCTTTCGTTGATACCAAGGAAATCGGGATAAGTAGATTCCCGGGGAAAGAATGTGCTGCCATACCATTCATCCGATTGTCATGGGGGTTTTTGCAAGATGTTCAGGATTTTCCCGAGAAGGTTATAGGTTATAAGAGAGTTTTAATGCTCAAGCCCTTCTCCCTTAAATATTACCTTCTATAGTGAAAAAAAAACATGAAAATGTCGGCTTTTGTAAGATTAAATGACTTGCGCTGCCTAAACCATAACAAATACACAAATTTATTGTACACAGAATTGAATATCTAAAAACAAACTCTACAGAAAAGTCCGCGACAGCATATGTTTACCTTGTTGAGGGATCAAAAACTGAGAATAGGTTTATCAGTTTCAGTTTATTATTTTAGAACTTATTTTCTTTTCGTAAAATGGAAGGATAACTCACAATAACCATTTTAGTATTTCATTGATGCCAAGAAGATCGGGATAAGTAGGTTCCCGGGGCAAGCATAGCAGCACACGACGGGTATGCTTTTATGGATAACTCAAGATAACGAATGTTGTCTTTCAGCTCATTTATACCAAGTACATCGAGATGCGTAGATTCCCGGGCAACGCCGGGTAATCAGCATGGGGTATCTAAAAATAAATACGATATAAATTTATATTTATGTTTCCTTTTACTTATTCAACTAAACGCAAACACACATTGTCATTTACTTAGGTGTTGCAACGCACGCCGGGTAATAGCTAGTGTTTAACATAATAACCCCGAGGAAAAGCTGGCTTAATAGAATATGCCAAATTATATTCTGGAATATAAATATTCAATGTAACTCGCAACTTACGTCCCACTCAATTAAGTAATTTGTGTGATATTGAAATCCGCCTCACTGCTACAATAAGCCTCTCATTACAATATTGGGCCGTTTATATAGCTGATATTAATAAATCTCTCTGTTAGTACGTATTCTACAACTCTCCTGATCTTTGTTTGGTTCATAAATGTTCTTAAAAATATTATTTTCTGGTTTCATTCCATACACACCATTTGATCTAGCAGTCATAATAATCATTATCACATTCGCCATGATTTGTGAATGTGTGTGTGTGTGTGTGTGTGTGTGTGTGAATGTGTGTGTGTGTGAATGTGTGTGTGTGTGTATGTGTGTGTGTGTGTGTGTGTGTGTGTGTGTGTGTGTGTGTGTGTTGGGGTGTGTTTCGCCTTCATGTTATTTTTTTTCCCGGAGGAGGCCCAAACATTGAGCTGATCTTTAATTTGGGGAGTCCCCCATGTCAAAAAAAAAATAGGTATGTGATCCATAGTTTAAAGTTTCTTTCTTGACAGGTTGTGCCACCAAGGCCCGGATGGCGTATGACATAGCAAGTATCTATAAGTTGAGAGGTTAAACTAAGTTAGGAAATAAAAACATATGGTTTTATTGCTGTGCTACATATATATAACATACTTACTTACTCACTTACTCACTGGCACTATCGAACCCGTAGGTTCATGGCCGCACGGACATAAGCTCTCCATACATCCCTATCCTGAGCTAATGCTTTCCAATCATTCCCTGTATAATCTACTTCCCTCAAATCATAGTTAATGTTGTTCTCCCACCTCATTCTTGGTCTACCAACTGGGCGTTTTCCTTCTGGCTTTCCTACAAGAAGTTTCCATGCACGTCTTTCATTCCCCATACGCGCAACATGTCCTGCCCATCGCAGTCTACGGGACTTAACTGTTCTTATTATATCTGGCTTCCTATAAAGACCATGTAGTTCATTGTTATGTAGTCTTCTCCATTCACCTGTCTGTTCATCTCTCTTTGGTCCAAAATTTTCCTAAGAACTTTATTCTCAAATACTCGTAATCTCCTTTCCTCCCTTAAAGTAAGAGTCCATGTTTCGCACCCATATAATATAACTGGTAGAATAATAGTTTTATAATATTTTCAGCTTAACGTTTTTTGAAAGGAGTTGGGACATCAAAAGTCTCTGCAATGCATAATAGCATGCATTTCCAGAATTGAGCCTATGTTTAATTTCTTTGTGCATCTCATTCCTATTTGTGATTATTGTTCCTAGGTATTTGAATTCAGCCAATTCCTCAAAATTTCCCTCATTTGTCATTAGCTGTCCATTTCCATTATACAATGTATTTCTACGTGTGACCATATATTTAGTTTTACTGATATTTACTTCCAGTCCTAATTTCTTAGTGTTACTCAATAGTGTGTGCGTGTTGGCCTTTAGTATCTCCTCGCTATCGGCCAGTAGTACTACATCATCAGCATAAACTAACAGCTTATTAATACCATTCAGTTGTAGGCCTTCCTCATTCTCTAAAGATTGAATGGCATGCTCTAGTACAAAATTAAATAGTAGAGGAGATAGTGCATCTCCTTGCTTCAACCCATTCTGGATTTCAAAAGTGTCTGAAAACTGTTTGCCTACACGCACCCTACTCGTTGAGCCATTTAGACACATTCGTATAAGTCTAACTAACTTTTTAGGAATTCCGAACTCCAGCAGGATACTATATAACTTCTCCCTCTTAATTGAATCATATGCTTTTTTGAAGTCTACATATAGTTGATGTACAGTACCATTATATTCCCATTTCTTTTCTAAAATCTGTCTTATAACATAGTTTGTTTAAACAGGTACCGTGCTTTCATCATTTCTGCCAGAGCAAAGAAACATCTTAAAACATGTAGTCAATGTACCCATTTCACCAATTAAACATTAAAAGAGTCAACAAGTTTCAACAGCGAATCTGTCATTTTCAAGACAAAATATTTAGTCTTAAAAATAACAGCTTCGGTTTAATTGGTGAAATGGATATATTGACTACATGTTTTACGATTTTATCACCAAGAAGATCATTAGTTTATTAAATAAAAAATCAATAACAGTTTAAAAAACTAAAACAACACGCTTCATTAGAAAACCGATCTAAAAAATGAAAAATAATTTTAATTTCCGACACGCTTGGGATAAAATTAAAGTGGCCAACAAAAAAATCATCTCAAACACATCTACGATAAAACTAGAGTTATCTACAAAATATAATAATTTTGCCATCAAAAGCGTAGGGTGCTCTTTATCAATTAATATATTTGATAATAAACAAATATTGGTGAAAGTAAAGTTTTTAAGAAGAAAACGTAAAAACCTTAAAAAGCACCCCACGCTTTTGATGGTACAATTATTTTTTGTAGATAACTCTAGTTTTATTCTATATGTGTTGGATATGAATTTTATGTTTACCACTTTAATTTTATCCTAAGCGTGTTGGAAATTAAATTTATTTTTAATTTTTTAGTTCGGTTTTCTAATAAAGCATGTTATTTTAGTTTCTTTAAACTACTATATTTTTTATTTTTAGTTTGATTGTCATAAACCGGAATCCCATGAAAATGTAATTGCTTACGATATTTTTAGTGTCTAGACACAAATATAATTATATATTTTAAAATAATTATTATCTAACAATATTATAATATTTTTGAATATTTTAATATAGATAAATAGTTACAGTTAATCGTATCCTTGTCATATTTTTTGGATAAATTATAATGTGGTAAGTTTACAAAATTGTCATAATTGTTATGCAGAATAAGGTAAAAATGTAAATATCTTTAAATTCGATACTATTGTAGTATGAGTTAAAAGTAATACTCTTCTAAAAAATCCTCCGGGCCGGATTTGAACCAGCGACCTATGGATTACTGAAATTATATACCACTACAGGCCACCATTCTACCAACTGAGCTACCAGAGGATATAATATTAATTTCTGACAACGATGGACTAAAACGTCGATAAGTCCGCAACGAATATATTTATGAAATTATTGTATTATCATTGGTCCTTTACAAGTATACAAAGTTTCAAGTCGATCCAATGTTTTTAAGTGGGTGAAATTCGTGTTGAAAGATTCCGTTAGATAGACAGATACAGGTCAAGCTAATATAAAGCGCGTAAAAAAAAGAAACATCTATAATCTGCTTCCTTTCTTGCTTTTATATATTTGCTGCATTCGTTATCTTATATAGACTTGTGATCCTAATTTCGGCGTATTGTAATTTCCTGTTTTATCCATTTTGTACATCGGGTGATATTAAATAGCGTTTACCATTTTCTCTTTGTTGGTTTAATATTGCTGTTTTAAAACGTGTTTTTCAACTACCTACAATGAAGTAGGAGTCAGGTTTCACAAAATATTTCTGGTTGGGTTTAAGTTTAGGTTGGGATTAATTTAGGTTAATTGCAGTAGAGCTGGATTCTCTTCTCAGGGGTCGTACGTTAGTATACAGGTGACACTTCATGGATTTAAATATTCTTTCTTGTAGAAATTAATAAGATTTATTCCAAGTCTTAAGTTCGAATTAGATCAAGTACATTTCGGTGGTAAAATTCTTCACCTCCTATTTAAAATCAATTCTTCTTATTCGCAATGTTGAATATTTTTCTTTTATAGTATATAATTTTATGTCCCAGGTTGTCATTTCGACATTTCTGGTGTTCTCTCCTGGCATTGGCGTAATTGTAACCCACTTCTGAATTTGGGGCGTCTGGAAGGCGGAGTTACGTTCCTCCGATGATTGGTGATAAATGAGATTATTAATATTAAATTTATAGGATGTATTGCTTAGATTGTAAAGTAACAAAATTGTTTTTATAAAATTAGTATTTGTTAAATAAAGAGATTAATTTGTTCCTATCACTTATGTATAATTAAATTAAGCAGATTTAAATGTTATAATTGTATAAATAAGGCGGCGATAGAATACAAAGACTATGTAGAAAATATACCTATATATTGAACGAAAATTTAAATATGTGATTTTACATAGTCGTCTTAATACACTGAGTAAATGTTTAAATAAAAAAATCACAATTTCAAAATTTATATATTTTTAATCTTAACATTTCCTGTAATATACGTGTGAGATATGTAAGCCAGAGGAAGGTTCAACAGATTACTGGATCGAAAATGGGGGATCTGTTTAAAAATGACCATCACTACTTTAAAAAATATGGTAGCTTATATATATATATATATATATATATATATATATATATATATATATATATTGATGTTATGAGTTATTAACCATGTAACTCTATATCACGGGCCCGGGTTCGATCCCCGGTCGGGGCAGTTTTTCTGGGCGAGGTTTTTATCGGGGTTTTTCCTCACCTGTAAGACAAATGTCAGGAAAACTTTAAGGCCCAAATGGTCCCCGAAATCATATGGCCATCATCATTATCATCCTTATCATCCTTCACCGGTGTGGAAAGCGACGGGAAGCTACCACACCTACAATTCCCTAGTAAAGCTGCAAGCATAGAATAAAAATGCTATGATTGCAGTGAAAGACCTGCCCTCGGGCAGAATTACTATGGATGGAATATCACATTCACTGACGGCCTCCACTAGTCTCTTCCTACCTATTGAATCCAGTTCATATTTCTGATATATGGTTCACAAACGTCATCTCAATATTATCATAAGTAATGCCACGAGTGATTTCCAATTTATCTAGAGAATTTGGAAATCAAGAGTGGCATTTGTTAGGACTATTTAACGAATAAAATTAAGCTGTTTACTTACAAATCATTATTTAACTATAGTTATTTTAAAATATTTATATATTTAATGTAAACGGCGATGTTTGAAAACAAATTAGAAACGATAGGTGCGCTTCATCTGCTTCCTTTGTTTATCACTGCAACCTGATCATATTATTTATTGCCAAAGGAACGCAATATTGTAAGAATGCTCTCTAGTGGAGAAAAAATGAAACACATCAAACTGTATATTAATACATTTCTGATGTCGTATGATGTAAATATGACAATTATATTTTTCTGGATTATTACCTGGGGGAAAAAATACATTTAAGAAAGAGCAAACAGTGGTTTCTTTTTTTGGTGGTATAATCAATTGCTACAAATGTTTTTATATATGTGTTGACATTCATGCACTATATATACAATATGGTAGCCGTATTTCTCACAGGCTCAGTCACTGCAAAATAATGGCCAGACCTGTTCAGAATATTAAAAAGGAGGAGCTTTCTTTAATATGGTAATTATAACAGTGATAAATATTTCGTGAAACACGACTCTGATTGGTTGTAAAACAGAAATCATTGAAACGTGATTGGTCATTGGGGCATGAGTTAAATAGTCATTTTAATTGCACCTAGGGCTGAATAATAACCCTTACCCCAATTGTTTTAAATTAACATTTTGAAAGCATTTCTACTCTCTTCCCTTGAGCTATATGACATTTCATCTCAATATCCCAGACTAAGTAAAGTATAAATTATAGATACATAATACGGTAATTAAACCAAGCGTTATGTATAGATGTGACATTTGATCAATATACACAAATATTATCATTGAATTTTATTGGTGTTTGCTGTTATGTACCAGATGAGGGGAATGGAGTCGTGATATTGCCCATACACAAATAAGGTAATATAGCCCTATGTTCAAATTAAACAGTAATAAGCCTTTTAAATGTATTTTATAAAGAGTATTTCAAATCAATATACACAATATTAACAGCGATTGTTTGAATTAGTTTATGGGAAGATCAACATGGGTTAAGGAAAAGTATATCTGTGTTTTATAGATTGAATTTTTCCTCTTACAAAAATATCAGGAAAGCGAAGGGAATTTAGAATATATTCATATTACGTATTTATTTATTATGCAAAGGCTTTTAACAGTTAAAATAAAACTAGTTTGAGAAATATTAAAAGGTATAAACGTAATAACACGTTTAATATCATTAATTCAATCACTGTATAAAAATAAAATATTAGAAATAAGGACTTGGTCAATAGAAAACTTATAGCTGATATCAAATGCGAAAATTTCTTAATGTTTATATTATCGATGTCCACTGCTGTGGTCTCGAGGTAGCGTGCTGCCTTGTCACGCAGCGGGCCCGGGGTCGATCCCCGGCCGGGACAGTTTTTTCTTGGTGAGGTTTTTTATCGGGGGTTTTCCTCACCTGTAAGATAAATGTCAGGAAAACTTTAAGGCCCAAACGGTCCCCGAAATCAAATGGCCATCACCATCCTTATCATTATCATCATCACCATCATCCTTCCGGTGTGGAAAGCAACGGGAAGCTACCACACCTACAATTCCCTAGTAAAGCTGTAAAGCATAGCATTAAAATGCTATGATTGCAGTGAAGGATCAGCCCTCGGGCAGAATTACTATGGATGGATATTATCGATATCTTAAAAAAAAAATTATTGATTTTAAATAATTTTTAACTATTAAAAATGTAAATTTTACCCCTTTATTCTTTGCTGTGATCACATTATTGTAGGAACAACATAGATTGAAGTCTTAAGATGCAGTCCGCAAGCTAAGCCAAGTTGCTTGTAAATATAAATAATTATTTCTACAAACAAAGGTAGAGGAGCGCCATTCCAGTGGCTAAAATCAAGAGGAATTAAATTTTTAATAAATGGAAAAATCATTGGACAAATTAATGAATTCAGATATCTAGGATATAATGTAGAATGCAGAACATTTGGAAATGTCTAAATAAAAAGTGAATTGATTTGGACAGTACTGTGGAAGTTTGCTAAGAACATTAAAACTGAACGTTATTGAAATTTTATAAAGTAATTTTAAGTAATTTTATTACCTTTGTTACTATATGGAAGTGAAAGCTGGATCTTAACATCAGATCATTTAAGACAAACCAAATGACCAGAAATTATTTTGTTTTCAATCTGCATTATATTATAAATTACTAGTCCACAAAAATAAGAAGAGAATCAATTATATCAGTTGGTCACACATATAGAACAAACTAGACGGATCATATTCTACGAATAACAGATGCGAGGATATCTAAGTTGGTTTTCACTATATTAAAAAAAAAAAAAAAAAAGGAATGAAGCCCAATGTTTGAAAAGTTGACTAATAGGAGATATGGCAGGCCATCCTTGCTATCGATGATATTGATGTTGATAACATTCATTCAACAAGAATATATTACTTTATAACTGCTACTTTGTAAAATTTAGGTTCAGAATTTTAATCATAACTAAAACTTAATAGGTACACAATAATATATCACTTACTTACTTACTTACTTACTCACTGGCACTATCGAACCCGTAGGTTCATGGCCGCGCGGACATAAGCTCTCCATACGTCCCTATCCTGAGCTAATGCTTTCCAATAATTCCCTGTATAATCTACTTCCCTCAAATCATAGTTATATTATTCTCCCACCTCATTCTTAGTCTACCAATTGGCGTTTTCCTTCTGGCTTTCCTACAAGAAGCTTCCATGCAAGTCTTTCATTCCCCATACGTGCGACATGTCCTGCCCATCGCAGTCTAAGAGACTTAACTGTTTCTTATTATATCTGGCTTCCTATAAAGACCATGTAGTTCATTGTTATGAAGTCTTCTCCATTCACCTGTCTGTTCATCTCTCTTTGGACCAAAACTTTTCCTAAGTACTTTATTCTCAAATACATGTAATCTCCTTTCCTCCCTTAAAGTAAGAGTCCATGTTTCACACCCATATAATATAACTGGTAGAATACTAGTTTTATATATTTTCAGTTTAACGTTTTTTGAAAGGAATTGGGACATCAAGAGTCTCTGCAATGCATAATAGCACGCATTTCCAGAATTGGGCCTATGTTTAATTTCTTTGTGCATCTCATTCCTATTTGTGATTATTGTTCCTAGGTATTTGAATTCAGCCACTTCCTCAAAATTTCCCTCATTTGTCATTAGCTGTCCATTTCCATTATATAATGTATTTCTACGTGTGGCCATATATTTAGTTTTATTGATAATAATATATCCCTTTGTCAAAATAAATTAAAAACTGATGAACTGGAGGCATTTAATGATGAGGGAATCGTACAGTTTCTCACGATAGTTGAACTAAAAAAGTAAGCTCTCTATTTGTGTCCGAAGTAATGTTATATTGAGGGATGAGATTAGATGAAGATCTATTCTATACAACTAACCGGATCTGTCGAACCATCACAGATGCAGATGGAATTTAATTAAACTTAATGGATTATGTGATTTCCGAAGTGGCGAAATGGCGTTTTTTTTTGGTAAAGGAAAACCGAGAAAATCCTGCCGTGAATCCGATTCATTTACTACCAATCCCATATGGAATGACTGAGAGGTGACCGAGATGTGAGAGGACGAGTTTCCATCATGGAGCTGCCGTAATTGAAGTATTCGTAAATGTAGAAAATCCACTTTCAATAGGGATGTTAGAAAAAACAATGATTATGTTCCATTCTAGATTACACGAAACTCGCGGCAGATAACACGCGGATACTTTTATTTACCAGTTAATATCCAAACGTTTCGACAGCCAGCCTCTTATTAAGGGTTTTTAGCAGTATTTCTCGACAACTTTAACTTTCAATGCGGAAAAAACTGTGAACTAAAAAAATGTGGTAAGCTTGAGTAGGGGTTGGAGGTAGTAGACCCTTGTCTTAAGTTGAAGTGACAATGTTTATTTTCCGTTAGTCGCATATAGTCAGTTGTTAGTGACAATGTCAAGTGCGAAAGTTAGATCCTATATTCACAGTATATAAAAATGTAAGTTTGACAGAGAGTAGTTGGAAATCAGTGCTGATTTAATTTATTTGTGCGTCATATTGTCCTGGAACGCGTAGGCATACAAACTCTGACGATCTTTCATTATCTCCATATCTTATTTCAAGTAAGTCTGCTACTATATTTTGCCACTGATTATACTACTTCCCCAGTCATTCACTAGTACTGAAGGTGAAAGAAAATACTCTTCCCATCTTCACCACTAGCGCCATTGCTTCCCCTCACCGGCTAAAAAGTTAACGAGATCGAGTAATAAAATCAAGGCTAGCCACCATATTCTCTTATGATGCCTTTAACTGAGAATATGTATATAAATTGCTGTGGTACACGCATATAATCTTGGACGATCGACCACCACTTTGACTGACACACGTGGATGTGAGACCGGCAGTAGCTGGTAGGCCAAAAACCTTTCAGGTCTCTACCCCCATGGATATTTTTGATTGTATGTACGCATTTATATGATATAAACCGAGCATATTACACTGGTGGAACCTCTACGCCTATGAAATAGAGACAAAAGACAAACTGTAGTATACATTTATATTTGAAAGGGAAAAGCTGACAATAGTCGAATTCGTGTTTACAATGCGCCGCATTTTAATACACTTGTTTTGGATTCAAGGGCTTGGGGTTGGATAAGCAGGTTGGGATAGTAGAGACATTTCTTCCCATTTTGTAATACTGTACTGTCTTACTAGAACTTGAATTACTTTTCTGTTGGTATCGGTGGTATTTGTTATGCGACTATAATACAGAAGTACAACAAAGTATTTGTATGTGGGAAGAAATAATCAACATAATAATTCTACTTCTAGTTCTCAAATTTTAAATTTGTATTTAGTATTGTTTACCGTCTACTTTCATCTATTTTTTTTATTATTTACTCTTTAAACTTTTTTAGGGTTTTTAACACAAATTGACACACACGTGGATGTGAGACCGGCAGTAGCTGGTAGGCCAAAAACCTTTCAGGTCTCTACCCCCATGGATATTTTTGATTGTATGTACGCATAGTTCAATGTTTTCCACTTCTTCCAATTGGGCTACTACTCGATAAGTACTAGATACATAATGCACGTACGGCCAAGCAGGCACGTACGCAATGTAAATACATGTGTATCTCCTTTCTTTTGAAAAAAGGCAATACATTCCATTCATTCATTCAGATACGTCTCTTCCAAGAAAATCCAATATACGAGACCGGGAATCGAAATCTCCGGTTCCTCTTATTCTGTAGCTAGAAGAGCTTACCACAAGACCACGAAGTCGGTTGTTCAACAATACATACTAGCTTACTAGCTATCATCTTAAACGGGGTTGTGGAGTATTTGGAGAGATCGTATGACCGTCTCAGATAAACAATATGAACAATCTAAGTGCAGTTGTGTTACTGTGATCTGAAATTTAAAAATGTACTATGGCCCCTTTAAAAATATTATATTTCCTTTTTGTTTTATGTTACTAATGAAATATATCATACATCTTTGTTTATATATTTATGCTCTAATCTCCGAATATTTTGGAGTTTAACGCATTGTTTGTCTTTAGACAGGGTTTACAAAAACCCACCCACCAAAAAAAAAACCCGAGCGGGTTTTTTTTAGAGAGCCCGCTTAAAAAACCCACCCAACTACCCAAAAAAACCCACTTCTGTATATACTTTATTTTTAGCACTGTTTCTAAAAAGTAATTATTAATCAAGATACTAAAAAGAGAAATAAATAGTCCAACCAAAGAATAAAGATAAATAATTTTTTCATACCAGTATATTTAATTGACAACATATAACTGTTATTAAAATAAGTAACAAATGCATAAATTTCTAAATCAAATGAACCACACTCTTCAGCGTTATATTATTTTAACTCATTCTTATTATTAACATATGTGTGCACTTTTAATATTTTTTTAACTTTTTCACATCCCAACCTGTTATGCATTTTTTACCATATTAATCCAAAGGTTGAAAACACTCGTTCTATTGATGCTGAATGAGCTGGGCAACTAGTCAGTCCATTCAAAACGTTGCATAAAGTTTTGATGTTCTCATTTGTAGAACGTTTCTCCAAACTACTTCACCACTGGGCAGAACTAAAGCTCTTTATTACATCATCCGCAACATTGATGGCGGATATATTTGTTTATCTTTAATTTTAAAGGCTAAAAATGGTACAAGCCATTCAAGGTGTTTGCTTGTCAACCAAGACTCAGCCTGATTTTCTTGACCAGAAGATAAGCGTTTTCCTACATGTTTAGGATTCATCACATTTGCAAGATAGTGTATTGGCAAAACAACTTCACTCATCCTACGTTGAATACTGTCTTTATGTGTTTGAAGATCAGCACATTCTATTAAGTCTATCCTAAGATCCACAGAATCAGAAATATTAGTTTTTTTTCAGCTTGCATACGATAAAATATTTTTCTGATAAAAAATTAAGCTGTTTCTGCATATGCAAAACATTTTTGTAAATAAGTCCATTTTCCAAAATTCGGGTGATACTTTCTGTAATTTCAGAATGTTTTCTTGATGTATTTTTACATATTTAGGATAATTGTTAATAAACGTGATCAAACAGTCAAGTTGGGAATTCCAGCGTGTAGCATTGGGGTCTGTGGTATTAAATCCTCTTTAAAAAAAGTTTTTTTTTTGGTTTTATTAAAAAACCCAAAATAACCCATATGGGCTGGGTTTTTTAAAAACCAGTTTTTAAAACCCTGTCTTTGGAACATGTATACATTTTATTTCAAAATAGTTCATAATTATTAGTATAGAGTTAAACCCGTAATTTATTAAAGTCTATAACAGGATTGAGTAGGATAGGGTTGTCGTTATGATGATGATAATGGCAAGAGATGGCATATTCGATGTTAGGCAATCAATTAATTTAGGGGAGATACGTTTTTATACGGATAATCAATATTATAAGTAAAATATATAATATGTAATAAAACCAATCAAGTCTACAAGACATTTATAACAAAAAAATTGTTATTAAAATAATATTTTATGATATTAACAATTTTTAGCGTAATATCAGTCGGTGAGAAAGAGCCCCTATTAATTGCCCCCATAAAATTTCAGGCGGATAGCTAGGCGTGGGAACGGACCTACCTTTGAGGTAACTAATCCAGGATTTTTTGCAAAACGTCACGTAGCCAATATAGTTAGAAAACGATATATGGAAAGAATGATTTTAGCAAGTGCCTTGTGGTTTCTTCCCTGAACATTTCGCAGCACTTGAAGAAGACTCCTGTTTCGAGATCGCGGTGATATTCTACGTGAAGTTAGGATTCACCATGCTAACGTGAGAATACATTACGTTGTGTACTAAGTTTCAACCCCCCCCCATTTCGTCTTCAATATCAAGAGAAGACCATTGTGTTGCTTATTTATTTAAATCACTTAGGGATGGATAATTTATACTTAGGTTGTCGAGAATTATTATTATTATTACTATTATTATCGTAAGTATTATTATTGTTATTATCGTATGAAATGTTGTTTGTACATGAAATTTACATAGCCACATTTAATGTTTATAGTTTAGTATAGTGTATATCTATATTTGTCAAATATGTATTTGTCTTTGAGCTGGTTGGGTGGAAGAGAAGGCCTTATGACCTTAACTCTGCCAGAATAAATAAAACATTATTATTATTATTATTATTAATAGTAATAATAATAATAATTAATAATAATAATAATAATAATAATAATAATAATAATAATAATAATAATAATAATAGCTTGGCTTAAAATGTCTCAGTCCATTTCATATATAAAAATGATTCTGAGTCTGCCTGTTTTTCTGTGTATTTGTCCTTTATGGATTCAAAAACTACTTGACCGATTTGAATGGAGTTTTATCCATCATTTAGATATTTTTCTGGTTCAATTAACGTATGTAATATATTACCCTATGTACTATAGGGCCGGAGCAAAAAAAATTAGGTCATCGCTGCACTAAAAAGGTAGCTTTTTGGACGCATAAATGGCTTACGCTGCCTAAACCATAAAAAATTAACCAAATTAATGCATACAGAATTTAATATCTCAAGAAAATCTACAAAAAAGTTTCGCGACAGCATGTCTATCTTTTATGGATAACTCACAATAACCATTTTAGTCTTTCAGCTGATTGATGCCAAGGAAATCGGGATGAGTAGATTCCCGGAAAGCGTAGCAGTGCACGGCGTGCATTCTTTTACGGATCCATCCATCCATCCATTCATAGTAATTCTGCCCGAGGGCAGGTCTGTCACTGCAATCATGGCGTTTTCATGCTATGCTCTGCACCTTTACTAGGGAATTGTAGGTGTAGTAGCTTTCCGTTGCTTTCCACACCGCACCCGTAAAGGATGATGATGATAATGATAAGGATGATAGCCGAATCATTTTCCGGGATCGTTGGGTCCTAAGCGTCCTGACATTTATCTTACAGGTGAGGAAAAACCCCGAAAATAACCTCACCCAGGAGCCTGTCCCGACCGGGAATCGGACCCAGGCCCGGTGCGTGACAAGGCAGCACGCTACCTCGAGACCACAGCAGTGGGTCTGTTACGGATAACTCGCAATAAATATCTTTGTCTTTCAGCTCATTTATGCCAAGAAGATCGGGATACGTAGATTCCCGGGCAACGTCGGATAAACAGCACGAGATATCTAAAAATAATTACGATATAAATGTATAATTTGTTTTAATTTTTCAACTAAATATAAAAACATATTTAGTTTATTTAGGCGTAGTAGCGCGCTGGGTATTGGCTAGTATAATATATATTTTTATAGTGTCGCAATACAAGCCTTCAGAACTAGACATTTTTAAATGATTACGCGGGAATCTGCGGATTCGCTCTTAAAACATGGTCGGGATCGTCCTTGTTTGTTTTGTTGTAAATATGGAGTGTGATATTAAAAATTGAGTGTTGTTATTCAAAATAGTGAACTCGCGTCTTTCCGTCACAATCCTCACTCTTGAAACGACCTCGAACAGATTCTCATTGTTCAACCGCGAACCTAGAGATATGCGTAGTACAGTCATTAAGTTCTGAGACTTTACGCTCGGAGGGTAGGCACCCACAATAATCTGGATACTTCATAAGATGCCGATAACTCGGCGTACACTTAAACAGAAGCACATCCTCCTCAAAATAGTCGACGTTGGCCGTTATACACGTTAGCCAACGTTGGTATAGCTGTTGGAAGCACCGCTGAAGGATGTTGGCAGGAAGGTTCCGTATGGCTTCTCTTGTGACAGTCGTGAACTCTTCGAAAGAATGAGATCTACATCCATGTAGGATTGCTTTCATGCGGTGAAAGAGAAAGAATCATATGGTGCGAGATCAGGTCAGTACGGAGAGTGTGACAAACTGTCACCTGTTTCCTTGCAAGTTCGTGTTGGACAAAGGCAGAACGATGTGCAGGGGTGTTGTCGTGTAGCAACAGCAAATTATTTGTACGCCGAAGCTGAGGTCGCTTACGGCGAATTGAATCGCGCAAACAGCCAAGGATTTCTTTGTAGCGGGTTTTGTTTACAGTTGCTCCTTCTGGGATGAATTTCATATGAACAATTCCATTTCAATAAAAAAAAGGTTTAAGCATTACCTTGCCTTTAGACCTGTCTTGTCGCGTTTTTTTTTGTTGTCGTTTTGATAATGGCGTTTTCCAGGTGGCGAATAGTCGTTTCAGTTACAGATCGTGAACGAAATACCACGTTTCGTCTCTTGTTATCCGGTTGAGAAACGTCAGATCATCGTCAGCACTACTGATGAGGTCACCACAAATCACCATGCGATCATCACGTTGGTTGTGTGACGGGATTCATGGCATACTGTGCTGGGTAACACGAGACATGTCCAGGTCATCAGACAGAATTTTGTAGCAAGTACCATGGCTGACCCCTACTGCTGCTGCGAGATTGGAAGCGGTTATCACGCACAAACATTGGAATTCCTTAGATATTGTATTCAGTTCGAATTGTTTGTGGCCGACCAGTACGCACATCATCTTCCAAACTGTCTCTTACTTGCAAAAAACGTCGCGAAAAAAACGTTATTATTAGTAATAGCTCTTAAATACAAAATGAACACCTGGGCACATAACAAGCAAAGAAAATATTTTTGGCCAGCTTTTTCGCTCAAATACCAGTGTGTGCGTCGGTGCAACTTAAACACAACACTGCGACTGAATGCGTCTTCACCGTAAACTTGCTGCATCATTTGAAACTTTCAGCAGCGGTTTTGCCTAATTTCTGGCAGAACCTGATGTTTGACCATTGCTCAAACTGACAACTCAAGTTCCTACGTGCGCATTCAAATCACCGTCATAACAAAGACCGTAGTTCTGCTTGCAGTGCATACACTCAACTGTCTCTTACTGGGACGAGAGACTAATTGACAAGGTACCATACCACATCGCCACCTATGCACTATAGTGTACCATACCTCCACTCTGCGCCCAGTCTCAAAAACGTAATGACTGTACCTCATATATGCATGTATATCAAATTATTTTTACTAGAATATATTTATATCATCATTCTGGCTATATTTTGTGAAAACGTTTATTGGTACCACATTTAATTGCAGGAATTTACTACCAGTAGTTGTATTATGGCAAATAAATAATTTTACTGGGTATAGGAGGAAAGAAAAGTAATTTAATTTCGTGTTACAATGAAACACAGTGCCGACAACACGCAGTTTTGTGCTACAAGTCTTCATGAAAATCAACCGATAAAAGTTTTAGGCCTATACATATATATATATATATATAAAACATGTCAATTCAAGTGCACATATTTTTTTTAAATTTCAGAACTTTAAATACAGTTGCAATAATCGTCAAAAATTTGATTAATCAATTTTACAAGAAGAATAAAAGGGTGCGAATTAAAACATTTAAAAAAATATATCAGCAATGTGTGGTGTTGTAAAGGACATCAATTAAACATCTTCTGTGCAAAGTTATGTAACTTTTCTAACTGTAATTGAAGTTGAGAAATCCGTGCGCTTGGATTGAGGGATTATGGATTTTATCATTTACTTCCAGTTCATCATGCGCTCTGGGCATATCACAGAAATAACTGCAATTTGTTTCATACAAGTAGCTGTTATAAATCTGAATATACTTTTATCATTCAGTAATACTCACTTGGCTGCAAGCATTTGATGCAAATTTGGCCGTGATTTTATGAGAAGAATGTCAAATAATTAAAAAACGCAAGTACGCAAATAATAATAACAAGTATAATAATAATAATAATAATAATAATAATAATAACAATCCATATTAATTCTGTCCGAGAGCAGGTCTTTCACTGCAATCATAGCATTTTAATGCTATGATTTGCAGTTTTACGAGGGAATTATAGGCGTGGTGCTTCCCGTTGCTTTCCACACCGGTGAAGGATGATGATGATAATGATAAGGATGATGGCGATGGCCGGATGATTTTCGGGGACCGTCGGACCCTAACCTTCCTGAGATTTGTCTTGCAGGTGAGGAGAAACCCCGAAAAAAAACACATTCAGGTGCCTGTCCCGACAGGGAATCGAACCCGGGCCCGCTGCGTGACAAGACTGCACGCTACCTTGAGACCACAGCGGTGGATGATGATGATGATGATAATAATAATAATAATAATAATAATAATAATAATGATAAATAATCCAATTAAATACATTAATTTCTTATTTGTGCCCAGAATGGAACACGTGAATTCTCGAAATGAAAAAAAAAATGTTGCTTAATTCTTTAATATAAAAGTAGATCAAATATTGTATTAATTTCATACAAGAATTATGTTTTTTTTTCATATCCTTCTAGAACCAATATGCTTGAAACTGCCACACGAGTCGTTGTTAATCTTTTTTTTTTAAGATCTACGCTAAGTAAATCTGGGATACTGAAGAGCGGAGAATAGATCTAACGTATTTATTTTTGATCCTCTACATGTATACCTCAATATTTTAAGACAGATTAAATGTTTCCTGGAGTGCAGATTTATGTTCAAAATGTACAATCTTATTACCTACTTACCTCCCTGTGAATTTACTTCTCTGCGTGAAATATAACTCTCGCGTTATACATAGAATAAGTCTAAACAGCGTTTGCTATTTTCCCGTAGTTGATGACTTGTCTTATACTGTGTCCCACTCCCAGCTGGGCCGGCAGACGACATGCACTTAAAAATTTGCACATACACATACATTGAGATACAACTTTCTCATCTCATGTTATAAGAAAGAAAGTGAAATATTCAATTCAATTTGTCGTCTGCTGACCCGGCTGATAGTGCGAAACACTGTATGTACGATATATTAAACCGAGGTACCACAATACAAACATGAATGTAACAAGAACATGTTTTTAAAACATAAATTAAATAATAATCAATATTTGAAGAATAACCAAAAAATACGCACCAAAACATATTTGTTTTTCACAGCTGACTTTTGGAAATATTTAAACAACTAAGAAGAGATTGTGAAGCATATTTTGATTGATGAAGTATTTAGAAAATTTATAATGGTCCACCGATGTGTTCTATAAGTTACGTTTTGACAGATGCAGCGTGTTTTCGTTCGATTGGTGTTCGGACAAGTTTGCTTATGAGGTTCTTTTCAGCGGGTTTTCTTTACATAACCATCCATAGTAATTCTGCCCGAGGGCAGGTCCTTCACTGCAATCATATCACTTTCATGTTGTGCTTTGCAACTTTACTAGGGAATTGTAGATGTGGTAGCTCCCCATTGCTCTCCACACCGGCTAAGAATGATGATGATGATAAGGATGGTGATGATGATGGCTATATGATTTCGGGCAACCTCTGGGCCTTAAAGGTTTCCTGACGTTTGTCTTACAGGTGAGGATAAACCCTGATAAAAACCTCACCCAGTAAAACTGTCCCGACCGGGGATCGAACCCGGGCCCGCTGCGTGACAAGCCAGCACGCTACCTCGAGACCACAGCGTTGGACTCCTATCATATAAGACAAAGGAAAATGTAACAACAAAATAATTCTGGATCATCATCTAGCCATCGTTATCACACATGCCACATTCGATTGAACGTTTAAATAATTTTTTTTAACAATAGATTTTTATTAGATTTTTAGATTTATTTATTTAGCCTGGTGGAGTTAAGGCCATGTGGCCTTCTCTTCCACTCACCAGGGCAAACTTATATTACATCAGAATATAACAATCACAATGAACTCTAATATTAAATACTAAATAAAAATTAGATCAAAAAGATAATATATATTATATTACGATCTATAATGCAACTAGTTAATGTTAGTTAAAATTAAGACTAAAACTAATAATAAAATGTATACATTCAAGACATATTAAATTGTCCCTGTCTAATGTATATATAAGACAAAGAAAAATAATGAGATATAGAAAACTAATTTTACGTTTGTACAATATTTAAAACAAAACAAAAGAAAATATTTGTTAATCTTAATATTATTTTCATAGATAATTAAATTTATTAATTGTTAAAAGAATACTATCAGTGAGGTGTATAAGTTAGTTTGTTATTAAATAATTCTTTAATTTGTTTTTGAAGGATGTTATAGTTTGACAGTCTCTGATATAGGGCGGAAGGGAATTCCATGTTTTGGTAAGTGAGACCGTAAAAGATAATGAATAATATACAGTGTGATGAGGAGGGATATAAAGGACAATGTGCTGATGGGATCGAGTGTCAAGATTATGTGTGTCGGATAGTCTGATGAAGCGGCGTGATAAATAATTAGGCGATGATGTGTGAAGGATATTCGCGTTGTGTGGGAGGTGGCTCTCTGTTCGAGAAGATTACTCAATAAGGAAGACCCTTCATCTCCTTGTGGTGTCAAAAGCGTGTATTGTATATGCATATAAAAGTATATATACGACTTAGTCCACCGCTGTGGTATCAAGGTAGCGTACTGCCTTGTCACGCAGCGGGTCCGGGTTCGATCCCCGGTCGGGACAGTTTTACTGGGTGAGGTTTTTATCAGGGTTTATCCTCACCTGTAAGACATACGTCAGGAAACCTTTAAGGCCCAGAGGGTGCCCGAAATCATATAGCCATCCTTATCCTTATCATTATCATCATCATTCGCCGGTGTGGAAAGCAACGGGAAGCTACCACACCTACAATTCCCAAGTAAAGCTACAAGCATAGCATGAAAATGCTATGATTGCAGTGAAAGACCTGCCCTCGGGCAGAATTACTATGGATGGATATACGACCTAAAGATAACCACGATTTTCATATAATTCTTATCTTTTAAGACCCGGCAAGTATTGTTCATGTAAAGGACCTGCAAAAGAAGGGACATAACTGAGACAATGATAAGAGAGAAATTTAGACCAATTTATTTTGATATACTTTTCTAAAAATACAGTGTCTAAAGCAGGATAGGGATGCAATAACCAATCATAAGTTGAGTATCCTGAGAATGCAACTCTATCAGTATTCTTTCTAAAAATATAATAATGAAATGTGTGCCTGGGATCTCAGTCGTCATCAATATAAAACACCATTAAAACATTGTTTTGAATGGGGTTGACGTTTGAGAATTTGGGTACATGTTATATTTTTTAACGTTGTATATAATAATATAATAATATATTTAAAATCTGTGAAAGAATAAAATATTATCAAAATGCTTATCTTCAGCACGTATTACGAATGAATGAACAGCGCATACCAAGAAGAATGTATAATTATAAACAAAAAGGGAGAAGAATGTTGGGAAGACCATTGAAGAGATGGAAGGACCAATTCGACCTATAATGAGATCGGAACAGGCCATTGGGCTTAATCCTTGTTGATGATGATGATATAATAATCTCAATGGTGATTCAAAATGGATTTTAAAAGTATTGACTCTTTGTAAGAAATTAGAGTGCCTATTAGAGCCGGCCAAGTATGTATTCACTCTTGCTCGAATCTCGTCCCTCAAGCTTCCCAGTCTCGTTGCTTGTACGGAGGTGCTTGACGTATTCAGGAGTAAGGGAAGCGATTTCCAAACGCATGCGCGGGAGTTGAATGCAAACGAGAGCGACCGGGAGTGCCGTTGGTTAAGTTTTCTCATGAGAAGTGAACAGTCTTCATAAGAAAAATAATGTATACAATCACTGCGAAAGCTAAAGAGAATGTATTAAATAAATTACCTGATGGAACCTACATTCTACAAGCCTTACACTTTGAATATAAACCTGTATATTACATGTGAAAAACAAAATCTACTTAGTACTGTAAATTAAATTCCGACAGAACTAAACGTGTATTTAGAATTTACATCAATTTATTTCCATGAAAAATTGTTAAGACAATTATAAATAACGATGTTTCCTATCATCTGCCAACAAATAAAAATATCAGACAGCAATTTGTCAGTACGGAATGACTTATTAATTATTTATGTAAAATAGTTAAAATGGTGAATTGTATATTAAGTAAATTTACGCCGTTTAGAAAAATGTAAATTACAGCAGACTAATTATAAAGGTATAGTGCATAGTTCAGTGAGCACTTATACTTTTATAGATATATTTCGAACGAAAGGGTTCTTCTTAAAAGTGTGATAAATTGATCATCATCTTCATCATCATCATCCAGGGATTAAGCCTGTTGGCTCGTTCACGAAAGCTAGAATTGTTAAAATTGTTCAGACCATCTTCTGTATGGGCGTCCAACATTTCTCCTTCCGTGCGGTTTATAATTTAGCAATAATTTTGGAAATTGATAGATATGTTTTTTTTTAATTACGATATATCAACCTGAGATTTGAAATTCAGTTTAAATATTCAGTGCATCATAACGTTTTACTGTAAAAAATTGTAATTTTTTTTAATATACTAGTTCAGTTTTTTTGTATTTATTTATTTGTGGAAAGCAACAACAAGCTACCACACATACAATTCCCTAGTAAAGCTGCAAGCATAGCATGAAAAATGCTATTATTGCAGTGAAGGACTTGCCTTCGGGCAGAAGTACTATGGATGAATTTATTTATTTATTTATTTATTGCCAATTTCATATGGAATCTACCTGAAATATTAAATAGATGTTTATTTCATTAACAATAACAATAATAATAATAATAATAATAATAATAATAATAATAATAATAATAATATATTTATTCGTAAAATAATTCCTTTGGCTATTGAAAAGAATGTACGGCTTCGTACATGCAGTAAACATGTGTTACGTGGCACGAACACTGTATGACTTCGTACTCATTCCGAGAATCCCGGGACTTGTGATTCTGGAGCTCTTGTGTACGGTGCATGATACTCTCGTGGTCGCAATCTCTTACGAGAGCGAGTGGGAGTATGACAGAGTGTTACCGCCTTTATTATCTAGACTCGTTGGGCGATTCGTCAGAATATAAATAGAAAACATCTGAAGTAAATAAATATTTTCCTAATTTTCACTGGTTTCCTCTTAGTTTTCGAATTCAAGGTAGATATTTATAATCTCATGTTTACCCGGGAATCGAATGCATGTCGGCGGAGTGGAAAGTAGAGACTCCACTAAATATTCATTAATGTCGTTCGTCTACCGTGAAACGAGAGATTTTTAATATTTCTTTTCGTCATTATTTTAGCACCGGAATATGACACCGTCATGAGTTATTATTCAAAACATCACTTACTCTAAATGTCTTCTACAACATTGGAATTATGTAACACCCGGTATAAATCTGAATGACGTGTGGGTGTATTAATAACAAAGATGAAATAATGTTATTATATTCTGCGAGCTGTGTAGAATTTAAAGCTTTCCCTTAAGTAGGCATTAAAATGCAAGTTAATACAAGCTAAGATATTATTTTCTGCTAAGTTTAATAAATTATATTGCTTTATTTAAATGTTTGAACACAATAAGTAAACTGTAGCAACATTATCTGAAAATTAATTTCTTCTGTTTTATAAACCTCTTTGTCAGTTTCCTGTGAAAGAAGATACAACGTAGAGAGGGCTCAGAGAATGAGGCATTTGTTTCACTCATACACTGGCATCATCCGATATCTTTATTTGTAAGAGAGAACGAAATTACGTTATTCTTATAGGGTATCCTATTGTACAAGAACTTCCATATAACAGACACAAAACAAACATTTCTACGAAATAAAACAGTATATCCGTGTAGCAATTTCTGCACGAAATATATATATATATATATATATATATATATATATATATATATAGGAAAACATTCTACTTCAATTGTCTTCTATTCACACGTGATTGTTTGTGGTATTTATAATAACCATTTTTCATTAATTTATATGTACATAGGTAAATTATCTCTCATCAATATCAAATAAGAAAAATACAAATTTAATCATTGTTCGTCGCATGGTTATGTCCATTTTGGCATGTAGGGAGTTATATATATATATATATATATATAAAGAGGAATTACACCCAATGGGTACAACATGGGAGTTTGTATATTCATCTTTGATATAGGTATGTGTCACGATGTCTTGTGCTGTAGTTTGTCTGCCTAGTAATGTCATAAAGATTGTAGAAAAGAAAGAAACCACTCACTCTCTCATTTCCACACAACCTTGCCGCCCCAATTTCAAGCGAAATTTTGAAGATTTGGAAAATCTATAATTTTGTTTCATGTAGCTGCAGTGGCGAAATTTCCAAATTCTCTGCAACCTTATTTTTCATTGTAGCCTGTAACTTACTCCTTATCAAAGTTATCTCGATTTATATAAACTCTCATCATAATCTCGTCTAGTAAACGATTGTAGTCCCGGTGGACTAACAGTTATCATGATCGCCTCTGTTTCCAAAGTTCATCAGCTCAAAATGGCGGAGGTCAATGACATTTCAGGAGTAAACATTCTAAATCTGGGTTCCTTAGGAAGAGAAGCAAAGCCATGGATCCCGTTTCGCAGATTTACTGCACGTAAAATGTCTCAAGTTTGAAAAAGAGGGTTCTAAACAAAATGTTTCATCCTTTCACGCTCAGATTTGAATTGGGACCTTAATGATCTTAGCTGATAGAGAGCGTCCTTAAATAAAAATAACAAAACATACTGAATCAAATTTATTCCAACATAATTGTACCACATTTATCACAAGAATATATACACTTGTATAATTTTTCCTGTTACTTTAAAACACAGACTCTAATAAGATCTTAATGTCACCAATTTTAAGAAAGTATTGACTTCTGCCCATATTAGTTCTATAGCATTTATTCTTAATCATATGTTGGTATATCATTAATTTTTTATTAATGTATTATAAAATTCCCCATTACGAGCAGCCTCATGGGCTAGTGGTCAGCGTTTTTGACTACTGTTCATGAGGTTCCGGGTCGGATTCCCGGTCATACCATAGACATTCTTCCTTAAAGGGAATTATTTCTGTGGTTACCCATGGTCTGAAATTTAGGTTAAATTTAGATTAAGGACTCTCCTGGCGCTTTGTTATCATCTATCACACAGCATATAATCGGTGTAACGTAACTCCGCCTTACAGATGCCCCAACCTAAGAATTGATACAGTTCCGCCAATCATAAAAGACAATTTGGTGGCATTGGACAAAAAAATATCCCATTACACAATCCTATTACACATTATAGTTATCTTTTAATTCCTTTGTATTATTTTATAAATCTAAAGAAACTATATTTGGCTGACATTTTTTTTTAATAGTATGAATGTTATTTCTAGATAATTATTAATTTCGTAATGGCAATTTGTTTGATATAACAAAGATAACATATGCTTTGTTTCCAGAAGTTAGCTAACATGTTTGTAATATTTATACATTTATGCATTTTGGTATTTATAACTTAATTTAGAGCTTTTAATACTTAATACTTGATACTTAATAATAATTCTCAGTACTATATTTTATTGAAGTTGACTATGAAAATGCATTGTTATTGTTAGTTCCTTTCTGGTTAAAGGCGAGTCTCCTGTTTTAGCTCCGATTTTCTGTACCAATGCTTTTCTGTTGTTTTATAAAATTTTACAAGAGTGTAATAAGTGTTCGACGGTTTGTTGACCCTCGTTGCAAGAACAACAAATCATTTACACTCGTGTAAAGTTGAATTCATTTGTTTATTGTTAATTTGAATCTGCGGTGATATGATTTTATTATACCGGGCCTGTGATAATAGCCATAAATTGTGGTGTCATGGACACTTCATTGCTCAGACTTTCTACTATGTTCGGGAAGAATGATCGGCACAATGATCCTTCATGGGTATTTTCCCATTATCTTTGTCTTGACCTTATCATTTCGCCACTATAGCTATTTCGTATCTTCTGAGCCTCTGAGCCGTTTCTTTTCATCATTCTAAGTTCATACACCACAAGGTTTGTTCTACACAAGTTGTATTCTAAATTAATTCTTGTAACCATTTCTGAATTTCTTATTTTAATAGAAATAGATAATAGAATGAATATGGACAATTAATGACAAATGAGGGAAATTTTGAAGTGGCTGAATTCAAATACCTAGGAACAATAATTAAGAACAGGAATGTGGTGCACAAATAAATTTAATGTAGACTCAATTCAGAAAATGCGCGCTATTATGCATTTATAGGACTCTTGTAGTCCCAACTTTCTTTAAAAACATTAAATTGAAAATATATAAAACTGTTATACTCCCTGTTATATTATATGGATGCGAAACATGTACACTTTAAGGGAGGAGGAAAGATTACGAGTATTTAAGAATAATATTCTTAGGAAAATGCACCATAGAGTGATGAACCGACAGGCAACTGGACAAGACTGAATAACAGAGAGCTACATGATCTTTATGGAGAACCAGATATAGTAATAACAGTTAATTCTCGTAGACTGCGATGGGCAGGACATGTGGCACGAATGAGGGAATGAAACAGGGGCATGGAAGATCATTTTAGAAAAATAAGAAGCACCAGTGCCCGATAGACATGCCATGAATGAGGTGGGATAATAAAATTAACCATGCTTTAAGGGAAGTAGTTTATACAGGAGGTGATTAGAAAATATTAAATCAGGATAAGAGTAAGTTATATGAAGAGCTTATGCCCGCGCGGCCATGAACATACGATTTACATAGTGTCAGTTAGTTAGTGATGACTTTTGGAAGTTTCATTCTGTTGGATGATGAAGATACTAGAACATTAACCATAATTATACTGGAGTTGGGAGAATATAGCACCTAAGTCTCATCTAAATATTTTGTAGGACTGATATTGAAAAATAATTATTTAATTTTTCTAAGACCATTACACCTTTTATAAACAATATCGGCCTTTATCTTAAAAATAATTCCACCCTGATACATATCGAAATTTTATAAGTTTTAAAATGTACCGCACTGCTTATAAAAAGTTATCGCCGCTAAATGCATCAGTTTCTCATAAGTAATGACACGAGTGATTTCCAAATCATCGATAAATTCACGACTCACGAAGTGAATTTATCTAGAGAATTTAGAAATCAAGAGTGGCATTTGTTAGGACTATTTAACGAATAAAATTAAGCTCTTTACTAAAAAATAATTATTTGAATATAGTTACCGGTGTTTTAAAATATTTATATAATTAATGTAAACGGCGATGTTTGAAAACAAATTAGAAATGTGAGGTTATGTATATTCACTGCAACTCGATCATATTATTTATTGCCAAATAGGATCGCAATATTGTAAGAATGCACTCTAGTGGAGAAATAATGGAACACATCAAACTATTATAATCAACATTATAGGTTAATCATTTATATTTTGAATAAACAACTCAGTAAAATCACTGAATATATTCATTATTTGCTATATTCAATGTATTTGTTGGAGAAAAATAATGGTCTAACCTGTTCAGAATATTAAAAATGGAGGAGCTTTCTTTATCACAAAAGCAGGAGCTGATAAAGAGAAATCGATAAAGAGCGAGGTTAAACACGACTGTCATTGATGTAAAACAGAATTCATTGAAACGTGATTGGTCATTGACTAACATTTGCGACATGAGTTAAATAGTCTTAGTTACTTCCATATGCGATATAAAATGTGAATGAAACGTCCTAAGTAAGCCTTATACAGTAATGATTTTTTGTTCTTATAGCCGAAATACAAAACGAATCTACGACTGTTTTATTAAGAGTTTTACCTGCCCATTTTTCTCAGCAGCCCTCAGGGAATTTCCATTGTCAGTAGAACTTTTTTTTTTTCATTTAAAGCTCTGTGAATTCTGCGGCGAGAAATGTCACTAGCTGCATCTCTTCTCCCCGGGAAATCTGCGACCGATATTATTGGCTTTCCTACTTTCATTGTCCATACTCTATTCATCGGTACGGAACTACTTTTTATTTGCATAGTTATGCTGGGTTTTAACAGCCTGTTCATTCTAGAAACCAAGAATATTTCTAACGTTTCTTTGGCCTTCCAGATGACCTCCTTCCATCTGCCGGTAAATTATATCTTGATATACGAACCATCCTATCGGTTGCCATTCTAGATATGTGCAAATCCCATTCGTATCTTCTCTTCTTTACCCATTCATTATTGTTTGAATGACCAGCTGGCTCCTTATTTTCCTCATTTTTAATTGTATCCCTCCTTTGTTTTTACGTAGGATTTTCCTTTGTATAATCTTCTCATGTGTTCCTAATATCTGTTTCATTTTTACAGTATCAGCCACGTCTCTGAGACTTATGTCAGTTTGCGATGATCCTCAATTCCCAGACACTTAAGCACTATGTCCTGCTCAATCATCCAATTTGCTTTTTAAGGAACTTTACAAATAGTCATACATTTAGTTTTATGAGATAATTTTGCTTATAATATTAAATCATTGACAGCTTAGATGCAATACACAAAGTAATTTTTGCAAGTCATCCTTATTATCTACCATCGCACAGCATCATCCGCATAATAGACAATTTTTACTACACTCTTACTTATTTTACACCCATTTTGATATTATCTTTTGTTGTCTCATTCATTATTAAATTAAATTAAACAATAATATGTTTAGAAAGACTCCTTGTGGGAAACTTCTTTTAATTTGTATATTTTCCAAAAAACTTTCCATTCACTTTTTTCTATTAAATTAGCAGTAATAATATATCTATAAGTAAAATTAACCAATTAGGTATATTATTTTTCCTCTAAAATTTGTAAAACAACTTTCAGTTCCGTTACTACCTAATTATAAAAACATCATCAATATAAGACCTGCCAAATCGAAATTCCTGTTGGTCATCTCGTAAATGAACTATTTCAAGATATTTCAATGAGTTTATCATCATCATTCAGGGATTACGCTTGTTGGCTCGTTCCGGTTTCATGAAAGATAGAATTGTTAAAATTGTTCAGACCATCTTCTGTGTGTGTGTAGTGTTTATGTTAATGTAATTTTCAATACAATGTTCAATAAATTAAGTGATGTGTATTTTTCTGAATTATGTTTGTCCACTTTTTGAAATATAGGGTTTCCGTTTTCCGGAATTTTTGTTTCTTGTAATATCTGCCTGTCGTTGTGTGGTCAGAAGAGCACGTGTATGGTCCATAGTTTAAAATCCTTCTCCCAACACGTCGTGGCACTGTAATGTCCGGGTGACGTGTAGCACGTATAAAGTTAGAGATTAAACGAAGTTAATGGAAATATCATAAGTAATGCCACGAGTGATTTCCAAATTATCGATAATTTCACGACTCACGAAGTGAGGAGTGAATTTATCTACAGAATTTGGAAATCAAGAGTGGCATTTGTTAGGACTATTTAACGAATAAAATTAAGCTCTTTACTCACAAATCACAAATATTTGTATTGACCCTCAGTTGACAAAAAATAAGAAATATTTTTAAATAAACCAAGGAGTACGACAAGGGTGTTCACTCTCACCATATATTATTTAATATTTATATGGACGATATCCTAAAAGAATGGAAGAAGGTTTTAACTAATGAAGGAATATTAATTGATAATAAAAGATAAAATAAATGCTTTATTATTCGCTGACGATGTTGTACTTTTAGTAGAATCTGAAAATGAGCTCCAAATGTTAGCTTATAAATTTAAATTAATAGCCAATAGATATAATTGTAAAATATCAATAAAAAGTCAAAAGTAATGGCATTTATTGGTAAATATGGAATTAGATAAAAAATTGTACTGGATAACAAAATAATAGAACAAGTATCACATTTCCAATATTTAGGATGTGATATAACTTATAGAGAAATAAAGATATAGAAAATAAAGTAAATAAATTTCAGGCTATTTGTGGAACCATAAAAAGAACCTTAGGTCGGAGAACAAGGAAAGATACGAAACTTAAATTATATAAAACAATGGCTGTTCCTTTGTTGTTGTATGGAAGCGAAAAATTGGATAATGAAATCAAGGGATAGAAGCAGGATAGAGACTGCAGAAATGCTGTTTTTACGTAATGTGAAAGGATGCACAAGAGCGA
This sequence comes from Diploptera punctata, assembly GCA_030220185.1. Lineage (NCBI taxonomy): Eukaryota > Metazoa > Arthropoda > Insecta > Blattodea > Blaberidae > Diploptera > Diploptera punctata. The sequence continues at coordinate 40,784 of JASPKZ010008484.1, read as the reverse complement.
ATAGAATACTGAATGAAACTATACGAGAAGAATTAAATATACATAAAATTGAAGATAAAATCAGCGAAAATAATAAGAAATGGACAGAATACTTAATGAGAACGAACAACGAAAGAATACCAAAAAGAACCTTCCTGTATAATCCCAGAGGAACAAGAGATGTTGGCCGATCACGTGAAGATGGACTCCACTTTTAACTTCGCCGGAACAGGCTGCATAGCCTAAACCTTGTAGTAGAAGATGAAGAAGGCTCACAAATCATTATTTAACTATAGTTATTTTAAAATATTTATATATTTAATGTAAACGGCGATGTTTGAAAACTAATGAGAAACGATTGGTGCGCTTCATATGCTTCTTTTGTTTATCACTGCAACCAGATCATAATATTATTTATTGCCAAAGGATCGCAATGTTGTAAGAATTCACCCTAGTGGAGAAATTTAATAACCAACGTTATAGGTATTAATTAATTTGATGTCCTATGATATAAATATGTGAATTATATTTTTTTGCAACGTCATTCCCTGGAAAATAATTCGTTTAAGAAAGTGCAAACAGTGTTTTTTTTTTGGTGTAATCAATTGTTACAATTGTTTTATATTATCTATCACATGCGCTTTCTGCTGACATTCATGCACTATATATACAATCTGGTAGCCGTATTTCTTCGAGAGTCAGTCACTACAAAATAATGCTGTGACCTATTCAGAATGTTAAAAGGAGGTGCTTTCTTTATTATTATAAACTTTAGTTGGTAAATTTTAGGCGAAACACGACTGTGATTGGTTGTAAATAAAAAATCATTGAAATATGATTGGTCATTGACTCCCATTTGGGCCATAAGTTAAATAGTCTGCATAATTTGATTTATTTCTGATAAAAGTATTCCTCTAGCATATTTTATCATTTATTGGTTACACCATTTTCTTCTGACGATTTCCTATTCTTAAATTGTTAATAATATTTACAATTTTTTTAATCTGATTCTTCTAGAATTACTTTGGGAATACAATTTTCAATGTTACATACGTGGTCATTTTCCAAAGTTCTGCAAAATATTGTATCCATATATTTTCTTCAGCTTTATTTGATGTTATAAAATCTTTCATCTCCACTTTTTGATTTCTCATTAATTTCCATGGTACATAACTTATACACATTAATTTATCTGACATCTGATTGCAATAGTCTGTCTTATTTTTCTCCACCAATTAGATAAATGATAAACGCAAGTGATCCCCGATAGTACGTCAAATAGCCTACTTCATTCATATCATACTCAATAATACAAAAAATGGAATAAATATTAATTTCTACTTAAACTCAATACTTGTGTACACCACTCGTAACTATAAGCTGGTGATTGGATTTAAGAAGCGTTACGAGGCGGGAGTTACAACAGAGCAGACATTTTTCAAGAAAGCCGTAAATCCTAATGACGAATTCCATTATGTATCAAGTAGGTAGCAGTCTCATAGATCTAATTATCCATTTCCGCAATATTTTGAAAAAAATAAACTATACTTTAACTGTGTTAACTCTGGCAGTGTCCTAGGCATACAGCTCATTATAGGTCCATGTGTCCATACTTTTAATATAATGTGTTTGAACACCGTTAAGGTTAAAATTATTTCAATTATAAAAATTGTTTTGTACCTTATAAAACAGTCGTCCTCAACTATAATAATTTGTTATAAACGTCACACAATTAAAATTCAAAACTTTTCGAAGACATGCTTCATCCTCAGGAATTCTTATGGTAAAGTAAAGTATTCCCACTACAGGCTTCAGGAGGCCGTTGGGGTAGTGGGACATTAAGGCTCCCACTATTTCTAGACAATCGGCACTTGATGTCAGCCGGGTTGTCAGCCCTGCGTGACGGCCGCCTTTACCCCAGAACAAGCGTCTGGTACTCATTTCAGTTAGAGGCTGAGTCGACCCCAGGGCCATAGTGCCGCCAGAAGGATTGGGTCAGTTTAAAAATCCTGACCTCACCGGGACTTGAACCCTCGACCTTCCGGCTTGTAGCGCAGTGCCTTAACCACTACGCTACGGCTGTACTGTTTTAAATTATTAATTTAAAAAGGATTGTTCTTAAATTAATTTAAAACAATACCATAAGAATTTCTGAGGAACAAGCATGTCTTCGAAAAGCTTTGAATTTTAATACTTATGACAATGTTTATAACATAAGTTATTATAGTTGAGGACGACTGTTTTATAAGGTACAACAATTATAATTGAAAAAAGGTCCATGTATGCTTGTCACTTTGTCTTCATGGTGGTAAATGCCGATATCAATAATAATTATCGCGGTAGCGTGACTGTATTATAATTTTACTAATATTTTATTACTTATTATTATGATATTATTGACCTATTTATAGATATACCACAATCTGTTACAGTAACCTTAGTATCGAACGTATGACTTTGGGGAGGAAAGTTTACTTTGTTTCAAGGAAAGAGAGTTTTCTAACATAACATATATTTAAAAATTAAGAAAGAAACTGATTATAAATATAAATTCAAATAATTAACATAATCCCTTTTAAATTACGCTTAGTATTAGTAAACGTCTTCAATGATAACTCAGTGGTTTAATTTAATAACCCTGTTAAATCTGTGAGAAAACAATAATCATTACACCATAGATTAATCACCTTCTAATAACTTTGATATGCCTTAAGTACTTCATCATCATCATCATCATCTTCATTCATGGATTAGGTCTGTTGACCCGTTCCGACTTCAGCCCATCTCTTTCTAGGTCTGCCCACATCTCGGGTGCCTTTAGGTTTGTATTTTGTTATTTGTTTTGGATATCTATCTTCATTCATTCTGTCTATGTGTTGCTTCCATTTTTGTCTATATGTATCCATTTTATCAGTTATTGCAAATATTTCAAGTTCCTGTCTTATTTCTTGTTCTTGATTCTGTCTTCCTTAGTGCACCCTTTAACAGATCTCAAAAATTTCATTTCTGCTGCCGTTATCCTACTTAGGTCTTGTTTTTTATGTATCCAGGCTTCTGAACCATAGAGCAGTACCGGTACTGCCAACATTTTATAAAATTTCAGTTGGGTCTCTCTTGTGTTGTTTGTTATTTAGTGTTCGTTTTATCGTACCACATATTCCCTGGAATTTTGCTATTTTATTATTTATATCATTATCATAATTAAATGAAATGTCACATCCTAGATAGTTGAGATGGTTCACCTGTTCTATGATTTTGTTTCCTATTACTATTTTCGATCTGATTTGATTTTTCCCTTGGAATGCCATTACCTTAGTTTTTTCTATGGATATTTTGAGATTATATTGTTCACATATATTATGTAGCTTAAAAATATTCCTCTGAAGTTCGTCTTCTGTATTTGCTATTATTACCTGGTCATCAGCGTATAATAATGTTTTCAAGTAGTGTGTTTTATCTAATTTTATTCCTTTATTTGTTTCTTCGTTCCATTTTTTTATTATATCATTGATGTATAGGTTAAATAAAACTGGAGAGATACTGCATCCTTGTTTAACTCCTTGATTAGTATGAATTTTATTTTTACTTACTTCATTTCTAGTTTTTATAACAAAATTTGTGTTCCAGTACAAACTCTTTATAGCTGCTATTAAGTGTTTCGGAATTCCTTTTTCTTTTAAAATTGTCCAGAAGTACTTCATTATCTTTATTAACTAATAATTACTGTACTAATTAATTAATTTAATGTAATTATTTTTTTTAGATCCAGCCAGCTCTTATGAGTGATTTTATCGTAAATAATTTAGAATCGCGTTTCCAATTAATTAATATATTATTTAATTATTAAAACATAACTCATTTATATAATACGACTTTACAAGACTCACTGAACAAGAAATTGGAACACAAAATCCACATTATCCCTCCGACAGTCAAGAAATACCCTGATAGGTGTTGGCCTCAAGTCATGATTAACTGGGTAATAAGCTAGTTTTATAACCTTTGCCACCCATGTATCTTTATTATTCAATATATGAATATTACATTTTCCTATCAAAGAGGAAGGTTTAATTAATATTTTAGGATTTCAATGTCTTCGTTTCCACAGATGTGACATTCCAATATCCACAATCTTGCTCATGTTCTGACTCGAATCTGAAGAGTCATTATTCTTTCTACTTCCTGGTGCTTCTGTTCCATGCAAGTGTGGCATATTACTACGACACAGCAGCACTAATATTCTAAAATATAATGTCTTTATGCAACACAAAATTATAATATAACAATACTATAGCAAATCAGTGTATCTTCTCTGTGCTTAGATAGGGTATTTGCTTCTAAGTCCAAGGGTGTATTTATTAAAAAAGGAAGGAGAGATGGTAATTGTATTATAACTTGATTTTTTGAAACTTTTAAATTTCAAGGACAATAGTATAGGGCTATTTAAAAAATAAAAGTATACATTTCTATTATGGTTGTTACATTATATTTATATATACATTTTCTGTTAAAAGCTATACCGTCACGACGCGGCGCTGAAAATTTTCCATTCACTCCAAACAAGTTGCTACTTCCACTACTTGTGTTATTTTAAGCAGTGTATGCCTGTGCACTGAATTTGTAAACGTAGTTATGTGCGTTCTGAAAATATAGTGTGCATTTATTTACCATAGGTTATATTTATAAGCGTGGATTTAGCAACACATATGGATCTAAGATAAGGTCAGTTATGTTAATTCCAACTATAGTTTTGGTATTCGAGATGTCGGAAAAGAATCCGCTTTACAACTTTCAAATGCTTGTCCATGCTGAGAAAATATGTGCCGTTCATATTAAAACAAAATTTGTAATATTTTTCTATCACTTGTCCAGTGTGATATGCATCATTGGCTTGCAGGCAGGGTGCAATTAGATCTAAACCTCACACCAGACTTAAGATCTCTGGTTACCAGTCCTACAGGACGATCGCTAAAGAAGAACAAGGAAATGACGAATTTGAAGAGTCACACCTGGATCCTTGTAAATATTTAAAATATATTACCACACTGACTGCCGGATTGAAAGTTTTCGAAATAATGACAAAAATATTAAATGCAACCATATGACTTAATATTACCGAATTAGTATAAATTTAGTTAGTATATATACATTTGAGGGATAACTTTTCTGACACCTCTTGTCAGAATGTCTCCAAACCAAATGATTGAAAGGCAGTGCTTTTGCAGTCCCTAGGTGCAGTGAACGTCACGCGCCGGGATCAAACAAGCGTTTTCCTTTTGTTCAACGCCAGGTTTCTGTCCTAGCTGAGCGACCATAGAACATCTGTGTTATTCTTCGGGATATGCGGTTTGTAACAAATGTCACCTAGGTATCCTAAAAGGAAAAATACCTCAAGACTGCTACACTGGAGCCATTTAGAAAATTTAACGAACTCATATTCTAAAAAATATTGACGTCATATAATGAGCTTAATAACTTATATGCTATATGTAACGTATTTTTAATAGGCTACTTGTCAGCTCAGAGAAAAAATAAGGATAATTAAAAGAATGTATTGAGGCACATGAATGTCTTGTATTGTATAATGTTGGCCACACTGAATATGAGCTATCGCGTAGATTTAACTTAAGAATTTGATATTGGTTTGCTAGGTTACGAAAGATGGAACTTGAACTGTAACGTGTAAATAGGCCTATGTTTGTTTTAGGATTTAGATCTATAGAAGTTTTTCTAAGTTTTATGCCTTATCGCCTCACTTTTTTTGGAATGTAATATGCAGCAAATATGTATATTCACATTTTTATTTAATCCAAGTATATAATATCGTTAAAATATAAAATGTTTGAAATGCCGGAATCGATAAAGCAGAAGTTTCGAAATTCCTTTCGATCGATGAACGCTTACATACAGTATGTCAATTTGTTATTCATACACTTAGATTTTATAATTGACATAGCACAATTTTAATTCTCAGAATATTGCAATTATATTTTGCCATTAACTAAACATTTTCAGGTACACTTCTTTACATAATATATACAAATAAACAAATTCTATAAATATTTAACGTATTATATATTAAAAAACTTTAAAAGTTGTAAATGTTATAGCCACTTTTCTATTCATACAGTCAGAATGGGGGAAAAAATAAAAAAAATAAAAAAGAAATGAACTGTCCTTAATACTTTGTAGGGTACCTTTAGCTTTAATAACAGCTTGACACCTACGCTGCATGGATCTATCAAGCCTATCACATATCCGAGGACTGATTTTGTACCATTCTTCAGTAACCACCTTCTTCAATTCTTCTTTGGAAGAATGATTTCTGCTGTGGACCTTAGGTTTCAAAAACGCCCATAAATGTTCTATAGGGTTTAAGTCAGCAGATTGAGGAGGGGTTTTCAATTGCTTTGGCACGTTCTATATCAACCAAGTCTTATTTAAGTCCGCCGTACGTATGGGGTCGTTATCTTGTTGGAACATGTACGTAGGGAGCATATCCAATTTTGCTGCGTTTTATATAACATTCTTACGAAGAATGCCGTTATACATAAATTTGTCCATAACATTGTGAATTAACTTTATATTGCCAACCACTTTTGCCGACATACACCGACATACACCCCCACAACATTATAGACCCACCCCCATGTTTTACTATAGGTGTTGTATTGGTCACATCATTATACGCTATCTGAACCGAACAAGTTGATTTTAGTCTCATCAGACCAGAGAACATTATTCCTTCTTATTTACATGTTCTTTTGAAAACTGTAGTCTTAAAACACGGTTCTTCGTACTTACATACGGCCTTTTTCTAGTCATTCTTCCATGATAGCCATTTCTGCGTAACACCTTCCTGTCTCAGTACATGCCTTTTTACCAGTAGAAACTTCTAAGGTAGTCCGCAGTTTTGGAGCACTAATTCTGGGGTTGAATTTCAGTTGTCTCACAATGGTTCTCTCCTCCTTTTTACTTAACTTCTTTTGTTTAGGTTTTCTCGGAACATTCTCTATTGAACCTTTATACTTGAATTTATTTAGTATATACTGTACTGGCATGACATTTGCCTATCAGTCACCCTATTTTTCTCAAAGAATGTCCCTTAAGTGCAAGATTTACAATTGTATCCTTGAGATCAGAACTGAGTTCTTTACATTTCCCATTTTGGAGGCGACTGACAGCCAGTGTACACAACCAGCACAGTAGGCAGATGTAAACAAATGCACAACTTAGAGTATTCATGTTGCATTAATGTTTAAGCAAGTTAGACGCAAATACACGCAGTGTTTTCTTTAGTGTATGAATAGCAAATTGGCTTGTATTTGGGTGTAATAAAGATTATTTATTTTGATAAAATTATGTTTATTTTATAATTAAGTTTTGAACTACATATTTAGATATAACTTAGTGTTTCCTTCAAACCACAATAAATATTTGTTCTTTACTTTTAAAAACATTCTGAAAATTGGATTTTTATTAATAAAAATACCAAATTGACATACTGTATGTGGCGTAAAATTTAACATTATAATTCATAAGTAATTCATTCTAACTGAATTTAATTTTATAAAATGCTAGTGAACAAAAACAAATATGAAGTATTTTTGGAGTAAGACATTTTAGAATTTGTGCAATAAAATTTTCAATTTTTATAATGTATTGTCTGTTTCTCGTTTACTTACTTGAAACGAAACTTAATATTTCTTCTTCTGCATTTGGTAGTTATTTTCATCTAGTTGTTAGGATTCATATTACAAATAGGTAGGTAATTTTAATGTAAATACAACCCATCTTGAGTGATTATAGGATCATTTGTAAGATGAGACAATGGAGCAGTTGTATCAGTATTGAAACATCCTATGGTTCAATGTTTATAGCAGAGAACAGACAGAACTGTTCGTAATACTGTGTGCAGAAGTCAATACTGAATGTATTATAAATAGGCCCAATGAGCTAAAGAATATATTATTCTGTTATTGTCTTCTACAGAACTGTACTACAAAATGGAAGAAATAAACTTCCCTGATTTGTTTGTAATAAACTATAATATGTCTAAATGCTTATACAACGTCTCAACATTAATCATTAAGGGCCGGTTTCACCAACAGAGGTAACTGTATTACGCCAGTTTAAGCTATGCATTATACACGGGGAAAACTGGCGTAATACAGTTACCTCTGTTGGTGAAACCGACCCTAATATACTCTATATTACTGACGTAGTATATTAATAACTTACTTAAATAGCCTAATAAATTTCATGGCGAACAGTATATTTTCCACAATTTCATTTTTTCCTTAAAAATTATTTGCGTTCAGGATTGTTTTTGTTGAAAACTGTATCCATAATTACAAATTACTGACTAACTTTTGTATAGCGCTGCTTGAAGGTGGCACTGTATTTAAATAAACTCTCTTCTCAAGCACAAGGCGAATAATTGCTTTTAAACAGATTTTTACATACAATAATTCGGTCTTATACAGTCTAATGACGCACAATTTTAAAAGCACAATTATTGACTGTAGCAATAAAGACTCGATACTGATGCTATGTGGAACAACTCAGGGTTCCATAATCAGTCATGTTTTCTTGAGAGATCTGGTACTTATATCGAGATCTTCGGATGTTACGCTATAGTTGGTTCAGGAAATAATTGCGGAGGCCATATATTTTAATAAATCGGTAATAAGTAGGGCTAAAAAAAAGTATGTATTACAAGCCAGGCTGCATCGTACTTAGACGCTGTGTTTACAAACTGCACGTTGACACGCGCTACTCGGGACAGACTTCTAGTACAGTCAGCTTTGCGTAATAATGGACTCATCTTTGCACAATTTTTGTTTCAGCATTCTGATACAACCACACCTCACATAAACAGGTCTATTACTGAGGAGAGTCGAACATACACATTCTCCGCTCCGAGCAGGCAGTGTTGACGACAAAGAGACGCATTTTGTAAACAATGTGTATAAAATTAGATACTATCCTGATACCCATACTCAGCCCTAATAATAAGTTAGGCCCTATAAGCATTTAGAATAAATCATAAAACGAAATAGTTTGATAATGGAGTAAATAAAGTTGAAGGTAATGTAATTGCGGGTATTGATTACGAATTCTTTGATAAAAATGGTGAAAATATCTTTAAGGATTTGGGTTCAAAATTACTGTTTTCTATAAAAAAAATTCCTGCGCAAATGATTATTCGGCATTATTTTATAATAATGATAATTATGTACCAAATTTTCACATAATACATAAATTCATAAGGGTCTTGAAATACAAAATTTGTCTATTTTTATATAGGCCTATTTAGATAAAAGTAGGCTACGTAATACGGGACTAAAGTATACTACTCAGACATATTAATCAACTGATAATTTCGACTCCTTTAATTAAATTTGTGTTAAATCTAACGAAATAAACGTACCAAAGGAAAAGTAAACTACGTACTTTGTGAAATTTAGACCATTATTATCCAGGATTATTTACTAATGTGCGAATAAACGTCTATGGAAATAATTTACCCACGAATTCGTACTTAAAATCTGCGGACTTTTATTACTTCCCGCCTGTACGAGACAAAAGAAGGTATATTTTCTGGTATAATAACATCATAACGTTCTTGGAAGTAATAAATTGGACGACGAAGTGATGAAAATCCAGGTTTATATTGACACAGACATCCCATCGGCTTTCCTTCTACACTTTATTTACCAACTTGGATTCATTTTATTGCTATTGTTTTCATCCACCATGGAATTCTGTCTTAATATCAGATTCCCGATGGGGAAAAAAGTAAATATCCAGTCAATGACAATGAATCATGAGCATACTTTCAGATTAATTATAATATGTTCCATTATTTAATAATTTGTAATAACATTTATATATCTTAATTTCGTAATGTGTAGTACTACGACATTCACAAATGTTTAAAAGCCTACATTACAAAATGTAGAGATTATCTGTGACATTGAAGTTTACTATTACTTTCCTTATAAATGACACACAGCAAAACAGAAATTCTCAAATCAATAAGAAAACTTAAATAAGTGTAGATAAAATTAGTCTTTAATATATATATATATATATATATATATATATATATATATATATATATATATATGTATGTATCGGGCCCATGTAGCAAACTCGGGTAATTTCGTGATACTAATGTTTTAGTCTATTATACCTTAATATTATGAACATTTCTGGAAACAGTCTTAGGAATATTAAAGTCAAGGATATACTGTATAAATGAAATATATACGCTGTGAGTTGTCGAATGTATATTTTATTTTATTGCCAACATGACATAAATTATGTATATATATATATATATATATATATACATTATAGCCTATTATATTAACTTGAATCCATGACGCGGAAAACCCAAGAAAACTTTCTTAATCATATATATATATATATATATATATATATGTCCGCTGTGGTCTCGAGGTAGCATGCTGCCTTTTCACGCAGCGTGCTTCGATTCCCGGTCGAATCAGGCTCCTGGGTTAGCTTTGTTTCGGGTTTTTTCTCATCTGTAAGACAAATGTCAGGAAGCTTAGGGCCCAACGGTCCCCTAAAATCATCCGGCCTTCATCATCATTATCATCATCCTTCACCTGTGTGGAAACCAACGGGAAGCTACCACACCTATAACTCCCTACTAAAGTTGCAAAGCATAGCATGAAAATGCTATGATTGCAGTGAAAGACCTGCCTTCTGACAGAATTACTATGGATGGATATATGTATATAAATATCCATCCGTAGTAATATATATATATATATATATATATATATATATACGTTAGTGCGATACCTTCTTCGCTATTCAGGCTCCCAGCGCAAGCATTAATTTTCCTCATCATATATATATATATATATATATATATATATATATATATATAATTATCTATCATTATCTATCATAAGAGGCAGCGGGACATCGCTCACAATGCCTACCACTTTCTTGTTATAGAAGCTGTAAGATGGCACTGCGAGCGGTGTCCCTTTGCCTCTTATTATAGAGAATTGTATATAACGAAAGGAAATCAATGTTTTCATTGAGATCGCAGATAACGAAGACGGTATCGCACTAACGTATACAGTTGAAGTCCCGGGTTCAAATTCGGGTTCAGGAGTTAATTTTTTTCTTTTCATGTCATATTTGTTTTTTATTGCTAAACGTCTAAATTTAATTATAACATAAATATTTACATATGTGTGTGTGTGTATATATGTGTGTGTGTGTGTGTGTTGAAGAGAAACCTCTGTATTAATGCAAATTTCTATTTCAAAAAATATTATTATTAAAGTCATCCCAATTTTTCTCAAAAACATTAAACTGAAAATATATAAAACTGTTACTTTCGCAGTTATATATATATATATATATATATATATATATATATATATATATGGTTGCGAAATAAGGACTCTTACTTTAGGGGGAGAAAACATTACGTGTATTTGAGAATAAAGTTCTTAGGAAGATTTTCGGTCGTAGAGAGGAGAATGGAGAAGACTACAGAACAAGTGATATATGATCTTTATGCGAAACCTGATATAATAAGAACAGTTAACATGAGATCGGAACACACCAGAAGGTCTAATCCTTGATGCTGCTGCTGATGATGATGAAGTCGCGTAGGCTGCGATGGACAGGACTTGTGGCGCAAATTGGGAATGGAAGAGGGGTATGGAAACTCCTTGTATGAAAATCAAAAGGAAAGCGTCCAGTATGTAGGCTAACAATGAGGTAGGAGAATAACATTAATCATTATTAGAGGGAATTAGATTATACAGGAGGTAATTGGAAAGCGTTAGCTAAGGATTGGGTTGTATGGAGAAGCTTAAACTTCCGCGGCCGTGGAACTAAGGTTTCTACAGTGAGTTAGTTATTATCATTATTTTATTATTATTATTATTATTATTATTATTATTATTATTATTATTATTATTATTATTATTATTATTATTATTATTATTATTATTATAAAGGCAGAGCAATAACAACAACGAAGAATGGAGTCTTGTGGAACAGACATATGACCAGAAGAAATAAGTTACAAATATATAATTCAATAGTGACAAGTACTGTCACATATGGAGCTACAGTTTGGAAATTCAACAAAACTTACAACAAAAACTTATGTCGATGGAAATGGATTTCTTGAGAAAACCAGCAAGAAGTTCAAAATTTGAAAAAAGAAGAAATATTGTTATACGAGAAAAAAAATGAATATTAGATATTCAATAGTAGATTATCTTCTTTATATATAAAAATGAATGTTTTTTTGTTTGTTCGTACTTTATGCGCGGCCATACCGTTGATCCGAGTTTTATGGGGCTTTTTGAAAACTGTTCAGGAGATTCCTGGGATGAACATAGGCTATTACAGAGCTGTGATACTCAACTCCTACACGCTTAAAAATCGCCCTTTGTGGTGGAAAACGTGAAAAAAGTAGCTCTTTAGACGTTTAAATGGCTTACGCTGCCTAAATCATAACAAATACTCAAAATTAATGTACACAGAATTGAATATCTCAAAAAGCTCTACAAAAAAGTCCGCGAAAGCATATCTTTATCTCTTACGGACAACTAACAATAACTATATTTGTCTTTCATTGATGCCAAGAAGATCGAGACAAGTACGTAGATTCCTGTGCAAGCATAGCAGCACATGGCGAGTATTATTTTATGGATAACTCACAATAACGAATTTTGTCTTTTAGTTCATTTATGCCAAGAAAATCGAGATAAGTAGATTCCCGGGCAACATCAGGTAAATCAACACGGGGAATCTTAAAATAATCAAGATATAGCCTACATTTATAATTATTTTTCATTATACTTATTCAACTAATTATAAGAAGTACATTAATTTTTGTCTTTCAGCTCATTTATGCCAAGAAGATCGGGATGAGTAGATTCCCGGACAACGCCGGGTATTCTGCATGGAGTATCTAAGAATAATTACGATATAAACTTTTCCTTGTATTTATTTAACTAAACATAAAACACATTAATTTTCATATTCATCTCATTTATGTCAAGAAGATCGGGATAAGTAGATTCCCGGGCAACGCCGGCTAATCAGCACGGGGTATCTAAAAAATATAAATTTATAATTATTTTTACCTTCACTTATTCTACTAACATAAAAGCACATTCATTTTCATTTATTTAGGTGTAGCAGCGCACACCGGGTATTAGCTAGTTAAGATATAAACAAATTGATATGGGCAGGTTACCTAGAAAAACATTGGAATAGTGTCCACCTGGAAGAAGAAGGAAAGTAAGACCTCGAAACTCATGGATGCAAGAAATAAGGACTGAAATGAGAACAAGAGGACTGGAGGATATGGAGTGGACGGGTAGAGACGAGTGGAGAAGGAAAATAAAACTTTAGGCACAGAAAGATGTGTAAACATTAAAAATCTGTATGTAAATAAATACAAACTAAATTATTTATTATTATTATTATTATTATTATTATTATTATTATTATTTACTATTAATATTTAGAGTAAAACAAGTTTGATGAATACTGTATTGTAGGATTTCTTAAATTAACTGATATTCTCAGTTTTGTTACGCATAATATAGGACTTTAATATCAATGCATTTGTTACCGGTGCTAGAATTTGTTGCGAATGTTGCATTGAACTTTGTATTTAACTGCTGCAAAATGTTCAGAGGTTTACGTGGGAGGAAAATTCAAGATAATCCCTCCGCATAACTTTGAAATCCCGAGTGAATTCCACAGACACAAGATCAATCACTCATGCTTTCTTCATTACTGCACATTGTGATTTGATTAACCAGTACTTCGTACTCCTGCCCGCGCCCTCCAGCATCAGGAAACTCATAATACAAATCTCCGTTGTCATTCTGTTTGTGCATAAAATTGTCAAGAGCCTTCATTTGCTACGTACGTATCTATTGTTTGATTTAGCGAATTTCGAATTAATGTATCAATTGTGGTTTTACTCTTGGAAAAAAATTACGATTATTCATCGATCTTATTTGCTAGGCATCGTCTCCCTGCGGCGTACTCGGTAGAGTTCCTACCTTCCACTCCGGCGACCCTGGTTCTATTCTCGACGGGGTAAGCGATTTTAAAATCTCAACCTTGAGACTGTGTGTGTCGTGTCCAGTTGTGCCCATTGGGTATAATTCCTGTCTCTCTCTCTCTCTCTCTCTCTCTCTCTCTCTCTCTCTATATATATATATATATATATATATAAGGTGTTTAACTACTTAAGAACTAAACGTTGGATGGGTGTACGGCTTCGGAAACGGACCACAACGGAAACTCTATGTATCTAATTATATAAGATGAGAGTTAAAAATTAAATTGTACCTGTTGGTAGGTGTCGTCGTCCTCACCTTTGTTAATGTATTGTATATAAAGTTAACTGGAGCGCTTTCGGAAGTTACCTTCCATCTTCGGGCAGGTTGAGTTTCCGTTTTATATACAATACATTAACAAAGTTGAGGACGACGGCACCTACCAACAGGTACAATTTAATTTTAAATTCTCATCATACGACTTCACCTCAACGGAATTTGATATGAATTTTACTAGTATTAATTGTATAAGACCTAAACCTGTGGCTCGAACTTATCGTTCCTTGATAATGGCATGTGGGATCATGCCGAAATGTCGGAATCAGTGGCCAGAGGCCGAACTTGAATCCATGACGCGAGAAACCCAAGAAAACTTTCTTAATCATATAAAATATATATACTAGCCAATACCCAGCGTGTGCTGCTACGCCTAAATAAATGAAAATTAATGTACTTTTATGTTTAGTTGAATATATTTATATGTAATTATTTTAAGATTCTACGTGCTGATTACCCGGTGTGGCCCGGGTATCTACTTATCTCGATCTTCTTCGCATAAATGAGCTAAAAGACAAATTTCGTTATTGTGAGTTATCCGTTAAAGAATACCCGCCACGTGCTGCATGCTGGCACAGGAATCTACATATTGTCTCGATCTTCTTGGCATCAATGGAAGACAAGAATGGTTATGATGAGTTATCCGTAAGATCGTTGCTATCGTTGAGGTTAACGTTTTTGTAGAGCTTTTTAAGTTATTCAATTATGTGTACATTAATGTTGTGTACTTGTTATGGTTTAAGGCAGCGTAAGCCATTTAAGCATCCAAAGAGCTACTTTTTTCACGCTTTTCACCAAAAAGGACGATTATTAAGGACGTAGGAATTGAGTATCTTATGTTCATCCCGGGAATCTCCTGAACATTTTTCAAAAATCCCTATCACAATCGGATCAACGGTATGGCCGCGCACAAAGTACGAACAAACAAACAAACATTTTTACATATTAGATATATATAGTCAGTCGTCGATCGAAACCTCGTATAATACTACATTCAAGAGTAAAATCAGCCATTTCGTATTATTCGATAAACAAAGGCATCGTCTCGAAGATGATTTTGTTGCCAACTAGTAAGGATTACAAAAAAAAATATGCATTTCCTCAGTTATTAATCTCAACTCTCCGGCGGGGAGGAATAGCGAGGTTTCGTCTACTCTTCTGAGATCGAAGAACTCGAATTTCTGGCTTAACATTTTTCAGAAACTAATTTAAAAATACAATATATTTACTTGGAAATCATAAAAAATATACTAGTTATCAGGTTTCGTCTTTCTCTTGAATTTTTTTAAAGTTATGGAGATATGGCAATTTGATGCCGGTTGACGATATATATATATATATATATATATATATATATATATATATATATATATATTCGGTTGGATTTAAAATAAACTTGGCAGAGAATAGAGACTATTGCTCGAAACGCAAGGTGAATTTTATCCAACATCCACAGGTCAATACAATTTCCTTATACTTCGATTCTAGTGAATCTGTTGGAGAGTTTGGGAAATATCCAGAGTTTCAAAATAATAAACGTTTTATTATAGTTATATAACTTTTGTGTGTTAACGCTATAGCGGCTACAATTTATATTTTTTCGCAACTAAACCTGGTATATGGGAGAACTTCCTATTTTGAAACGTTTGTTGATTTGAAACCCTGGATTATTTCCCAATCCCTCCAACAGATTCACTAGAATGCAAGCATAAGGAAACTGTATAGACCTCTGAATGGTGGATAAAATTGACCTTGCGTTCCGAGCAATGGTCTCTATTCTCAGCCAATTGAATCCAAAACATATTTTTTTAAATCCATCCGTCTATTTGTCTTCTCCTCTGAACAGAAAGTGCCTTTCTGCGGTTCAGTAAGGTATCTTTGTTCTCCTCCCTACTACAGAACATTTATGAAATATGCCAATGTCCTGTGTTCCTTGTGCCTACCCCTCCCCTTTTCATCCTTTCCGCCGCGCATCTCTACGGCGCATATCCCCTCTACTTGCGAACCTTTATATACATTGTAATCTTACCGAACATTATCATTCGATCAGCCTAGCAACCGGCGTTTGGTTATTTAAAGACGGATTCAAAGGTGGAATCCAGTTCCAGCTCACCATGCGACTGGAAGGTTAATATGGTGGTCTATATAGACAAGTTGATTGAGGCCGAGAAAGGTATGCTGTACTCTATTAACAGTGGTTCTAGTAGTATCGATTTAAAATTTTCTACTCAAGTTTCGGAGTTTTGGTTTCAAGTGCCAAGACAAGGGTATAGACTCTGTATGGTCGTAAATGAAGTTTGGAATTAGAAAGTCGACATTTTTTCAGAGATATTACCCTGCGGATAACTATTTGTTTTCGATACTTGGTATCTATGTTAAAGTTATTGAAAAGCATTTATTTACGCGTTTGTATTATTTCACGTAAATTATATTGACTCATCTTTCTTTATACGTAAACAGAGAGTGACTTATGCATACTAAACTACGTTCGCTTATAGTTGTTTACATCTTTTGTTCATTGTACCTTGTAAACATGCCTAGTTGGATAGATGTAATATCAAAAGACAATCTCGTTCGAGAGTTGAGCTTACTAGGTATTGAGGTTGAAGGCGATGTAAATATATTACGTCAGCGACTTAAAATTCATATGAATTCTCTCTCCCCGGGTGAACAAACATTAGTAAAGCGTAAGTTTATTGTAGACAGCGCAGTTAAAGTAATTTACAATGTTAGAAATGTCAGCGTTTTGGACATCTCGCTAGAGAGTGTCGATCTTAGTTGTTTCTACGTAGTTTGTTTGTATATTTGTTTGGGATATTAAGAAAGCTACTTATGTATATGGGTATATGAGCTGATTGAGTCAACCTTTTTGTTGTGGAGCTACTAGAGTGAGTTTCAGTATACATGGTCCAGGTTTTGCTAATGAGACGCAGGCTAAATTCTAAAATGAGGGTAACTAGAAGTTAGTAAGCGTCCATGGCCACGTTGTAAAAACAACATGTCAGTCAAGTTAAACTATGTTCTGTAATGAAGTGAATCCAAGCATGTTGGTTGTGAAAATATCTGTATGTTAAACTAGATGTTTATTACGAAAATATTTTGTATTATGTCACATGCTGAACTGGTATGTCTGAGGTTCCGTTTTCCTGTCTTCGCCTGTTTTTTGTTTCAGTTTACCCTTCCTTAACATTGGCATTACGACGCAGCCTGGAATGCTCGGCAGTCGAGCACTTGGTGGATCCGGCCGACCCCCGAGTGCCCAGCTGACCGACATGGTGGCTCTAGAACTACAGATTCCTGGATAGCGGTGGAGCGGGATTGCGATCCGGCAATCCAATTATGTTATCGTCACCCTGTTCTTCACCGGGAACACCGCAGAGTTGTACTAGGGCGACTGAATCCAGATGGAATTAATTTTCAGCGCCTGTATAGTCAACATGGAAGCGAGTGTGATGATTGTGATTTTGGGGACGATGAAGATTTGTGTAGAAGTTTACCGCTGGAATCTGATAGTGTTGATGTGCCCCTCCCAACGTGGGATTGTTCTACCGGACATTATTTTGAAATTTATGGACTGTTATCCTTTTTACCCGGAGGGCGCAGGGGGAGTTATTGAACCGAAAGTGCCTTTCTGCGGTTTAGTAAGGTATCTTTGTTCTCCTCCCTACTACAGAACATTTATGAAATATGCCAATGTCCTGTGTTCCTTGTGCCTACACCTCCCCTTTTCATCCTTTCCGCCGCGCATCTCTACGGCGCATATCCCCTCTACTTGCGAACCTTTATATACATTGTACTCTTACCGAACATTATCATTCGATCAGCCTAGCAACCGGCGTTTGGTTATTTAAAGACGGATTCAAAGGTGGAATCCAGTTCCAGCTCACCATGCGACTGGAAGGTTAATATGGTTGTCTATATAGACAAGTTGATTGAGGCCGAGAAGAGGTCTGTTTTGAGTTAGTCCAGCAATGTACGGAAGAAGTGATTCCTAAAGCTGGGACACGTGTGTGAGTGTGGTATTATGTATGGTATGTTATTTATTCAGTTATTTTTACAGCTATCCTTGGTCGTTTGATCAAGAATCATCTTTTGTTATTAATTTATTGTTTTATTTAAAACCAACTTGTTTATATTAAAAGGTTATCTTTTTAAACAACGCCCCTCTGTTATTATTCAAGTATAAGTAGTTGTTCACTCTCCTATACAAAAATCACTCACTGTATGCTTTTAATAATCTGTATCTATATATGTATATATGTTCATCAGGAAAAGAAGGATGAATTAATAGCTGCCTTTCATGGGCCCGAGGCAAGCTGCTTTCTTACAGATAACTTCTTCGAATATCAGGACCACATTAATAAATACAGCAAATTACAAAGCCCGATCCTGGACAAGTGTTACGCTGAGCGTGGTTTGCTTTCTAAACCCACAAATGGTAGCAGTAGCGTAGTGTGGTTAACTCACCTACAAATGGTAGGCAGACCGTGGTTTTGTTCAATAAACGCCACAAATGGTAGCAGTCAGCGTGGTTTTGTTCTTTAAACGCCACAAATGGTGCGCAGAGCGTGGTTATGGTTTTGAGTTTCGTAACGTAAACGCCACAAAATGGTTCCGCAGACCGTGGTTTAAAAGGGTTTACTAGCCAGCACACCTATATTCCTCGCCCTTGTTAATAGTCGAGGCGTTCCCAAAAGGCACCCATTCGAACTACATGAGTTACCCATCTGAATATACTAGACTTAATAAGTTACATAACCATAAACTTACATTCTTTTTCAAACTCATAGTCGAAATAGTTTTTTAACTACTTTTCACACCGTTTAATAAAATAATTGTGGATATCGTTTTCAAAATATATCAAATCATCTGAATAAATTTTACAGAAAATAAAAAACATTCTCAATGGATGTGTTTCTTTTGGCTGTAAAACACCATCTTCTAAGTTGTGTAGTAATGATAATTGTTACTATATTATTAATAATAATAATAATAATAATGATAATAATAATAATGATAATAATAATAATGATAATAATAATAATGATAATAATAATAATGATAATAATAATGATAATAATGATAATAATAATAATGATAATAATGATAATAATAATGATAATAATAATGATAATAATAATGATAATAATAATGATAATAATAATGATAATAATAATGATAATAATAATGATAATAATAATGATAATAATAATAATAATATGGAAGCTTCTTGTAGAAATCCAGAGGGAAAACGCCCAGTTTGTAGACCAAGAATGAGGTGGGAGAATAACGTTAACCATGATTTGAAATAAGTAGATTACACAGGGGATTGGAAAACATTAGCTCGGGGATAGGCATGTGTGGTGAGCTTATCCCTGCGGCCATGAACCTACGGGTTCGATAGTGCCAGTGTGTTATAATAAAATAATAATCACCATCATCATTATAATCATGATGATTTATTTAAATTTGCAGAGTTAAAGCCATAAGGCGTTCTTTTCCACTTAACCAGTAAAAAATATTAATTAATACAGAACAATTAGATAAAATCATTACTTATAGAATTAATTTTAACTAAATAATATAATTTAAACTAACATTAATATGAATCACATCGATATAATTACAGAAACAAAAAAAATAAGTAACCATTAATTAATCCATGGAAAGGCAAATTGTAAAAAAAAGAAATTTAAATTTATTTTAATGGTAACTAATATCCGGCAGTCCCTGACTACTCTTGGTAAGGAGTTCTAGAGTCTGGCGGTAGGTATGGTTTAGGAATTAGGATAATTGGAGATTCTGTCTTTTGGGATGTGAAATTAGAGGTTCTTGTGTGATCATGTTATTAAATTGTGGTTATAGGATAAGAGATGGAAGCGAGAGCATAAGTAACTTGGTATAAAGATATGTCTAAATTTGAATAGCATAGTAAGATAATTATTTTTTGCACGAGTTTTCTACGACGCAGCATATTTCTCGAAAGTATGAAGACATATTTACGAATATTGAAAATACATATCTCATGAACATGTATGTGTTACTCCATCGCTAACTTCTGTTAATAAAATATCATAATCAGAAAGCAACATCACGAGAGTTAGTACTTGAATTATTTTGAAATCAGTCGGAAGAAAATTTCTGAAGCTACTTGATACACTGTTCTATTGAAAATACTTTATTTGACATTTGCTGTATTTTGGATGTTCCAACTTAGGTTAGGATCAAGATAGAAATCAAAACATTCAACAATTGATTAATCAAAAACACACTTCACGGCGCTATAGCTCCTACAACACCCTTGGCTTACCAACCGGCTGCTGGCCTCACATCTACATGTGTTAATCACACAGATAGACGGTCATCGAGCTAGTGTTGAGGTGAGATGTAGTTAGAATGCCGGGTTTGGGTCCACAGTCTTTATAGCTGGTTGTCTCAACCTGGAGCCGCTACTTATTGTAGCTACCCAATTATTATAAGTATTAGCCTATTATTATTGTTATCGTATAAAATGTTGTTTCTACATGAAATTTACATTGCAACATTTAATGTATTTTAACTATTTATAGTTAGTATAGTGTATTTCTATATTTGTCAAATATTTATTTGTATTTGTGCTGGTTGAGTGGAAGAGAAGGCCTTACGGCCTTAGCTCTGCCACAATAAATAAAACATTATTATTATTATTATTACTATTGTTATTATTATTATAATTATTATTATTATTATTTCTCACGATGCTGGTGGGCACTGGTCCCATACTGACCGAAATTCCATGAGAAAATGTCTTCCCTCATGGAGACTTGAACCAACGCAAGTCTAATAGGTCTGCGCGAAGATATCTTGCCTTAACTACTCGATTACGGCGCAGGACAAATGGCGAATAAGGTATTGTTTTTTTTAATTAGCATGATAGCTGACAAAATGATATTCTAAATGGTGCGATAAAGTCTTGGATGTCCAAGGATTACCGCTTGGGTCTTCTCTATGACGAGCCTAAGTCCGAGGTCTTTGCACAAATGTGATATTTGTATGCCTATAAGATCAGTCTTAAGTCTGTCGATGTTTTCGTTGATTTCTTCAGTTTGAAGTTAGTGTTTTGATATCTTCAGCAATATGATAGTGGGAATGTCGTAATTTTGTTGGGATGCCATTAATTGACAATTATAACCTCAATATAATAGCATCTCTTGAACATGGATGTGCTGCTCTCTATAACTATAATTCGTTTTCTTTTAATTTGATACTTTTGAAAACAAGGTCCACAACTACTTTTTGTAGATAAAATTTCATTTTAATGTAGTTAAAACCAGCATGTTATCCATTACGACGTTGTGTGTAAATTCACTGTGTCTACCTCAATTTATACTTCCTTTTAAAAATAGGCCTATAATTGTACTATAATATCAAAATGACAAAAAAGGAATCTTATAGTTTGATAATGATAGGCCTAAATATTAATAACAGTAATAATAATGATAATAGTAATAATAATACGCATAATAATAATAATAATAATAATAATCTAAAGAGAAAACAGTCGAAATATAAAGAACTTTCATTCCATCTTATGGGGATTCTTTTCTACTTTTATTTAATAATAATAATAATAATAATAATAATAATAATAATAATAATAATAATAATAATAATAGCTTTATTTTACCTGGCAGAGTTAAGGCCTTAAGGCCTTGTCTACCACTCAACCAGGTTTAAAAAAATACAAACAAAAATAGTCTTAAATCTAAATTACAATATATATATATATATATATATATATATATATATATATAAACGATTACAAGTTATGAATACAATACAATTAATATTTATAATGTATTTTGATTTACTCTAAATTTAACGAATTAAATATATAATATGTACAATATATATAAAAAACAGGAAAAGATTAATGACATAGTATAAAATTAAATAAATAGAGAAAAATTAATTATTAGACAACAGGTAACTGTATAAGCGTGACTTAAAGGTACCAAGTGTGCGGCAACCCCTGATATCTTGAGGAAGGAGATTCCAGGAGCGGGCAGAGGCTACTGTGAAGGAAGTAGAATAGGAGGAAGTGCTATGAAGAGGAATTGTTAGCAGACTGCTATCTTGTGATCTAGTGTCAATATTGTGGTAGGAGGATAACTTCTCAAATCTAGACGCCAGGTAAGTAGGGATGTAGGAATTCAGAAGCTTGAAAAGTAGTGAAAGAGAGTGCAATTTACGTCTGTCAGTAAGACGGAGCCAAGAGAGGTTATTAAAGTGTTCGGAAATATGGTCATAACGGCGGATATTGAAAATGAATCGAACACAAGCATTATGAACACGCTGCAGTCTCTGCGACAGGTCATAGTTTAGATCACTATATATAATGTCACAATAATCGAAGTGTGGTAACACAAGATTCTGCACAAGGATTTGTTTTAACGAAACTGGGAGAAAATTCTTTAAACGTCTAAGATAATGTAAGATGGAGAAAGTCTTTTTACATATGTGTTTCACTTGTGTTTGCCAGGTTAAATTTGCGTCTAGATGTAGTCCAAGATCTATTACTGAAGAAGAATAAGGGATAATTATATTATTTATAGTAATGTTTGGTAGTGTAGATATGTCAAAGGTTGTAAGCAGTCTTTGTTGTCCCATTAGAATTACTTGTGACTTGTTAGGATTTAGATTTAGACCGATACTTGAAGACCAGTTAAAGATGGATATGAGATCGTCATTCATTTTTGTCAAGCTGTTATAGAGAGAATGAGGAGGTGAATGTAGGTAAATTTGGAGATCATCAGCGTAGAGGTGATAACGGCAGTGCTTTAGTACAGTTGGCAAGTCATTTATGTAGATTGAGAAAAGAAGAGGTCCGAGAACACTGCCCTGGGGGACTCCAGCCGGCACGTTGCGCCAAGACGAAGATCTAGAGTTTAATGAAACGTATTGTTGACGACCGTGCAGGTATGAGTCGAACCAGGATACAGCGCTGTCAGACAAGTGTAGGTGCTTGAGCTTTATCATAAGTAAGTCGTGGTCTACTGTGTCAAAAGCTTTGCTGAAGTCAAGTAAGGTTAAAGGAGTCAAATTGACGTCTGTCCACGGCTTCACGAATATCTTCAGTAATTTTTAGCAAAGCTGTGGTTGTGCTATGACCATGTCTAAAGCCGGATTGATAAGGATCAAGGAGGTGATTTTCTTGGAGATATTCAGTCATTTGCTTATGTACAATATGTTCCAGGGCTTTAGATAATGTCGGAAGGATGCTAATCGGTCGGTAGTCATTACAGTTAGTAGGTGTACTTATTTTTGGTATAGACCGAACTCTAGACTGTTTCCATACAGTAGGGAAGATAGAAGTTATAAGGGAAGCATTAAAAAATATGAGTCACTGTGGGTAGTATGATGTCAATGATTTTATTTAGCATTAAAATGCTGATGTTATCTGTTCCTTGTGCATTGGATTTAATCCGCTTGAGTGCTTTAAACACTTGAATTAAGTTTCTGATTGTATCGCTAGTGTTTATTATGAAATTATACATAGATGCAGATGGGAATGATTACACGCGGGAAGGGAAAAAGCAGCCTCATGCACTATAACAAGCTGAGACATAATTTTAATTCTCAAAACAAACACAAAAATTCAAGTTTGTAGCCTAATATTTTATCAGAATGACAAATAATTTACTATCGCTGAAAATAGAGTATCTCTAAAAGTAGGCATATGTTTAGAATTAATATAGAAATAAATATATATAAAGCAAATTCAAGCTTTAGAATTAGGCCTATGAAGAGAAATCAATCTTTTATCATTGGCAGGGCATTACCTAGCAGTGCTTTGTGTCTATCTTTGCATGCATGCTCGAATCACATTAAATCGCATTAGATTGACTGTAAGAAATTGACGAGAGTTAACTCTAGTATTGGTTTTGGCAAGATTTATGTAATAAAATTACGCATATTACGTTCTACTGGTGAAAGTAAAAGCGGTGGCTTGGAATTCGAAACTGTGCGGAGGAGGAAAGGAACATTACAATAGAAGCAAGAGACGTGTACAGTTGGGAGAAACCAAAATACAAATTGTAAATGGAAAGAAAATAAACGTCTGGCCCGCTTTACATATTAATCACTAATTTCAACCGGGACCATTATATCTGTATCTCCAATTGTACGTGTGGAGTGAATCTGAAATTTACCATAACACACACACAAAAGCCCCTCATAATTCCAGTGTGTGTTGTGTTTATTTAATTTTCAGCCTTGATAGAAAAGTATATTTTCTGCATATTGAAGAATCACTTATTAAATAAATAAACTGTTATGATACTGAATAAACACAAATTAATATCTGTAATTTTATGTGCGGCTGAGAATTGTAATGTATTTGCCATCACAAAATACAACGGAAATTAACACCGGTTGAGCTATTGAAATAAGTGACTCAGATGGTAGAATTTATCTGTATTTGAAGGATGTCGAGTCCAAATCCTAAAGTCAATTAACCTATCTTATATTTCTTTGTAGTTTTTTTCTGCCTTTAACTTAAAGCTAGATTGAATATGTTTTCGAGTATTTATATCACAAATTTAAATAATTATCAAAATTACATTTGTTATATTTTCTACAGAAATATAATAATTATACGCTCTAATGAATAGATAAAAAACGTTTAGGCGTTTTATGAACATAGTTGTTAAAAAATGTTTGAAATAATACATTAAAGTAAAAAATGAAGTAATTAGACGTATAAGCTCTTATTTCTATGTTCATTCGAAAAAATGGTGTCACTCCATGCCCAGATGTTCCTTTTATATAAGGTTATTTAAAATTGGGTTATTCAAACTTGATATTTATAAGTGTATAGATGATATTTATGCCTTATAAAATATTAAAATTTAAGCTACTTACGAAGTTGATGAAATATTTCTTGAAAGTGTACATTAATTTTTATTTTTGACTAGTTTCGTCCTGTTGATATTATTTTCCTTATCTTATTTGTTGCTTAGTATAGCCTATCAGTCTAACTTAAATGAGTTATCATCTGTTCACCTAGTTTATATACGGACTCAGGATCATCATTTATCTTGAATCTGAAGAAGTACCTTCTTGTTCTCTCATAATGTGTTAATACCGTTGTTAAAGTGGTATTAATTTGAATTTTAGTTTGTCTGTCAGCTACTGATGGGAAAAGTTCCGAGTTGATGTTGTTTCTATTCCAATTACCATTTTCTTCAATTCTCAGAAGATTGCACTTTTGGAATTTTATTATAAGTTACTTCCAAGCTAATTGTCTTTTTCTCTCTCCTTAGCTGACGGTTAGCTGTTTCATTTCCAATATTGCTTTTATCCACCTAAAATATATTTTTCATATATTGTATTCTAAGTCCCTTAATTTACTTCGGATGTTTTCTATTATTGTGTCTGTTGTAATTTGGATGTCTGTATGTGCTCGTATGATGACTATCCGGTGTCCGAGTTCTGTGTCATTTAATGCTTCAATCTTCTCCAAAGCTTTTATTATGATAATAGGAAGGCGCGCGCACAAATAAATGTGCATTAGATTAGGTCTCTGCTGTATGCCAGCAACGATTTTGTTCTCTTTAAACAGACATTGAAATGGTATCTTACACACGGTCTATCACAAAGCTTCCACCCGCAGTCCATTGACAGATCACGATCGTTTGAAATTCTGCAGAGTATGTGGTGATATCCACGCACTGCCAGTCTTATTATTGCACTGCGTATCTTGTCGTTTGGCCCTGTCCAGTCTCTATTAATCATTGCATCTGTTGCGTAAAATTCGTCCGGTATTTCTTTTCTCTTCTTTTGCCTTATCTCCTTCAATGTAGTTTCCTGCTTAGTAGCTGGTAGCAAGAACTTTGTGCGTAGATCTTCCACGAGGTCAGTGTTCCGTGCTAACTCATATGCAAGTCTAGATGGAGAAATTTGGAGATCCCATAGTTGCTTTTAGGAATCTTGCTTGCGACTCATGAGTTGATGGGGTCCTCAGAGAGCTTCGAGATGAGTTTCTGATTCACTTTCTGAAAGAGTCGACCTCTAGAGCCTTCCATTCAAGAGGAGTCTAGACTAGGATTCCAGATTGTCCCCACCCTCGCATGTATGTAGGAGTGCGAAGTTCTGGTGAGTCAGCCAATTGGGAGGGTTAGTTGCGAGAGCCAGTCGTGTTGTAGTGGCGGACCAGAAAAAGTATAGCAGAGCGAGGCAGAGAGACGGTGAAGTAAATGTTTTGAGTGAAGAGAGAGTGAAGAATTGAGTTATAAAGTAGACTTAAGAAGAGACTCTTATAGCAGCAAATTATTCATAAAAAATACAGCGCAGTATTGTGAAATAAATAGAGAATATTAGGAAATTTTACGTAAACATTTGTGAAGCCAGTTAATGAAATTTCACCTGTCTCCTTCATTACTGCCAACCGCGACAATATATTCCGTAGAAGTTCGACATTTAATTCGGAGATCTAGCACACAATTTATCGATTGGAAATTACATAATCATCCTGCTAGTCTACAGACTGAACATTTTACAATTGCAATTGCCAATCTCTCAGGATATTGATCCCCTAGTTACGCAAGCATACAATAATCTGAATTAGGGAAGCTGCCATTAGTTTAATGTGATACGTTTTACCTAGGAATATTCATTAAATCTCATCTAATGTTTTTGCCGATTTTTTATTTAATTTATAAACAGGATATATTCCTTTCGACTAACGAATACAATTTGTAATGGATTCTAGAGCCAATCGAAAGCTCAGAGATCACGTAAGATTCTATTCTTTGATTGAATACCTTGACTTCCAGGTTAATATTCTGAATATGTTCACCTTAACTTAGAAACTAATATTCTATGAGTAAACATTACCTAGAATGTTCTTATGATTAAATTAAATTTAGTGTGTTTAGTGAACCTTAAGGATGTGATTAAAACCGCCACGGTTGCAGTTTGTTCTGCAAGAGTAAAGGAAGGTCTTATTCGTTAGTTAAGTGTTAGCCACCAGGAAAATCAAAAAGAAAATATATTTACCCACGTGTCGTATATCATATTTCACGTTATACATATTTCACTCTTGGTAAATACTAACTTTTGGAATTAAAACGTAGGCCCCATAGTTAAAAAAGAGAAAAAGTCAGTCACGTTACCAATCAGAATGTGATTAACGATTTGAGGAATATATCTTCTTCTTGTATCTTGTAAGCCCATGTTTCCCTTAACAGAGATTTAGGCGCTCTCCCTCTACAGGGAAGAATTTGAACCATACTGACTTTTTTTCGTATAGATGTCATTTGAGTGATCCTTGGTCAGCATTCCGCCTCATACTGACATCTAGGAAACCAAGGTAGTATTAGGACGGGAAAATTCAGTAAATTTTGCTTAGATGTCTTTTCATTCAGGCTTAAGGATCTTTTACGAGCCTGAAAATCTTCAGACTCGGGATCCACAGTTTAAAGTCCATCCCGGAGGACTTGCTCCTTGGATTTTTCCATCCTAAAAATCCATCGACACCGGCCGAGTTTGAACCCGCGACCCTCGGGGCCAGAGGCAAGGAGCATAACCACTCGTCCACCGCGGCCCATTGAGGAATATATATAGGCTATAAAGTCCACCGCTATGGCTTCGGAGTAACGTTTTGTCTTACAAGCAGCAGTTCTGGTTCGATCGCCGGCCGGGACAGGTTTCCTGGGTGATGGTATTTTTCGGGATTTTTACTCACACGTAAGACAAATTTCAGGAAATTTTAATACCCAAAAGATCCCCTAATACCATCCAACAATAATAATAATTATCATTTAGGGGTTATACTCTTTGCCTCTGGTCCCGAGGATCACAGGTTCAAACCCGGATGGATATTTTTAGAATGACAAAAATCCAAGGTACAAGTGTTCCGGGTGGTACTTTTATCCTTGGGTCCCGAGTCTGAAGATTTTCAGGCTTGTTAAAGATCCTTAAGCTTGAATAAAGAGGACTCTAAACAAAATATACCAACTCCATCGACCTAGTAACACCTTGATTGCCTGATATATGTCTCATTGAGTCAATATATTAACCGCAATACCTTCATGACATCTATGGTCAAATAGGGTAACTGAATTAACTTTGTCTAGAGACTCCTGACAAGGGAGAGGCTCAACATTGGGGTTACGCCATTCTGGATAGATCATTATCATATTCACTTTGTTCAGTAGGAATGTGTGTCTTATGTTCTGTTGTCTCGAGGAGACCGTGGTTTGAGCTGATCACTCATTCGGCGAAACCCTCCATGTTTTTGTGTGGTTAAAAAAAGTATGTGTGTGATTCAAAGATCATCCCTCTTCTGATAGGTGATGCCACAGTAAGACCTGAGAGCCGTGGGCCATGTAAAAGTACCCGTAAGGTAAGATTTTTAACTGCGTTGGAGAAGAAGTACAGAAGCAAATATGAGAAATTGAGAAAGAATGGATATGAAGTGAACACGGACATAACTAAAAAGATGCGATATTAACAGCATGAATTTATGACAAAGTAGATGCGATTCTCTATTCTCGGGGAATATCATTCAATGAAATGTAGTTTTACCGTGACTATTTAACTCATGCCCCAAATGGGAGTCAATGATTTTTTATTTACAACCAATCACAGTCGTGTTTCGTCTAGAATTTACCAACTAAAGTTTATCACAATAAAGAAAGCACCTCCTTTATAACATTCTGAATAGGTCATAGCATTATTTTGCAGAGACTGACTCTCTAAAAAATACGGCTACCAGATTGTACATATAGTGCATGAATGTCAACACATAGCGCATGCGAGAGTTAATATAAAAACATTTGTAGCAATTGATTATACCACCAAAAAAAATAAACCACTGTTTGCACTTTCTTAAATGTATTTTTCCCAGGTAATAATCCATAAAAATATAATTGTCATATTTACATCATACGACATCAGAAATGAATTAATATACAGTTTGATGTGTTTCATTTTTTCTCCACTAGGGTGGATTCTTACAATATTGCGTTTCTTTGGCAATAAATAATATGATCTGGTTGCAGTGATGAACAAAAGAAGCATATGAAGCGTACCAATCGTTTCTCATTTATTTTCAAACATCGCCGTTTAGATTAAATATATAGCCTACATATTTTAAAATAACTATATTTAAATAATGATTTGTGAATAAACAGCTTAATTTTATTCGTTAAATAGTCCTAACAAATGCCACTCTTGATTTTCAAATCACTCCCCACTTCGTGAGTCGTGAATTTATCGATAATTTGGAAATCACTCGTGGCATTACATATGATAATGCTTTCAAAATGAGGCAATTTACTAGAATTTGATTCCACTCATAATAGTTGAAATTAAAAAACTAACAAAAATAACATTGTGGAATTAGATTGGCAGCTCGAGATGCAACTGAAGATAATCGAGAATCGCAGTAGTTGGTAACCGGTACACGCTGTATTCAGATACCTGTGTTACATAAGCCACTCCCCCCTTTGAAAGTAGATACATCAGTTACTTCAAAAAGTGATTATTATAAGTTACAAACTTATTTCAGAATCCACTGATATTTATGTAATATTCTCCAATTTAGTGCAAGCATTCTTCTAATTTGCATGACACCATTTACCATTCGATTGAGCTTAGCAATGTAAGTGCTTCGCCTAAAAATTGAATACATACATATTTATTCTCTACACGCTTACAATTGTGATTACTTTTGAAATCAATAAATCAATTTTATTTTGACGATGTGTAGTTTACCAAAAATAGTAGAGGATGAATTCAACACAAAATTGGAAATAGATTAAGTATTTTTAATGGCACTCTTTAGCGTATCAGGTGATTAGCGTCATAATTCAAATGATATTACTTTCACGTTTTTCTCAGAGTCTCTCAGCCTCTCTTCTCTCTCTACTCTTGATTACTCAAGTCACCCTTCAAATTTTATAGTCGGCCGTTGTTATCATTCAATTATATGTATTTGCAGTTCTTAGAACTTTGCCTTTTTTCGGGCTTGATAACCTTTTACGCGTCGTAAATTTATCACACGTGGTAGCTTTGTTACAGAAGGGTCAACCATACCGTACAAGTCAAAGGCGATAAGCCAGACTTGGTCGAAAAAGTGACAATGTTTCATTTTGTAAAAATAAAACCGTCAACAAATGAGGGCATGGGTTCCAATGGGTAACATTTTTTTTTTCGGAAGTAAATAGTCTTCCATTTGGATCTCCGGTGAAGAACATTTTCAGGGGATCTATGTCAAACGATTAAATAGAGGAACATTTTTCTAACATGGAATGTTAAAACATAAAGGGTGGATTTCTCAACCGAAGTTTAAACCACGACTGCTGTTTTCCGATTTTTTATTGCTTCCATAACAACCTTAAAACTGAACATCTACGGCTGTTAATTACAAAAACAAATGTCTGAATCATGTCCATGTTTTCATAACAATTTCTTTGAATTTTTAGTCATTTTATAGGTGTTATGAAAACAATAAAAATTAGAAAACCGGGGTCGTGGTTTAGATTTCGGTTGAGAAATCCACCTAATGTGTTATTTCCTACCTAAAATTGGTTGATGATATTTGTTCATGTGAATATGGTGTAACCTATTAAATATAAATTCGGGAAGAAGGATATAGAGAAACAGGAAATTAAAACATTAATGATTTAGAAAATGAAATTAGAAACAAAAGCTGTATATTAGCTAGTAATATTTGCTTATTTATTTATCCTGGTGGAGTTAAGAACTTGTGACATTTCTTCTACTCACCAGGAAAATCATATGTTACATTATAATACAACAATCACAGTAATTATAATATTGGGTGTTAAATGTAAACTTGGCTAAATTGTTAAGAATAATTAATGGGTATTATCTATGACATACGAATAATAATATTGTTCATAATTAAAGTTAAAACTAATAATAAAATATACACAAATGAAGATAACTGATAATACTGAACCGTGATGATGTAAAACCGACTGCCCGTAACGTATATAGTAGACTATGTGCCGTGTATATGTTCTGTGCTCGATTCTCTATTAGGTTATCCCCTCCTAGTTCCCTCTTCCTTATCACGTCATCGGCGCGGATTTTGTGCGCGATGCGTGATATCCGCGACCAGAGGCCTTTCACAGTCGAAGTCAAGTTTTGGTTCTGTCAAGACGGCAGGGATCGAACAAGCGATCCCTTGCCAAGGACTGTTCGTTTACCAAGAGAAAGCTGTTAAGAAGAAATTATACTTTGTTTTGGGAGTGACTGAAAACTGGGTATGAATGGATAAGTTTTGTATTATTAATGTATTCTAACGACTCTTCGTTTTGTTCACTATGTGTATACTTAATATGTTTAAAACAGCTAATTATCTGTTTATTATTTTCAGACTTATTTATATCAAACTCATTTTAGTTAAAGCTTACGTTCCTTGTCTTTGTTATTTGCTGAGGTGTAACTGTGTTGACTTGAACCTAAGTTTTAAGCTAATATTGATACCCTCTCATGATTTCCGTAAATAATATAGTAATCTAAGTTAATAATGATTATCTTTCAACTATATTACGATAAGTAAAACACTAGGAGTGCTTCACTATTGGAAAGATGAATTAAATCTGTATTTGGGCCCACCTGCAAACTGCGTGGTAACTTGTGTGTCCCACAAGTTCGTTATGAGAGTAGTTTTAGGTTCTTTTGGTTATATTCATGAAAGAGAATTATAAGCCGACGATATTTAAGTATTCTCTGGGTAATTTGTGCGCATCGTCGAATTTATGCTTGATGGTAACAGCGGTGCAAATAATGGTGCACTATAGACAGTCCATTTCTAATAGACAATTATATTATTATTATTATTATTATTATTATTATTATTATTATTAACCCTATGTTTTCCCTTTACAGAGATTTAGGCGCTCTCCCCCTACAGGGAAGAATTTGAACCATATTAATTTAGTTACACTTGTTTTCATATAGATGTAATTTTGAGTGGTCCGTGGTCAGCGTTCCGCCTCATACTGACATCTAGGGAACCAAGGTAGTACTAGGACGGGAAAATTCGGTAAATTTTGCTTAGAGGCCTTTTCATTCAGGCTTAAGGATTTTTACAAGCTTGAAAATCTTCAGACTCGGGACCCACGGCTTAAAGTCCCTCCCGGAGGACTTGTTCCATGGATTTTTCCGTCCTAAAAATCCATCGACCTCGGCCGGGTTTGAACCGATGACGTGATAAGGAAGAGGGAACTAGGAGGAGATAAGCTAGTAGAGGATCGAGCACAGAACATATACACGGTCCCAACTCTGGCAGAAACTCTGAGATTTTTTTTAACTACCATTGAGGAAGTTCCCTCTCTAATAATGTTCCTTTTGCAATTTATATCTTTTTAAAAATGGTAACCTACTAACATTCCTAAAAAATAATTAATCATCTATAATGTTGGTTATAATATACATTTTTATGTGTTTCATTTTTTCTCCTCTAGGGTGCAATCTTACAGTATTTCGGTCCCATTTGGCAATAAATAATATGATCAAGTTGCAGAGGATGAACAAATGAAACATAACTAAACATTTCTCATTTGTTTTCA
Source organism: Diploptera punctata (assembly GCA_030220185.1). Taxonomy (NCBI): domain Eukaryota; kingdom Metazoa; phylum Arthropoda; class Insecta; order Blattodea; family Blaberidae; genus Diploptera; species Diploptera punctata. Next base: position 7,792 of record JASPKZ010008484.1, on the reverse strand, counting down.
AACATCGCCGTTTACATTAAATATATACACATTTTAAAATGAATACATTTAGATAATGATTTGAGAGTAAACAGGTTAATGTTAAAGAGTCCTAATAAATGCCACTCTTGATTTCCAAATCCTCTAAGATAAATTGGAAATCATTCGTGGCATTACTTATGATACATATTTTTAGCTTATATTTTTATATATAACCGATACACTTGTACGATAATTTTTATTTATTTATTTATTTTTATTTTTATGTCTATGTACTAGTGGTTATGCTCCTTGCCTCTGGTCCGGTTAAGAAATCCACCTAATGTGTTATTTTCTACCTAAAATTGGTTGATGATATTTGTTCATGTGAATATTGTGTAAACTATTAAATATAAATTCGGGAAGAAGGATATAGAGAAACAGGAAATTAAAAAATTATGATTTAGAAAATGAAATGAGAAACAAAAGCTGTATATTAGCAAGTAATATTTGCTTGTTTATTTATCCTAGTGGAGTTAAAAACTTGACTTTTCTTCTACTCACCAGGAAATCATATGTTACATTATAATACAACAATCACAGTAATTATAATATTGGGTGTTAAATGAAAACTTGGCTAAATTGTTAGGAATAATTAATGAGTATTATCTATAACATACGAATAATAATGTTCATAATTAAAGTTAAAACTAATAATGAAATATACACAAATGAAGATAATACTGAACCGTGATGACGTAAAACCGACTGCCCGTAACGTATATAGTAGATTATGTACCGTTGCACACCCAGAATTACAATAAATTAGAATGGCTAAGATAATGTATGACTGAATATTGAGTTAAATCGGTTAATAATGGCTTAGGGATTGACAACTGAACTTATATCAGCCCGATACTGACAAGATGATAGTCTAGCTCTAACCGACACATATTTATGTGATGACAGTAATCGATTTGTACTTAGATTAATGACCTCCTAGATCTGTTGTGTCATAAAGGTTTTAGGGATGCGCGTCGTAGAAATATAAAAATTACCAATGAGTGCTGTTTTGAATCTGTACAATTAAAAGTAAGTGCTTGTGTAGCTAATGGACTATAATTATTGGTCTTTCCCATTTATGCGCATGCACAGAAGGTAACTTCATTGTAAACAATAAGTAGCAATTTAACCTCTCGGATTTTTAGCAACCACGATCGGAAGTTGGACTGGAAATGTCAGAACATTTATTCAGACCCGTTTTATTTCAGGCCTGACGTTATTTTATACTCCGAAAATCTCCGTCACTTGGTCTGCGATTTTTATTATCACTCCGAAGAAGAAGATACATGTACTCAGGATTTTACATATAATCCTATTTGAACTAAATACATTCGAATCCAGAAGCGAGTGTGACAGCTATTATACTATTGAAAAGGGCACATTAATCCAGGAATTAATGATATGTGGCTATTGAACAAAAATATATTGTCTAATGCATGAAATGATCGAGAATGTGAAAATTGCGCTTAAATTAATATTATCCCTGGAATAAAGACTTAAACAACAATTTGTGACATTCGTTTTAGGTGGAACAATTTCTAATAATCAAGCTGAACTGTATGTAAACTAATATGATTACACATACTTAGGAGTGCTTATGGTGAAGCTCAACATAACAGTGAATGCAATATCCATTTTAACACTTTTAAAAAACTCTCAAAAATTAATTTTATCTTATTTCGAATATTGGGGGCTTTTCAATGTATGCAGAATCGAGAAATTTAAAAATATATATATAATGCTTTTTTTAATTATTCATCTTCTTCTACTTCATGAAATTAGGCTTTTTGATCTGATTTCACATCAAGTGGGATTTAATGAACCTTCCCATCCAGTAAATGGACGTCCAACCATTCTATGTCCTATTGGTTTGTACTTTAATAACATCTGAGGGATTCTATCTATAGGCATTCTTTTAACATGTTCAAAATGAAGATATTAGAAAAAGCTTACATATTTTAAATTTAAATTATTCATGAAATAACTTATGTACAATTGAATCGAAATTTTAAGATTACAGTTATCATTCGAATCTTATATGTCTACGTAGAAATCTAAAAACATGTGTACACAATATTATAAACATTTTGGACGATTTGACGCAGAGGGTAGTGTATGAGACACTTATTTGAGATACCAAGAGTTTGAATTCCGGTGCCGATCACTCTTCTTACTTTTCCTCACATTTCAGGAAACAGGAATTTCGTAACGATGACTCATTAGACCATTAATAAAATTCTTGAATGCATTGCATTCAATATCATTTGAGTTTGCACAAGACACATGGATAGGCTAAATACATAATACAAATTATAATCTATCGGATTTACGTACAAAGTCTAAAAAAGTAATATAACCAATGTCGTTATCATCACAATAAGTAATTAAATAAATAAATATCAATATAATTATTTTTTAATTCTGAAAAAAGTCGGGATCTAGTAATCGCGAAAAGAAATGGCAAGACAAGAATAGACATTTTTATTAGAATTGAGCTATCTTTATATTTATAGATTACCATTAACAGTAAATTACATGTAGAGAAGTAAGTGTGTTGCTATTATGTAGCTCATTTGTTTCTTGATCAATAAAATGTGCAACCTTCAACCTATAAAGTTTAATGTCGCAAGCTGTGTTAGGTTTCAACATGGTATTAGAAACAATGAAATAAATAACGAAATATAAGGAAGTGCTACATTTTCTACTGTTATTATTGTTGGTTATATAATTAATATATCTTGAAGAGTATAATTTATCTGAGGTAGCATACATTCATTTGCTACTGAGAGTGATTTAGGTTTAAATTCTATCATAGAAACTCTAAAGTAAAATCAAAATACCAACAGTGCTCTGATTATAGGTAAAATTCAAAATTATTGCACAAAAATAACTTTATTATTTCAGTATAAGCAGCCGATACGAAATTTTTAAGAAGAGTAAAACGATGCACTAGAATGGACCAGATAAGAAACAAGGAAATCCGTGAAGAACTGCAGATCTACTCCATAAAAGAAAATATATTTAACAACAAGATTCAGTGGAAAGAACATATAGAAAGAATGAAAGAAAATAGATTACCAAATGAAATCTTACATTATTTTCCGAGAGGAAGAAGAGATGTCGGACGTCCTCGGAAGAGATGGTCTTAGATCTATTAGTGAGAATCGAACGGGCAACTAATGCCTAAACCAGGAAGTGAAGAAGAAGAATGAAATTTAAATCTTCTTCTTCTTCTTCTTCACTTCCTGGTTTAGTCATTAGTTGCCTGTTCCGTCTTCACTAATAGATCTAAGACCATTTCTTCGGAGGACGTAAGTCCGTCCGAGTTTCTATTGTGAAGAAAGGAGTAATGTGTTTTCCTCCGATCGTAGTACCAACGCTATGCAGAGTAGACCATTGATGAGGCTGCCATCTCAAAGCTTTAGGTCCAGCTTCTGGTTGTATTAACCCTATCTAGAGGTTTGCCACTTCCGCGAATCTATTAAAAATTAGTTGTCGTTGTGGACTTTACTCTTGTTTCCCCGAGCATGGGTCTCTTATCATCCCAGAGGAAGGACCTCCTCTTCCCATCAGTTATCCGACCCAAATCGCCGAAGGAATTCTATACCACAACCTTGATTTGGGTTACTCGGATTAGCAGGTCCACCTCGAGCTGGTTGGGAAAGGAGTTGATATGAAATTTAAATCTGGGAAGTCATATAGCTTCAAATAAGAATTAAGATTGATAAAGCATTATGTAATATTAATCTTTTCTAATACTTCAATAGGCCTATGTTAGTCCATATCTTGTTTGTATTATTTTCTCATATATTGTAATAATCTTCTTGTTCTTTCTCAGGTCTGCATCCCAGGGTGGACTTTAGCTTCCTTGACAATCTTCCTCCGCTTATCTCTGTTTTATTCGTAGTCGATGGAGTCGAGTTCAATTCCTGTCAGGAATTTAAAATTTCGATTTTTGCCTCGGTGTGCGTATAGGCCTATATTGTGTTGCTGTTCTTGTCAGTATAAACATAGGTCCAGAACCTCGTATTCTTGCAATTAGAAAATATTGTACATTAGGTTATGAGGCGCTACAAATTGTAATTATTTGAACGTTTTCATGCAAAATTTATTAATAAAATTACATCATTACTTTTAAGAATATACATACATAAGACAGTATTAACATTAATAATTAAAATAAATTTTATTAATTTACGAAAGAACCCGTTAGGACCACTAAGTAAAAGTTAAAATTATAAAAACTCAGTAGTCGTCCTCAACTATATGGAATGCTGCAATTATTGTGGAGGCTTTTCGAAAGCATTCGTTCCATCTTCTGCGAATTAAATGGTACTAACTGTTGCTTGTCAGAATTTTGTATAATAGATTCAGGTCAATGACTGTGTTCTCCTTAAGTAAATGTACATATATAATAGTAATAATAGTAATAATATTAATAATAATAATAATCTATAGTAATTCTGCCCGAGGGCAGGTCTTTCACTGCATTCATAGCATTTTCATGCTATGCTTTGCAACTTTGCTAGGGAACTGTAGGTGTGGTAGCTTCCGGTTTCTTTCCACACCGGTGAAGAATGACATTTATCTTATAGGGGAAAAACCCCGAAAAAATCTCACCCAGGAGCCTGTGCCGACCGGGAATATTTCCATATATATATATATATATATATATATATACATGCTTATTGTGTCCACCGCTGTGGTCTCGAGGTAGTGTGCTGCCTTGTCACGCAGCAGGCCCGTGTTCGATCCCCGGTCGGGACAGTTTTTTTTGGGTGAGGTTTTTATCAGGATTATTCCTCACCTGTAAGACAAATGTCAGGAAAACTTTAAGGCCCAAACGGTCCCCGAAATCATATGGCCATCATCATCATCCTTATCATTATCATCATCATCATCATCATCATCCTTCACCGGTGTGGAAAGAAACGGAAAGCTACCACACCTACAATTCCGTATTAAAGCTGCAAATCATAGCATGAAAATGCTATGAATGCAGTGAAAGACCTGCCCTCGGGCAGAATTACTATGGATGGATATGATGTTGAGTGATTCCGGGTTCTGTGGCCGTGGTCCATAGTTGGTGTTGATACCAGACGTTTCGCCCTCAACTGCGGAGGGCATCTTCAGTGGCGAGTGCTTCTAGGCGTGTTTCCTGGTCGGAAGCTCTACTTAGAGTGAACGCTGCGGGTGTTGTATTGATACTAGTGGTGGGAGCAGGGTGAGCGGGCGTGGCTCTTGCTGATTGGCTAATGGTCGTCTCCTTGTTGTCCCTAGTGTTGATGCATTTATTTTCTAGTGTACGGTACCAGGCCTTAGACAGTTTAATACCTTCCTCTTTTCTGTTAATATTTTCCTTATGCTTGTGTATTTCTATAGCCTCTCGATATAATCTAGATTATATCGAGAGGCTATAGAAATACACAAGCATAAGGAAAATATTAACAGAAAAGAGGAAGGTATTAAACTGTCTAAGGCCTGGTACCGTACACTAGAAAATAAATGCATCAACACTAGGGACAACAAGGAGACGACCATTAGCCAATCAGCAAGAGCCACGCCCGCTCACCCTGCTCCCACCACTAGTATCAATACAACACCCGCAGCGTTCACTCTAAGTAGAGCTTCCGACCAGGAAACACGCCTAGAAGCACTCGCCACTGAAGATGCCCTCCGCAGTTGAGGGCGAAACGTCTGGTATCAACACCAACTATGGACCACGGCCACAGAACCCGGAATCACTCAACATCATGATTACCGGCCGTGAAAGCCTGCATTCAACTATGGATGGATATACTTATTTATTTATATAACGAAGCCTGGTAACATGTAGGCATAATGAGAATTAAGGACGTTATTAAATAATAATAATAATAATAATAATAATAATAATAATAATAATAATAATAATAATAATAATAATAAGTAAAAAAAATAAAAAATCTACCTGCCAGAACCGAGCGTGGACACGCGACGTCGGAAAAAGAGCATCCTACCGACTGCTCCACTAAAGCTAACGATACGGATGCTGCATGAATAGAGACTTACGCCGTCCACTTTATATTTAAACATGTCAGTTCATGTAACCATGTAACAACGTACTGGTGTGAATCGCTCTTCAAAACTCTTAACTTTCCACCATCAAGAATTGTGCCATCATTTTTTTCAAAGACTCTACGTTATTGGATTATTTTAATATATCGATTTCTTCAATTATAGTAATTATTTTGTAGTTATTCTCTTTGTGAATTATCGATAACATATTACATAGTTGAGATTTGCCAAATATCCAAAATATTTAGGCTGTCAGGAGATCACGTGCATTCGCCTTTTAATGGAATTTGGACATGGAAAAAAAAAAAAAATTGAACACTGAAAATATTTATTTAATACTCTGTGATTCAATATTCGAGGTTTACAAAAACATGCATTTTAAGTAATAATATGCCATCCCATTGGGCGCTACTCTAGGGTAATGTTTAGCATGATAGTCGCATCCCAAGAGCTCCGAAGAAGATTCCATGAATGTGGGTTCTGGCAAAAGAGATAGGTAGGTAGATAGATAGATGGAGAGATACACAGACAGAGGGACACACACACATACACACACATACATATCATCATCACCATCCGGTATCACAGCAGCTGCCGCCGTCTTCCGGAAACCAAACGCCATTCCTCTCTGTCCATCCACTGATCTTCCTCCAATCCTCCGATATTCATAGCCGCTTGTACCCCTTCTATCCAAGTTTTCTTCGGTCTTCCTCTCTTCCTCCTTTCCATTGGCATCCATTCCATAACAATTTTAGGCAATAATTTCTCTTGCATTCTATTGACATGGCCATAGCACTGTAATATTTTATTTTCTGTAATGCCTATGATGCCCGACTCCTCTTGTACACCATAATTTCCCTTTTTATTTTATTTTATATATGTATATATATGTATGTATATATATGTATGTATATATATGTATGTATATATATGTATAGATATATGTATATATATATTATATATATATGTATATCCTCTCTGTCCCTCCTCTCTGTCCTCTCTCTCATCTCTCTGTCTCTCTCTCTGTCTCTACTCTCTGTCCCTCTATCTCTGTCCCTCTCTCTCTCTTGTCTCGTCTCTGTCCTCTCTCTTTCTCTCTCTCTTCTCGCTTCTCTCCTCCATGTCTCTCTCTCCGTCTCTCTCTCTGTTCTCTCTCTGTCCTCTCTCTGTCCTCTCTCTGTCTCTCTCTCTGTCTCCTCTCTCGTGTCAGCTCTCTCTGTAGCTCTCTCTGTCTCTCTCGCTGTCTCTCTCTCTGTCTATCTCTATGTCTCTATCTGCTCCTCTCTCGTCTTCTCTCTGTCTCTATCTCCTGTCTCCTGTCTCCCTGTCTCTTCTCTGTCTCTGTCTCTGTCTCTGTCTCCTGTTCTCTCTCTCTGTCTGTCTCTCTATGTCCTGTCTCTCTCTCGGTTGTCGCTCTCTCTGTCTCTCTCCTATCTCTGTCTCTCTCTCCTCTGTCTCTCTCTCTCTAGTTCGCATCTCTCTGTCTCTTCTCTCTGTCTCTCTCTTCTCCTGTCTCTCTCTCTCTGTCTCTCTCTGTCTCTCTCGGTCTCTCCTCTGTCCTCTCTCGCTGCTCTCTCTCTGTCGCTCGCTGTCCTCTCTCTCCTGTCTCTCTCTGTCTCTCTCTCTTGTCTCTCTCCTCTCTGTCCCTCTCTCTCTTGTCTCTCTCTCTCTGTCTCTTTCTCTCTTGTCGCTTCTTTCTCTCTTCTCTGTCTCG